>WEKW01015828.1:95727-129781 GCA_013389905.1 Sula dactylatra
AGCGCCTCACGGCGGCGGCGGGGCCCGCTCCGGAGCCGCTGCTCTGCTCTAGTTCCTGCCTTAACCGCCGGCTCTGCCCGCCGTTCTCTCGCAGGCAGCCTTTCTGTGATCCTGCTTGCGTGGTGTCTGCGTGGAAAACCCTAAATCTTGTCCGTGGGAGAGAAAACCGGCGTGGGGAACGCGGGGGAGCGGGGCCGGGGAGCAGGGACGGCAGGAGTGGGCTGCCCGTGGTGCGCGGCTCCGCTCTGGGGCCTGGTGGGTGCGCGGGCCCTTCCTGCAGCTGAAAGCTTGGGTTTCCTCTTTATCAGAGCTTTTTTTCGTGCTCAGATGAACGCTTGGGTTTCACCGCCCGAGGTGCTGGTTGCATGTCGGTTGCGTACGAGTCTCCGGAGTGGAGCGGTCTCCCTCGCGCTGCCTGGCACCCTGGGGTGCCCGGGCTGGGTCCGGCAGCCTCGCCCGTGGTGACTTCCATCAGCACCAGTGCCGGCCCCGGTGTGCAGGACAGGGCGGGCAGTGGCGTGGCCATGGTGGAAAGCGGGTGGCCGTTCTTCTTGGCCAGAAACAGCCAGACTGCTGCTTGCAAGCGCGATCAGAACGTGCGAGGGGGACGTTGATGCAGTTAACAAAGCCACCAAATCCTGCCTGCTGCCGCAAGCTCTGCTCCGCAGGCGTTGCGTGCCCGTCTGTGAGCCGTGATGGACTCGGCGGGGGTACGGCATGGCTGCTCGCAGCACAAGGGGTGCGCGCAGCTGGGATGGCAGCACCTGCCCTTCCCGGGGCTCCGCCGTGGTGCACGGGATCTGTTTGAAAGAAAGATCGGATCCGTATAAATGAATTCTGGTTTTTTTGTCCTTGCAGAATGCTAACCCCTGTGTCACTGCTTGGCGCAGTATGGCTGTTGGCCTGGTAGTGCAACAATCATTAGACTTTTAAGTAGGCTTTAAAATGAAAATGTTTTGCAGTGGCAGAAGGCTGAGTTAATGGCAGGTAAACAGCATTTCCGTGTTGCATCTGCTCCTAGCAAAACAGCGTCCTGCTGAATTTTCCTTCTGAGCACTGTTGTCTCTCAGACCTAAGCTCCAAGCTGTGCATCAAAACTGTCCCTTTTGTTGGTGTTTTCCTTTGAACAGTAGCACAGAAATAGGGCTGAATTCTAATCTTTATTACAAGCTGATGCCAGGCTTTTGCCCTCTAGCTGTGACTGGTTTTTGTGAACACCAAGGTGAAGAACAGAGCAGGCTCCATATTTGTTTTGGCCGCGTGTGTTTAAACATTAACAACAGAAGTGAGCAGCTGTATAGCGCAGGGCATTTCCTTGGCACGAAACCCCATATTTGTGAATGTTCTCAGCAGGACAAGGTGTTTAAACAAATGTTGACTTTGGGCTAAATTCATCCTTGATGCAAACAACTTAAAACACAAGGAAGGATTTTTTTTGTCTCGGCCAGCTGCCAGTTCTCCATCTCCTGTTAGCAGAGACCTGGCTTTGACAAAGGCACGGCCAAGAGGAACGCAGAGCGTCCCCGCTTGCGAGACACGCGGCCGGCTCTGGCCCTGGGCGGCTGTGCGACGGATGGACAGCAGAACTGGGCTGAATGCGTGGGGCTGTGCCCTGCGGCTGAACCTGCCTGGTGTTCTGCCGCGGTGCGGATGCCCAGGGCAGCCCTGGCCGGCGCGGTGGTGGAGCAGCCGAGGCAGCCCCAACAGCTAATTCGTCAGTGGTGGAATGACGACCTGCCGTGTGCAGCCTTGCTCGGGCTGCTGCCGTGCTGGGCACTGGGAGGCAGGGAATGCCTCTTGCTAAGTAACCTTTTATTAAAAATTGTCAGATCCTTAAAAACTGGGTTGGTTTTGTGGGGTGGGAGTGGAAGTGCACTTCTACCAAGAAAAAAGTTTTTGCTGTTTGCTGAAAGCCTGTAAAGATGACATTGGGCTTGCTGAAGTCACCCGGCTTCTGCACGTGATCTCGGAGGGGTCAGCTTCTCGTCTTCAGTGTCCATCTCATGAGGAAATGACTGATGAAGCTCTAAAATATCTGGTGGTATGGTTTTTGTTTTAATTGACCACCTTTTTTTTTTTCTGGTGTTTGATGGCTCAGTACAAAATGGAGTTGGATCCCTGTAGTGGTGTCGTGCCCTGTACTGAAAACCAAACTGTCATGTATGTGAAATTCTTTTACAAAGGAAAAACCCAAAATATCCTCACATGCTGAAGTGCCAGAACTTTGAACAGTAAAGGTGCTTAGTCTGGAGTCTTTCTATTTCTCTCTGTTTCTGTTAACCATCTACAGCAATTCTTTCTTTGCCCTAGAGCAGGACTGTACAAAGGTGCAGTTAAGGTTTTCTTTAAAAAAAAAAACCACAGGCAAAAGAGCAAACTTTTTTTTTTTTTTCTCTCACCCTGCTATAGAAAGCCTGAGCTGTATCTCTGGCAAGCTTGGGCAGTCAGATTTGCTAACCGTGTAGTTTAGACTGCCACACTATGGCTAACCCGTGGATGTGCTCTGAAGTACTCATTTGAAAACTGAACAAACTTGGAAGAGGAGGCAGGGCCACCTTTTGCTGATTTTCCCCGAGTGTTTGGCAATTAGAGGTGAGAGGAGAAGCAGAGTTAGTGCTTTTCGTTGTGAAAGGTTTGAACGAGAGTAGAAATAAAAATGGAAATTGTATTCTGTAGTATACTCCATATGACTTGAGAAGGGCAGTTGGAGGTGAATAGTGAGGCTAATTATCACAGCCAGAGCGCAGAGCAGAAAGGTTAAAATAATCCTCATTTGTATGTGGCAGCAAAGTGCATCACATGCTTTTAACCAGGAATTTGATATGATTGAAACAATAATTGCCATAGTTACTCATAAATGCCATAGTTAAAGTTGACTTCAGGGCTTCTGGTCTTGTTCTTTCTGTTGCTACCCTTCAAGTTGAACCTTTGAATGTTGTTATGTTGCAGAATGGGTGGGAAGGTGCAACCAGACGTGCCCTCAGAGGAGACCAAAGCCAAAGCGGTCGGGGTTCTTCAAGGGCGTGCTTGTGCCAAGACATCTCCTGGCTCACAGAAATCCCACGTATTGCCTCGGCTGGGGCATTTTGTTGTGTATCGGCTGCGATATATGATCGTGGAGGATGGAGCACAGAAGTCGCTCGGACTGTGGAAAGTGTCAGTGTGGGCTTCCCCACCCGAGCATCTCTTGGGTTAGGTATAAAACACCACTGCACTCTGCAGCAGAATTACACCCAGATTCTCTAGAAACGTGCTCTTACCGCAGAGGTGCATCCTCCGCTTTCATTATGTAGAATCAGTACGAAATAGGTGGTGGTCAGATGGACAGCCTGCTACATCAGATATTGGGGTATATTTTCTTGTACGTCAGTTCAGAAACATGCTAGAAAATATTCTGCCTTTGCCATGTGTTTCTAGAGAAAGCAGCCCCTCCGTGGGCGGTGTGGGAGGAGAGGCACTGGCAGGGCACAGTCTTGAGGGCTGTATTGGGGGGGTCGGATGGAGGGTGGTCTGCAAGGGCTGCTCTCTTGCCGCCGAGTAGACCTTTCGGCCAGCTGCGGTGTAGGTGGGGAAGAATCCTGCTGGAAGCAGGGGCTTTAACTTGTGTCATACCCGTCTGATGTGCCTGGGCTCGCGTGGCCGGTCCCCAGGCAGAGCCGCTGCGTTACTGAGGCTGCAGGAAAGCCTCACATTAGGCCGTCGTGGGGCGCGGAGCCGAGGGGAGCCTTGCCCCGTGCCCGGGGTTTCTGCTGGGGTGGCCTTTAGGTTAGTGCAGGTGTCGTTTTAAAGTGAGCCTGTGAACCGTGAATTAAACGTTTAGTTCAAGTATGACAAATTGATTTGTATTTGAAATAAGTGTATCTGTACATGAAAGGCTTTTGTGTTTATCGATCTTTATCACAGCAAGTAATCTGTGCAGGGGGTTTGCTAGGCTTTTTTTTTTTTTTTTAATTTACATTTATTCACAACCACCACCTTTCCAAACCAATAACAAAGTGGAGGAATCTGGAAAGGTTTAGCGGATTTTGCAGTGTCACTGCTTCATTTCCTTGCAGTTAAAAAAGAATCGGAATATTTATGAATTTAAATATTATTATTTTTTGCAAATCTTTGAAGCTGTCTTTTTGATTTATGCGGGCTCCATTTGATCTTGCATGTAAAACCAGCCCTTCATTGCTTTGAAATATTTCATTTTTATACAAATCATTATGTGTAACCTGCAGTGACTTCTCTCTGCTGCTAAATACGGTGCCACTTCTGGAGGCCTGCTATTTCCCCCAAATAACTTCTAAGAAACATCGCTGTGGTTAGAAACTGCTCCTTTTGATAAACCATCTTACACATTCCAGTTAGGAAAGGTATGCGGGGTCTTAATTCCCTGGATTCAGGATAATGACGAACGCAATCAATTCTGCTTGTTGTTATTTGTAGAAAACAATCAATACATCTGCAGGAAGACCAAATGAGGGCACAGGAACTCTTCATCCAGTTTTAATTGTCAGGTTTTTGCAAGCGGAGAATGGCGTGCTTCAATTCCGGTTGGTGTGAAATGAGAGGTAACCCCGTAACCACTCGGGTACCCCCTGTGCTGGGGTGCTGAGGGGTGTCTGCCTATGGGAGTCTCAGTGCTTCCGAACTGCTGTTTGCTGGTACCGCGCCTGCAGCTCTGCATCTGTAAAACGGGCTCTGACGTCTTCAGGAAACGCTCATGACTGGCAGCCAGGGTAGAAAAAAGTCATTTCAAAGCTATGGATAGCTTAAAGGCAAAGTCAGCTTTGTGGCTTCTGCTGTTGCCTGTTTGTTTGGGGTCCTCCTAGTGTGATGGAGGAGAAATGTCTTTAAAATAAGAAAATCAATCTGGAAAGAAATTTGCTACAGAAACTCATTGCAAGTATTTAGTTTTTTTTTTTGAAAAGTATACACACTTTGCTTGGATAACGGTTTCTTTTTCATAAAAGAATAGCATTTTGAGTTACAGTGTTTAGACTTGTACTTCCCCAGGGGCAGTCTGAGATGTAGGAAACATGCTGGCTGCAGTCTGCAAAGGGTTTAGCGAAGGCAAGGCGTGAAGATTGTACCTAAGCAAGGAGAAGGATGAGATTTGCTCCTGCGTCAAGCAAGTGGATGGGCCTCAGGGGTCTCCTCTGCTCATGCACTGCCAGAAGAACGAGGGGGTCGTGTTGGTCCCCTCCTGGTGGGACCCTTGGGCAGCTTGGCACACGGCGGGCGAGGGGCCGTGGCTGAGGAGCGGTGCCCGTGCTCCGCTCTGCCTCAGCGAGGGGGTCAGGCAGAGCCCCCCGGCTGTGCCCGCCCAAGGCAGGTGCCCTGTGTTTGCAGGCTGGACCACAAGATGGCATTCCCTCCTCGCCAGGTGCCGCCGGCGCTGCGGGGAAGGGCCTTGGGTGCTCAGGGGATGCCGGCAGCTCTGAGGTTCGGGCTGGTTGCCCTGCCTGTCCCGCTGCCCTGACAGCAGGCAGGAAAGCTGCCCTTCGGCACCCCAGCCACATGCTGCCCAGCAGTTGCTGCCCATCCTCTCAGCTTGCAGCCTTGTGCTCCTGGCCAGCCCCGGCACCCTCTCCGGAGCTGGTTTGCAGGCACGGGCTGAGGGGGCAGTACCTGTGTCTTGGGGGCTCCCGGGGGGGTATGGCGAGAGCGGGTCGGCAGCCCATCCCTCAGCACCCCGAGTCCTCTCTGGGTGCAGGGGTGCCCTTCGTGGCGTGGCCAGCAGCTGTGCTCTCGGGGGATGGCGCGTGGTGGGAGCTGTGACGTTTGGGCATGACCGTGGGTTAGCAGCACAGTAGTAGCCACGTCTCTTCAGGCAATTCCAAATTTTGGAAGTCTTGCTCTGTTGTGTGGCCCAGCAGAAGGAGTGGGGGATGAGGATGCTGGAGCCAGTGCCACGTGTGACTGCTGGAAGGGGTGGCAGCGCCTGCCCCGTGCCCTCGCTGAGCAGGAGAGGTGACGAAGGGCGGTCTGCCTTTGCGCTCCGGGGCAAGGAGACTGCAGGGCAGGGCTGAAGCCCTTGGGCTAGGGGGAGCCCCTCAGACGGGGATGGGACTCCTCTGCCTCTGGTGCTGGGAAGCAGAATTCAGGGGTTGAGTTACTGCAGGGTTGAAATAACAGTCAGGCTGAGATCTCTTTGTTCTCTGCTGCTGTTAGCTTTGGCATCCCCAGGGAATGGAAACCTTGCAGGGAGGCTGTGGCTGGCTGGAAACGCTGTTTTTGTGGCTGTCAGACTCTCCTAGCCATTACATCTGCTTGTAGACTTGTAATGTTCTTTCTTTTACTGTGCTGTGTAGGAAATTGAGTCTATTTCTGTTTAAATACTGGGGTAATAGAGCCTGCTATTTAGTGAAAGATTTATGTAAATGGCTCTTTGTTTCACACGATTGGGCCTTACAGAGTGTAAGTTACATCGATAATGTAATTATGCCACTGCTGCCATTTCAAAGCAGCACGTTGTGGAGAAGCCTCCAATTTCTGTATAGAATAGGACTTGAAAACCTTGCACTTTTTAAATGAACTTTTATTCTGCAGCAAGAAAAAATAGTAGAGCTGGATTATAGAACAGCCTGTTCTGGAGTTGTTGACCTTTTTAGCTTAGAACCCAAGATTTATCTCAGAATTCTGGAGCACCTCTTATTGCACATCATAATTGCATTACATAAACTGAGTGGGCCTTAAAATGCAATTTCCCCACCTTTCCTAAAGCTTTGTATTTTGGTTAATGTTAATCTTTATCTGGTGGTCAGTATTTCTTTAGTCTGGCATTTGTATTAGTGTGGAGGTTACAGTAACTTTGGGATATTCTTTGAGTTCAGTAAATTATCTTGCACTTTAAAATTTAGAGTTCATTATCCACATGAATGTTGATTGCTTTTTGCAGCAGACAGCAAGGTCCTTGTAGCCTCCTCTGTCTCATTTCTAGCCAGAGGGGTTTTGTAAGTTCCAAACTAGACTCTGCACCCTTAGAAGTCCTGTTCTTGTGCATACATTTCTTACATAGGGTGTTGCCCTACAAGCAACCTATACAATTTTGGCATAATTCCTGTGCAGTGGAGGTCTTGGAGGGAGAATCTCTTTCTTCCAGCCTTGAAACAACTTGTCTAAGGAAAATGAGGTTTCCTTGAGCAGGAACAGGCAGTAGGCAATCCCTTATCCTTGCTGCACGCCAGCCCCTGAGCAGAAGAGCAGACCCTCTTGCCAGGGTGGACCCACACTGCAATCTGAAGTGACGTCCCACTGTCACACACTCTCCTAGCAGCTTTTGCAGGACAGTGAAATGCTACGTACCAGAGTCTGCGTTCAGGTGATGCTGCGCTGTACCTTTCCAGCTTTTTGCTTGAGGAAATAGGTTGTGTGGCTGGACGTGCTTAGCGGCAGTGACCAGCAGCTTGCTTGCTGCAGAAACTTGGGACGCCGTTGTTCTCTGCGGGGTGCAGCATGGGGGGCTTTGGCCCGCGGAGCTGCCACACTGCTGAAAGCTCTGCCTAGCCCTCATTTGAAAAATGTGATGCAGGTCAAGAGCTCGCATCTTCGTTTTTGTGGCATGGAGGGGGTGTGGAAGATGTCTGTATGCTGCAGCAAAAGTTAGCATCTCTCCTTCAGGCGATTTTTCTCATAGCAGTATTGTGGGCTTTCTGTTTGTTTCCTAATCTTACTAAGCTAATCCTACTAAATTCTTCCTTTCCACTGACTTGACTGGAGACTGCAGACTGTTAATACCAGGCAGCTCATACCTGTTGAGAGAAGCTGTGAAACTGCTTCTGACTTGACAAGTGACAGCGAGCAATTTTCTTTTACCCATGTGAGAAATGGTAATCTTTACCCTATGCATTTTTATCCCAGTATCCCAGTCCCATGGAGAAACATGTCACGGCTGTAGAAACAGTGGAAGAGAAAACAGGTAAGCTGCCTGACTTTTCTTACAGAGCTAATTAAAATTTTTCATAACCTCTAAAATTAATTATGTAATAGCTGTATTTCAATAGAAGCTGGGCACTGCAGACATGCCTGGGATTCCTGCGTGCTGGACATTGTGTAAGCAAGACCAAGAAAATATTGCTGCCCCCCCACAGTGTGTGTTTTAACTGCATCAAGTATTTGAATTTTTAGCTCATTCTGAGGCCGTTAGACACTGTACGCCTGGTTTCTCTGTAGCATGTTTTTTTGTTGTATGGTTCCTTGGTGTTTCTGTGATGGTTTCCATCTGCTCTACAGATGAGATGTAAGGCCCCTGGAAGGAGGCACAGTGAGCTGTGTGGATCGAGCCTCGGGCTCTCCACAGGCATCGCACTGCTTGGCTTTCATGATCCCTACCTTCGGAGGGATCATTTGCTGTTTCACTTCCCAGATGAGGAGGTAGTTCCAGGAATCAGAGACTTGCACGGTGGCCTTCTAGGACACCGACAGTGAGAAAGCGATCACAGATCCTCAGTCTCTTGCTTTATCAGTCAGAATTTCTGAAATACCGAAAATCAGATGTTACCATTTCCCAGTCATATTGATGGGAAAATAAATCTCCTCGGGTCAGAGCGCAGCTGTCAGATCAGGTCCGCTGATTGATACACGTGGATTTTTGTTTTCCAGTTGCTGAGCTTGCAGGAAATGTTTGCAATTAGGCACTTAAGGTAACGTGCCAGTGCAGAGGATGTATTAAACAGTTATGCCCCGACGTGGGAAACAAGTACCGTAGGACTTTGCGTGGAAATAACCACCTTTCTTCCTAATATGGGAATGGTGATCAAATACTCATTTGGGATGAGATAAGAACTTGTGGACTTTAAACTTTTATTCCCAAATGCTTGTGGATGTTCTTTATCATACATTTGGAGATGTTTTCTGTCTTGCAGCTCAGGTTTAATGGTGGCTCTTAATTCCAGGCTTATTTTTTCTTTCTAAGCAAGGTTAGTGAGGTGGCCCTGCGACTCAAGAAAGATGAGTATTAGTGCTGCCGTTGCCATTTTCTTCAAATGCAGTAAACCACTCTTCCCGCAAAATGCTTTTCTGCTCTACGATAGATGCTCCATATTATTAATGGGATGTGCTTGTTAGCGTTCTGGAAACCGAACCCCATGAAGTTTTCATTGCACAGATCCCACCAAGTGCAACTGTTCGAGAAGGTACTCTTTTATCCCGCAGAAGTCTTTAACCTGGGCTGCCTGCCAGCTGGCTTCTTGTTCAGTAGCATTCTGTTCTTGATCTGGGTCATTAAATATTAAAAGGCAAAGTGATTCTAAAAGCCAGCCGTTTTTTGGAGGTACTAAATAACTGTAATTTGTTTCTTAATAGATAGTTTTGTCCTTGTCACTGGGTCCAACTCAATACAAAAATAAATGTGTGATGAGACAGGACTGTTCTGTAAATCTCGTACACAGTGTGTTTGCCCAGAGAATGAGCCTGAGAATATAAATTGGGGTGGGTATAGAAATAAACTAAAACTTAGGTCTGTATGTTTGTGTGGTAGCTCAGTCGCCCGAGCTTTTCCCTCACTCCAGTCATCGTCCACCCCGGTGCCAGCAGGAGCAGGGCTCTCCGGTGGGTCCTGCCAGACCCTGCGTAGGCGGCGGGAGGGAGCCCCGCGTGCACCCACGCAGCCTGGCGCTGGCACCGGCACTGCCCGCAGGGCTTTGCTACCCGGGAGCACCACTCTAAGTGCCAGTAAAATGTTTGTACCACACGCTGGATAAAGGGGGGTCTGGATCACAGTGACGGAGGCAGATGCCCTCCTCCTGAGGCAGAGCACAAAATGCCCATAGCAGTCTTATTTACAGCCTTCTGTCTGGCAAAGCAGGAGAAATACTGGGTTATAATTAAAAAAAAAAAACCCAAAAAACCAAGACACCAAACCAAAACCACCCCCCTCCCAATGCTCTGTTAACTTGCCAGCATTTCTCCTTGCATATTTGCTCTGCTGTGAAGTCTTCCAACTACTATGTTCTTATTTAAAAAATGGCAATATTTGGTGCTGTAACTCTTCCCTTCTGGTTTTCTTTTATCACCAGATTTGGCTACAGGGATTATTTACCGGAGAAGAATTGCAACATGCCAGAATGTAATTCCTGAAATTTTAAGGAAGGTAACTACTTTTAGAGAAATTTAGTTAAGTTGTGAAACCTTAGTGCTTCACTGTGGTTTATTTTGTTTAAAAGGATCACATTTCCTGGTGATTTTTTTTTTTAAATTAGAAAAGTTACACTTAAGAGAAAAAAATTCTCTAGGAACTGATTTTACATTTAATTTGAATGGACAAAGTCGTAGCCTTGAGCACATTGAGTTGTAACTGGTGGTGGTGGTTGTTTTACAGGCAGTGATGGGCTTTTAACTTTTGTACCTGGAAAAAGTAAAGCTGTTTTAAAATGTTATCTGGGCCACAGTGAAAGTACAGCCATTCCCCCCACCCCAATATAATAAACTTACTGCTGTCAATGCTCATGATTTTTGTATGGTAGATGGTTTTTTTATAAAAGCCTGGTCTTGTGGAAATCAGCAAGAAGGTGGCAGCTAGTAATAAACACTGGATAATTACTTCTAAGCTGAGCTCATGTAGTTTGGATGTCTGATCCATGGCTCCTGAACACATTGGGTTGTAATCTCTCACAAAACCATTCTCTAAGTGAATTCAGAGGGATTTAAAATAGTACTTAATGTGGATGTTGCAAGTTAAATATGGCATTGTAGGGTCCCTATAAAGAAGGTAAAATGTGATTTCTTAAAGGCTGTAGAAAACGTAAGGTCCTGGGTTGTGCAGTCCTTTAGTGTCTCTCTCTTGTGTCTCTTAGTGGCGGTCCTTTCTTCACAGTTTGTTATGGGAGAAGAATTAGCTTTAATTTATTATTTGCATTTTTGCGGAGTATCTTGCAGCCGATAGTCTGTATAAAGTACATTTACCTTCATGCATGGTTAAATAGCTGTACTGTTTCACAGCCTGCATGCTTAAAAGCGTGCATGTATTGTTCCTGGTGCCGATGACTCTGTATGTTTTTGCCTCTAAACATGTCTTTGTCTCTTCCAAGCCTCACCTGCCAAGGCGATCATATCATTGCCCTATAGAGGCAGAATGTCAATAAACCGATGGTGAGATTTTCATCCCTTCTTTGGCCCACGCTTGCTAGATTGAGGTCGCTCAGTTGACAAGTGGGCTCTCAGAGGAGGTGGCCTCCTGGTAGAGAGGAGCTGGAGCAGGGCGTCAGCCGCTGCGCCTGGCAGCAGGAGCCTGCAGAGGTGCAAGCCTTTCGCCTGCTCTCGTGGGTTAGCTGGCGGCTTTGGCCGCCTTGCACGTATCTGTTTGGAAGTGGCTTCTGTTATCCTTTGCTGTAAATTAGTCGTCAGCAGCAAGAGAGAAAGCATGAAGTGGAGCCGGTAAGTTGGCCTGTAGTGGTCTTGAAAGTTCGGCTGGGGACCGAGCAGCTTCCCTAAATCCTGGAGAGGTTGTATGGCCGTTAGTAGCTGATGAGGAAGTTGATTGTTCTCATCAGGGCTAACCACAGCTAATGTGCCCTCCTCCTGAACCCTCAGTCTTATCCTCTGAGGCTAGTGATACTTTCAAAATACTGAGAAGTGATTCTACCTTCTTTTTTTTTTCTCCTTTTTAATTTAAAAAAAGCTATAATTCTTCTATTTCCCAGGTCAGCGTCTTAAAGGTGCCCAACATCTACTTGGAAGAGGAATCTTGGCTTAATATGCAGAACAGAAACATGGCTATGAAAACCCATTGTCTCACGTGGACACAGTATGCGTCTCTGAGTGAGGAGTCTGTCTTCAGAGAGAGCTTGGAGAATCCGAACTGGTGAGTGCTGGCTTTTGGGTGTAGCACTGCCCCTGTGCTGGCTCAGGGCTGCTACTGCAGGCCTATGGCCCTGAAAAAGGATTTTCTGTTGCCTTTTGAATGCGTGGAATGAGAAAGGTCTGAACAATAATTTCTTTGGTATGTCTTGAATGCATGTGAAGCAGCAGCTGTAGATGTCCTGTAGCTTTCCTCTGGCTTGTTCAGATGCGAGGTTAGGCTCTCTGGCCAGAGCACAAATAATTGCTGGAAATTAATTTTCTGTGTGCTGCTCTGCAGTCATAGAAGGCTGCCCCGCTGTTCCTGCACAGCGGGCACAGCCAGAGTGTTCGTTTTGCTCTGGTGTCTACCAACAGATGCTTGGACAGCAGTTTAAAAATTATCAGCTCCCTCCTGCTTGCCAGCCATTGGCATGGAGCATACTTGTTCCCAGACAATTTCCCTTCTCTGGTATCTGGCCAGCTGTGCCCCAAGGATGTCAGCTGCCGTGGGACTTTGCCTGGGAGAACACTGGCTTGTGTTTGTGCAGAGTGGAGCCTAGAAGTGTCTTTATGTGCATTTACAGCAGGATCAGAGTGGAATTTTTAATTCCTGTAACACTGAAATAAGCAGGTATGTGATACATGTGCTGTGTTTAAAAAAAAGATTTTTATTTCCAACTGCTGTCAAACCCATTAATTCTTAATTTGTTCTGGTGTCTCTTGTAATTAGTTGTTACTTTTGCCTGGTGATGTTCCCTGGGAAGTGTGGCAGAGTGGCCCAGCAAGGTCCATGTGACTTCGGAAAGCTCTAAGGATGCTTAAGTTAAAAACCCCACCAACTTCAGATGAAATTAAATTCCTTGTGGCTCAGGGGTTTTTGAGAGCCCTGTGCTGGGACTTTGCTGTTTGAGGACACCTTCCTTCGATGCTTTAAACTGTTGTGTTTCAAAAGTTCGGGTGACCCTCTGTCCTTACTGGGGCTTCCTCTGCATCAGAGTTGCATTGCAACTGTAGATGTTGGTCCTGTTGGTGTAGAAACTCTAACTATTGCAACTTGTCACTCATTCATGCCCTGTTTTCAAGGCTTCTCAGCATGCTGCTTCTGCTCTTCCAGGCTTGTGCAGGGGAGTTGTCCGAGCTCGGTGTCGCCACTGCTCACTCTTACCTTAAAGCATACTGTGGCAGTCGGGAAGGCAGTGGTGTAGCTGAGCTGCCAGAGTGTGGTTGCAGCCACAGCAGGTTCATTTACACGGGCTTTCAATGCCTGCCGGGGCAGCGGTGCCTCTGGAGGTACCATGGGTACCAACGCGGGTCAGCAGCTGCTGAATGTAGCTGCAGGAGCCCGCAGACCTCAGCCTTGCTGCCCTGGCCAGGAAGGTTCAAGGATACCTGGGTATGTCTGTGCACACCACTGCCACCTCTTCAGGAGTCTTATGGAGGTAATCAGATCTAACAGATGCTGGCTGGCAAAACAGGCGTGAGATTTCAGCTGCGTGTAGTATACGTACAGTGACAATTTACATTTGAATTGATGAAGGAATTACGCAAAGGGCATAACAATAGCAGCATACTATTGCACTGGAGAGAAATAAGAAAAGGCGCAATGAGGAGGCTCAGGCGATCCTGATTAGTGGGAAAATTGTACATTATGTCCTTACAGAGAGAACAACGTTACGAGAGTGATGGTAACCTGAGTACAGAAACTTGTCTTTCTCCCCTACTAAGCACTTCTGGGCAGATTTCAATAGCAACCTCCTGAAGCTCTTCAGGGCACTAAAAGCGTGAAGAGAATGAGAAAATTCTGCACCTCAGTCAGGCACCATGCGCGTGTTGTAGCGGGCTGTTTGTTTAATCAGCTTTAACATGCCATTGTTGAGGATGCTGATAAAGGAAAGTAGAGCGCTGCTTTGCTGGCTTGCATCTTGCTCAGCCACCCGAGCAGGTCGACTGCCTTCGCCACTCCTCGCACCTCGGAGGTCTCTTGCCGGTGGGGTTAGTGGCAGAGCTGCTGCTTTGGAGAGCTGCGGCCTGGTCCCAGGCATGCGTGGTGGGGCGATGCTGATGGGAATCCAGACTATTTCTACCCATGTCAGATGAAGTTATAACTGTCTGTGCTGACTTCGGCCCAGCTACTTTGTAGACTAATATGCTGTAGAAAATCAAACCACGAATCCAGTCCCTGCAGGGACCGGTGGCTTAGGTGTTTAGCCGAACCTCATCCGTAGGATATGGATTAGTTTACCCAGTTTGGGATTGGCAGTTACATCCTTTATTATTTTCAGCTAGAGACCTGCAAGTCAGAGAAGGGAGACTGTGACCTTTCTGATGTCCCTAATGGAACTGGGGCAATTGGAATGATGCTTGCTTAGTCCCAAACAGTCAATTTAACCACAGCGTAGTTCTCCCTCTTAACGTCAGGTGGTTATTTTGTCCTAAATAAATGTGAATGCAGTGGTGCCAACTGCTGCATATTCTTGTGAAGTGAATTATTGTGGGTGCTTCCAAGCAGAGCATATAAATGCCTGAAAAGATCCAGTAGCAAACAAACATTGCCATGAATAAATTCTAAACCATTGAAAAAAGCATCATGAGGCATATCTGTATATTCAGAGGCCAGAAAGCACCTGTGTTATCCTCTTGGCTGAACTCCTTCATGACACTTTTTATTTGGTTTCCATGATTTAATTGCTGTTATGGGCAAGCATCTCATCTTGGTGTCCAAAATCCAAAGAAAGCCAGTTAGTCCCTGCGGGCAAGGCCTGGCCGCAGGCAGAGCCGCAGGCAGGCTGGGTCCAGGCCTGAGTGGCGTTTGCCTGCAGAGGGTCCGAGGTGGCTTGCCCGCGCTGCCCGGTTGTTCGCCGGTGCTGCTGCGGGATGTGGCTCTGGAGGGCTCCAGGGCTTGGAGCTTTCACTGCTGGTATATCAAACCAGTGTGAATCTTGTCAGCTGCTCTCCTCCTCTTGCATGCGTACGTGTTTGGGTTAGTGCCAATTTCTAGAGTGATTCGCTTGCTCTTACCCTGAAAGCGTGCATTACGTACGTTAGGTTTGAGCTTGCTTTGCACCCAGCTGAGCTGGGCAGCATCTGCATTGACAGGGCGGGCTCTGCGAAGAGTTGTCTGTGCACAGTGCCAAACCGAAGGGGAGAGACGGTGGCAAAACTCCCCTGTAACTGCCTGGATTTATGTTGAAGTTGTGTACTGGCAAATTTCCATGTGTCTGGGCAGGTTATACCTGTCTTTCCACAGTGGAGAATCCCTGTGTAGCTTGAATTTTGTCTCTGGTGTCATTTGCTGTCCCTCTGTGTTTTGATTTGACTGCTTTCCCCCTCCCCGCCAGGAGCAGTTCTTTGCTTTTTCATTTTGTGTATCTCAATTGCCATCAGATTGCTTTTATTACCCAGCTCTTTCCCTTGTTTCATAGAGCCCGAGGGAGCTGAAGTCTCTCGCAGCATGGTGGGCGCAGGGTGAGAAGATGTCTCCCTGATGCGGAGAGATGCACGTGATGCATGAGCCGTGCTTGTCAGCTGGAGATGGGAATTAAAAAGATCTCCTTTACAAAAGCTCCCTCTTTTGAAGAGCCTTGCACTGGATGTAACTTTTAATTTAGTTTTGAAAGGCATGCAGGCTTCGGGAACTCTCCTTGATGCTGTCTGAACAAGAATATTGCTAGACTTTTCATGCTAAAGACACTTTAATTAAACTCCCATCATGAAAACAATTAGACCAAATTTGCCATACTTAACTAGTCAATAATTTAGTAGTTGGATCTCCTTAATAGACTTCTCCCTGTGACTGTGCTGTAGTGATGCAGCATTGCCAGCTGCATGCTACGGAAATCAATCAGAGATCAATATTTTCCTTGAGCCTGCCTTTTTTGTCCCCTACAATGGTGAAACTGCAAAATGAATAAATAAATGCCAACCGGAGCAGCTGACTTCAGTGGTGGATTTTTACTGCTGACATCCATCCTGTGGCTGGGGGGGAACTTCTCACCTTCTCCAGCTCCTTCACTTGAACTCCACGCGTTTGTCATCTTGCCGAATTGCGTTGACAGAAACGATACATGGTCGTGGCCCACCGAGGGCAGCGGTGGTGCCGGGTTCGCGTGGGCATAGGAGTGGGGGTCCTGCAGGGATAGGTGGGGGTGCTGCGGGGATAGGGGTGGGGGTCCTCTCCTCACAGACAGCCTCTGCCTGGCTTGGGTGGGGTGATGTCCTGAGGACTCTATAAAATCCGACAAGCGTATTTCGCTGTGTCTGCAGTTGGCTGTCATGATTCTGGAGATGGCTGTTGTGTCCTCTCCGGACCGACCTCTGTGTTGCTGCTCTTCGGGCTTCTCCAGTAAGCGCACGTCTTTCCTGAAGCAGAGTCCAGCTGGACCGGCGGCAGCGCTGACCGCGGGAGGTGGTCGTTACAGACCTATCGTCATGCTGACGTTCCTGTGTCTCGTTGTGTTTGCCTTTGAGATTGTCATACAAAATATGTGAATGTAAGAGATGAATCCCTTACTGGGGTATCAAACACTGCCTTTCTAACGTCGAGTTTACACTTTATGTTTACTAAGTAGACAGAACAACAAAGGGTGTTATGTTCCTGTTTCGCAGGACAGACTTCACGCAAAAAGGCAGAATATCGGTTACGGGGGCAGGTTTGCTCAACTGTGTGCTGGAAGCTTTCGCTCGGTCGTTTTTAAAACAAGGTGTGAAGAAGGTAAGTAATTTTTTGCTTGAATTTCTTCCCTGAATTATATTCTAAATTTTTTCAAATCACCAGATCATCTGGGCTCAAAATTAAATGGATGTTTTAAGTCTGCATTCTTTACATCTTTTAATTGTTGAAAAAATATTTGACCTTTTCTTTTGTCTACAGAGAATAGGCAGAACAAAAATGGATTTAGTTTTATTATGGTAATAGTTTTATTTCAAATACATTTTAAAACATGGCATGTTTTAACATGACTGTATCAGTTTCTGTAAATCATTCTTACTCCTGATTTCCCCCAGGCATTGAAACAGTTCTTTTTCCTAATGCCTCATTGTACCAGCTAATACTGTAATAACAATTTGCGGTTCTGTAACACCTTTACCCTGAAATAGTCAAAAGTAGTCAACATGAATTTATATCATGTCACGCATTTTTCTCCAGTAATGTTAGATTTTTTTGGCAGCTTGATGTATTTACAATAGCCACAGTCAATCTCCCTGTAGCAGTTCTGTATACTTCAATAGGTCTGTCTTTCAGTAAGAATTATGAAAGAGGATAAAAGCTATCCAGCTATCCAGCAGAGCATCCCAAGGGAGTTAGTGTTCAAAGGCCTTTCGTTTCGGGGAGTCATGTCATATTGATAAACTAGGTTTAACAGCAGTGTCTCCTGAAGCGTTCATTGGGAAATGAAGTTTCGTGGAAGTCTTGTTCTCTGGAAGTTTGTGCCTTGAAGAGATCTGGGGGTTCATGTTGTGCTTTGTAGACTGCCTAAAATGTACGTCTGCTGAAAAAGGAGCAAGAAGGAGAAGGAAGGAATATTTAATTAAACTGTTTTAATGAGAAAGTAAGAGGGGGTTTTGGTTTTTTGCCTTTTTTTTTCTTTTCTTTTCTTCCCCCGTCCTCCAGTTTGTATCTTGTTTTAGATGAATGAAAGCATATGTATGTGCCTGAAAACATGGCATTTTCATGGCTGGACTCATGAATCTTTTGTGCTGCAAGACTGTAATGAACCTGTATTTACCATTATTTATCATTTTTTAGTTATCTAATGGAGAAATTAGGTGAATTAGATGTCCACAGTTCAGATCATGCCTTATGGCATTCTTTATTCATGGGGACCAAGTGGTTAATAGGTTGGGGTTTTTTTGTTTGGGTTTTTAGTTTTTTTGGCTTGTTTTGGGTTTGTTTTTAAGTGGCCTTAGTAGTGTCCTGTCTTTTCTGCCGCTGAAGTGGGTGGGTGTTGGAGCGCAGAGCCTGGGCAGCACCCGCCGTCCCCTCGGACATTCTCCTCTCCGGTGGCGCAGGAGCCGACAGCCCCAACCTCTCGTTCGTGCTTCAGAAGCTGATTTTGGAATCTGTGCCCCAAGAGCTGTAAATGGAAATGTATTGCAAACGGCGCGGCCGTTTATTCATTTGCTTATTCTTGATAACTATAAGATCTTTTTGTTGTGGCTTTAAGAGAAAAAGAAGACAGAAGTAGACAGCTCTGCTAGTGTAAGCAATGACTGTGAGCAACGAAACTCGTCTTGCCGGCTTATGACAGCGCAGAGTTAGCGGATAAAACAAACTAGCTCACAGTATCTCTACAGTGCTGCATCAGAAATCCTTTAGCAATTTTGGCTATGTCTGCAGATCTGGGAAAACAGAAAAATACAAGTGCACCAGATCTGCTATAAATGTACAGTCTTGCCTGGTTTTTTCTCCCGCCTCCAAAACATCCGTCTCCCTACGGCAGCAGCTGCACCTATGCATTTCATTTCTCCTAAGCTGTTAGACAGGGTTCCTTTTGTGGCTTGGCCATAGAGTAGTTTTGAGGCACATTTTACCCAAATGCAATAAATGGCAATACAAAGATGATATTTAAAGTTCTAAAATACATGTTGCATGAATGACGATGCTTGGTAAATGTTCTCCAAGCTTCCATTTACTTCTTATCTTCCAGTACCTGATCTGCATCCTTCCTAATGGCCTGACCAAAAGGGCATTGCTTTTCTTGTACCTGGTATAATTGGTTGGAATTCGTAAGGATGTTGCTTTCAAAGCCAAGCCATGGTTCCTGCTTTGCCTCCTGACAGCAGTGCACTTCTCCATCCATCTGCGTGGAGAGGCTCCGATGAGATCGGGGAGTAAGGAAACGGTGGGAGGCAGCAATGTGAGGGGGCGGAGGAAATGGAGGAGGGGATGAGCTACAGGAAGAGCAGGAGAAAATACTGTATGAATATTAAATTTTGTGAATGGCTACAGTAAAGCTCATGTATTCACAGAGTCAAAAGTAAATATCTTTATTTTATAGAAAAAGAGGGAAAAGTTACTATTCATTAAACTATTAATGGACACCAAAGGCACTGATCTTTTTAGTCATTATCTCTGTAACTGAGATATGAGCCTATTCTGTGGGTAGGTTTTTTTTTTAATGCCTAACCCAGAATGACAGTGACATTTTATGGCTCCTCACATATTTGTCACATTTCTCTTACTTTATTCTAACTCTGAACAAAAATACAGGAGGTGAAGTTCTCCTGACCTGCTTTTGTAGAAGTTGTAGTACATTTGGGTGGAAATTACCAATTTTATGATTCTTTTTTTTCTTACCTGTTCAGAAAAGGTATTAATGAATGTGTGCGCCCTCCTTATTGACAAGAAAACTTATCTCCTGAATAATTCAAGAGTCTGAGCAGATATGCCGGTAAATCCCAGCCACCAGCACAGCCCATTCTGGGTCTATTGGTGAGAGCCTGGCTTCCTTCAGAGGGGAGAAAGGATGCTCCCTAGTCTGCAAGCGAAGTCTGGGAGAAGTTTCCAGCCCAGTGGTGGCCCCTGAAGCCAGCCTTTGTCTGTGTGAGCTTTTAAAATATGGTTAGAAAGTGGCCTAATTAGTTTGTACATGCCTAGGTTATGATGATCCCTGCCAGTGTGAAGCAGTACAGTGACAGTTATAGGCCATTTTAAGGCGCACAGCAAAGGAGCATTTGTAGCAAGAAATTTTTGTTATGTTGGTAGATGTTTTATCTGTTGCCTCTTAAATGTTGCAACGCCTCTGTCATTTTCACTTCTCGGTTTCTTTTTTAGATTCCTTTTGCTTGACTTGAATATATAAGGAGATGGAAAATAAAGGCCATGATGTAGTGTTTGTTAAATGATGGAGCTGAGCTCAAATAACAAATATTTAACTGAAAAATGTTTTGTCATGGTTACAAAAAGAATGAAAGATATTAGGTGCTCTTTTCAGAGACAGCATAAAATTTTCTGTTAGCCTGTTAAAATGCTGCCCTGCTTTTGTACTGGCGATGGAAATGAGGTATGGGCTGTAATATGCATTGCCTTCATCACATTCAAACAGGCCATTTACACTTCTCCTGTACATCACCTAACCTCTTATTTAAAACTTAGAGCGTTCGGTAAAGATGCGGAGGACGTTACAGACGTGATATATTCTCTCTGTCCCTGTCGGCTGGGAGCGCGGTCTGGCTCCTAGCAGATATTCCAGATACAAGCATAGGCTGTTCAACAAGTCTGTGATGCTGGAAACTCCTTGCGCTGCCATTTCGCGCTTCGCTCGTTATCCTGCCGCCCCGCTGCTGGGTCAGTGTGCCCTCTCTGGTTTCCGTGTCCTTGACAAAGTGGCACTCGCCAGAGGAGTCACCTGTAGCCGCTCCTGAACTGGGAATCTGCTGGGCTCCCGTCCCTTTGAGTGCTTTGGGCTATCACACCGATAAGGGCTCTGTGTAGACACTTATGGCAGGATAGTTTCTTACAGTAGCAGAGTACCGCCACCGTTGAAAAATAAAACTATTCTATGTATGGCTTGTCCGTCAGAGAAGCTTTTAAGCTGCAGCTATAGAGGTGCAGAGTTTAATGGGTAGGCAATGTTTGTTCAGCATTTCAAGTGCATCATTGCACTCTAAGCAGTGTAAATTTAGCTCCTTTAAGCCTGTTCTCCTGGGGCTGAGATTTAAGTGTTTGAACTTTAGTTGAAAGGAATATATTGATTAGGCTTTGATTTAGTCGTTCCTTGCTGAAAAGATACTGGGTAATGACTTGTACCTGCCCTTTTGTATTTTATTCATTTATCGGAGTCTCCTCTCATTTCCCTTTTCCTCAACACCATTTTACCTAAAAGGCTGCAGTGCTATGAGAAGTAAAAGAAAAAGCAGTTGTCACACTGTGAACATAATTGATTCAATAAGTAACATTTTTAAATTCCCTAGGCAAACCTCTGAGTCTTCACTTACGTCAATTAGTGCTTCATTCTGTAAACAGTGGCACGTCCAATTTAGACTGATAGACTAAGGTAATCAGCTTATTGCCTTCTACAAAGAATAGGCATGGAAGACGAACTGCTTTTTATAGGTATAAAATATCGTGTCCAATTTTTTTGTAGAGATGTGAAAAGAAATTCTCTTGACCTATTTGTTAAAGTTAATTGTCTTTTTTTACCTCCTCTCACAGTGCCTCAAATTGAGAAATCTTTTTTATCTTGACAAGCAGAGAGCATACTAGGGTAAGCCTTAGCCCCACACAGGTTATAGCTAAGCTCCAAGCTTGCTTGAGTCCACAAGATCTGAGCAAACATTAGAGGTAGGGTTGGCAAATTACTACAGTTTCAGTACACAGACAGAGCCAAAAAGGGAGAGGGAGGGATGTTGTGGATTTTCTTACCTAAAGTGAGTAGTTTTTGCTTTTCACCACATAGGAAGGTGCTTCTCTCTCACTTTGTACTGAACCTGGAAATTTAATTTCAAAATAATGAAGCATCTGGCTGTGAAGCAGGCTGTAGCCCTGCCGTGGGAAGAGCGCTTGGTCGAAAGCTTCGCCCCGTTTTTTAGGTGGCTGCCGTGGCGTAGGCGGTTCAGTGCTTGGCACCTGCACAGCTGTTGCTGGCTGGTGAGCGCTTAGGGCTTGCCTGCAGTGAACCCCCCAGGCAAACGAAACCCCTAGATTCAACCTACGTTTTGCTTTAATTAATAGGTCATCGCTTGGTAGTTCCTCCTTGCTTCACAGATCAGTCCCGTGGAAGAAATATTCACCCTCGTGGTCCTCTGATGGCATTTTTTACTTCATTTCAGTATTACTTTCCTTCATGATAGAAATAATCACAGAGGCTTTCATGGGGAGCTTTCATCCTTGCACACCCAATTGCTTGCGAAGAACACGAGTGATGGTATTTCCATTTTGAAGAGGGACATACCAAGGTGCGGGGATGAGAAGTGGCTTGGTCCAAGCGAAGCAGTGGCAGAACTGGAATAAAATGTGTGACCTGATCAAGTGTCCTGGCTTTGTGCAGCCTTGACTTGGAAGAGCTTGCAAGCTGCGAAGGGTCCTTTGACCCCTCTGGGTTCCCCCTGGGCAGCCTGTGCCGTAAGCGGGGACAACTGCACTGAGTTAGTGCGGGGCCACAAAACGCAATTTCTTTTTTTAAGGCTTTACTGGTATGTTGTGGGGTGCCCTTTCTAATGCATGAAGTACTGAAGTTGTGTGTAAAACTGGCGTTTATTTGTACTTTTTTCCCAGGGTATTAAAATAATGGAGACACTTCTTCAGGAGCAGTGTGGGTGATCGTACTCTTAATGAGCAGCTGTAAGTGCAACATCCATCTACAGATAAGAAGAATTGTTCAGAGTTTGTGATACCTATTGCACATTGTGCTCCTTGTAGTTCTACAAATAAATGTGTGTGGGGGGTTTGTCCATTATAAACAGCATGCAACTTCTGAGGAATTTTCAAGAAAAATAATAATCTAGGGCAGCGTTAGGCTCAATGCTATTCCAGCGTTCCTGAATAGTATGTTGATGAAGATGAGTTCTGTGTCCTGTATTTCATCCTCTCCTCTCTGTTAATATAACACGAGTGTGATAGTCCTAGCAAAATAAGATGTTGGTTCTATCGAAGGATTTTTACTGAGAAGTAGTATCTTCAGGGGTTATCTGTGAAGGGAAGATTGGGTCAACTCTTAAATTAGCTTCAGAACAAGAGAAAATGGCTATTGATTACCTCCTAATAATTTTTTTCTAAAACCTATTTTCTTTGCTTTTGCAGGAGCAAGTGTATTTGTGTAGAGTTTCCTTGGAACTGCATATCTTCATTGCCATCGGAATTCCATGGCTGTTGTCGGAACTTTACTGGTGCCATTTGATTGAAGAAAGAGTGTTTAACGTGCACAGCTGGAAGAAAAGAAGACCACAGACTGCAAACCTTTTACAAAAGATTAAGGAATCATACTACTTAAGGGAATGTTGATCATGAAAATCACGGGGGAACAAGTGTAAGCTTGGAAACAGCATCTTCCTGTGAATTGGTGCTATAATCTCTAGAGACTGAGAATTTGGTAAGGGAACATAGAGCAACAAAATAAAAATAGCCCTTGTTGCTATGAAGACTCCCTTGTCTAGTCAACCAGTTGCTTTGTGTCTTACCAAGGGAGGTGCAAGCACGCCGCGTGCGCTGTTTGTTTCACAGCTTAATTCTGTGGGGTAGAGGCTCCATTCTGCAGAAATGAAGCTCGGCTGTAGCAGCTGAGTGGGGTTACTGGTCCCCGCTTGAGTCACTCATTACTTCAGTTCTGATTGCTGTGTTGGAAATATTTGGTTATTATACCCCTGCCAGCATGATTATTTTCAGCTGTAAAGACATGCCTCAATACAAGTTTTGCATATATTTGAATTTTTTCAGAAAGTGTTTCTGTCTTATTGCTTCTGAATAGAAGAAGAAACCTGGAGGGGAACTGATCAAGTGCAAGTAAAGTTCCTGACAAAGGGTGTCTCATACGCTTCTCCTCCTTTTGTTCCGCACACCGCATCAGGATAGTTCTGTTTCGTTTAAAATTCACGTAAGCACAAACTGTCTCTGATACCCTTTAGTGAGTTGGGGTAATACCACACTTTACAGATAGCCCCATTAAAGTCTGTGTGTGTTCTTTGTGGAGATTTTGAACCAGTTATTTGATTGCCCTAAAGCAAAATGATTGGCTTTGCATTTTTCAGGGTGGGTTGTGTTTTATCTTCTCAAATGTGATGTAAACTCTCAGTGGAGTCTTCCTTATGCTGTGCCTGAGTGCTGTGGTCCTGCTTATTTCAGTATTTAATGGTCTCAGCTATCCTATTCTGAAGCTAAATGAGCGTACTGCGAAGGAGCTGAGCCACAGACTGTGGCCACACACCAGCTCTCCTGTAGTGTAAGTCCCCGTACCCCTGCTTACGTGGCTGGTGCTATAGGTTTACACTATGGGAAGTGCTAGCCCGTACTCTGTGATGGAAGAGCCACGAGATGATCCGTAGGAAGTGACTGTGTTTTGCCTTGGCACAGCAGAACAAAATACTTTCCTTCGCCTTTCTTATTTTTGTTGTTAACTGATTCTTGTGAATTTGGACTCTGAATACTGAACAGTAAATATTTATGAAATGTAATGGCCAAGACTAAATACATTCATTAGCATATTTATTTTTATTGAGTTGCTGCTTTGTGTGCCTGAGGAAATTATCAAATTACTTCTAATAGAACTGCTGTGCACAGTTTTAGGACTAACATTTTTATTCTTGCATCGCTCTGGATTTTGGAATTAGGATAGGAAGCATGTGTGTCAACCCCACCGCCAGAGTAGAAGTAGTCTTTGAAAATTGAAAGTCCTGTAAAACCCAGCCTCTTCTTCAAAGGCCGGGTCGCCCATCTGCTTGCTGCTAGGTGCCAGAAACAGAAGGGTTAAGGCTTCTCCTGGGAGCAAGGTGCTGGTTGTGAGGGCAGGGAGTATGGCTGGGTGGTGGAATCACCCGGCGCTGGCAGTGGCAGGACCGCCTCGGCTCATCGCCTGGGCTCGGCTCTGCCCCGGCTTGCTGGAGAGCAGCCCCGCTGGGCAGGGGAGCGACCCTGCTCCAGACTGCAAACCAGCACGGCTGCGCCTGCGGCAGCACATGGCAAAGCCCCCAGGTACGTGTGTGTGAGCTGAACGGAGAGCGGGACCGAGAACCTGGCGCCTGCTTTAGAAGGCAGTAGGGCGTCTGAGGAGGTGACAGAGAAAAGGAGCAAACCTCAAGGGCAGCAGGGCTGAGCTGAGATGGTGCCCATGCCCCTGACGCAGTGGCACACGAGCAACCTCGAAGTCACCTACAAGTCCCCTCTGCTCGAGATGCCGGGCGAGTTTTTGGGGCTGAGCTGTTCCGCGTTCAAAGCTGCCTCTTCATCCCGTGCTGCGTTTTCTGTCAGCTGTCTGCTTCCCTTCTCCAGCAGCCGATGAGTCGTCATTTCTTGCCTGTTTACTGTAAATACACGCCGGTGTCTTAAGCATCCCACCCTGTCTGAGGTTGGGGAGAATCAGCATAAATGCAAAAACGCCTCTGAGTTTCCAAACCCTTCCTTGCCGTGACATACGCACAGCTCTGCTCACCCAGAACCATGGCGTGCGTTTTATTACGGCAGGAAATTGAACAGCTGTCTCGGAGGAAAATAATTTCACTAGGAACAGGTTTCTGCTGTAGATATTTAACTGCAACAAAACCAGTGTCAGAACTTAATGGGCTGCTTTGGTTTGTTCTTAAAACTGAAGCCCAGTGTGCGTATTGCAGGTGTGAGCTCAAGGGACTCGCATGCAGCGATGCTGTGGGGCTGGAGGCCCAGCAGCCTTCCCACCTCCCCGGGGCGGCAGCAGGACCGAGCAAATGCCTTGAACCCGCAAGGCAGTGGGTAAGCAAGCAAAGGGTCACACGGGGAAGCTGGCTTGCTGTATTTTTTGAACAGCATGGCATGGTAGGTGGGATTGAACACCTTTACCCATGTGTTTCTAAAAAGTGACTTTTTTTTTGATGGAAGGGAGTTTATTTTCTTCCCCCACTGCTGTAAAAAACCTAAAATTCCTGAACAGGCCAAAAAGCAAAAGCATCGTTTGGTGAGCTGTAAAGTAATAACAGTGTGAGACCTGTGTTAGAGAAACTTTATAAATGGGAAGTAAAAACGGGAAAAATCCAGCTCATAAAATCTGGGGTGTGCTGTGGGGTGACCGGCCGGTGGGGCCGGGCTGTAGAGGGCTGGAGCGGCAGCAGGGAGGAGCCGCCGGGTGAAGTGCCAGGGCCAGGAGCTCCCTGGGGTGGGATGGGTGGGGGTCCGAGGCTGAGCCCGGAGGCGGAGCTCTGGGAATGGGGAGCAGAGAGGAACTGAAGGTGCGAAAGCGAAGCTTTACACAAAATCGCCCCGCGAGAAACGAGTCCGGGTCACGCGTCGGACCGAGTAGCAGAGGAGTGGGGAGTAAACGTGGACGGAGAGGGAGGAACCAGCGCAGGGATAAGGAATCGGTGTGGCCGCAGCGTTTGATAAGGGAACGCGCTGTCTGTGGGCTGGCTGCTGCTGGGAGCCGTGCCTCGCCAACGCTGCAGCCGCCCTCCTGTCCAAAACGCACCTGGGACTCTGCCCTCCCCAGGCCTGTTGCTCGTTTCCATCCTGACGAGCTGACAGCTCCGAGTACGCAGGTTAATTAAATTCGTGATAGTTTTGCTGTGATCTAAACCCGTCGTTTTAAAACACTCTGTTCCCAGCTTTCAGGCTGGCGTTATTTTTTGCTGTTTATTTCTTGTTTTGCGAATGCTGTTTCATGTTTGTCTCGCTAATGGGACAAACATTTCAGTAAGAGTGGCAAGATTTAGAGCACTTATCTGCTTTAATATTAATCAGTTACCTTATTTGGAGTGATAATGGGGCCTCGGGGGAGACTGCATTCCTAGTTACCTTTGCAGCTGGAAGCGCGCTTGCCCTCCGGGGAAAGGAGCCCAGTGTAAAGCCGCAGCATCCCCTGCTGCGGTACTGAGCACCCGACTGGGACGCTGGTGGTCGCGTCCCCGGGCGCAGGGACGGGCAGAGCCCAGGCCAGCGGTTTGCCTTTCCCCGTTCGGCGTTGCAGTGCCTTTTCTCAAGGGCGGAGATGGAGGAGCCCCCGATGTCCTGCTGCAGCCCCTGCTCTGCTCACGCCGGGCACGGTGCGGCGAGTGATCTGCGGCACTAGGGACATCTTCTTGGGCAAACTCTCAGTGCGAGCTGAAGATCCGCTGCTCTCCTGCTCTGCAGCTGAACAGCTCCTTAAACCCTGGGAAGGTTTTGAAGGCAGCAGGTGATTAAAGCTCTTTTAGGGAATCCTGCTTAGGAGAAGAGGCAAAATGGGTGAGAAAACCGAAAGGTGAATTCGGTAAGGGGAGCGTGGGCAGGGGTGAGAGCCCGCTCCAGCTCGGGGCGGAGGAGCCGGGCTGTGGCTGCGGTGCTGCCCGAGAGCGGGGCGGGAGGGAAGGGGCAGAGGAAGGGGCACGGCATGGTGCGGAGTGCTCGCCCGCGGGACTGAAGTCCGTGTCCTGTCCAAAGCAGAAGGTGCTCAGGAGGGCAGCGGGATGCCGAGGCGCCCGGGCGGTCGCCGTGCGCCCCGGAGCTGCCAGCTTTGGGTCAGACCGTCCTGTGCCCCCGAGCACGGGGCCGCTCCGCTCGGTCCATCTGCTCCGGGGCAGCGGTGCGGGCGGGCGGTCACCCGCCGTCACGCTCCTGGGTTTTTTAAAAGAACCTTTTATGCTCATTTGCTGTTTCTCGATATCTTGCCTCGTGGTTGTTTGTGCAGTCAAAATCTTTCTGCTGAATTTGACTGAAGCTTTGTTGGTTTTTTTCAGTGAATAAACCGCTCACCTTAGCTACCAGCTGGAAACCTGGTTTGGCCGAGAGCCTAAACCGGCCGACGCCGTGAGGCAAGAGCCAGGCGCAGACAAGAGGCCGACTGAACGCAGAACACTCTAAATCCATCTGATGCCATTATGCTTTAGTTTGCATTAGCTGAAGAAACAAAGTGCCTAGATAAATGGGCTTGGCAGACTGGTGCTGATCTTTTGTACTCTTTAGAAATCAAGTTTTGAGAGTGCTGAATATGTGGTGGACAGTATTTTGCTTCTAAAAAAAGTCCCATTATCTTTTCAAAGGAAATAAAGAATACCCATGATTGGATCCTTTCAAAGAGAAAAATAATTTCATTTGCTCCCACGATCAGTTAGGAAAGGCTTGTGAAAAGGGATGTTGCCATCGGGAGGCAGGATGCAGTTCAGAGCAGAGTATTGAAAAAGCTCTCGCATTTGCTGTTGCCTTGTAAACAGAAAGAGTTGTAAATGTTCCTGACATTTGAAGGGAGATCGCTGTAATCTTGGGTCACTAACACTGTCTTTGGGTCAGTACATTTCCACTGACTTTTTTTTGTGTTAACTGCCAGACGCCAGTCGTGTGAAATATAAATTGTTCCAAATGTCAGGAACCGGCTCTGCTTTGTGCAGGAATCAAATGTTTTGTTCTTCAAAGGCACAGGCACGTTTCCCGGTGGGGACCTGCCGGCTCTCACCGAGGATCAGCCCCGCACGCCCGCTGCCTCCAGCCAGGCGCTCCTGGGCGACCTGCGCGGGGAGGCAGGAGGAATCACCTTCCCGTAGCTTTGGTATCTGTCCACACGCTGCTGCTACGTGAAGATGGGTTTGATCGAGTGTTTCTGGACCCGAAAGCTACAGTGGGATTTCTAGGAACGTGGGTTGGTGTTCAGCGTGGGCGGGCGGCACGTGGGAACCCGCCGGGCGCCGCTGGGCTGCCGGCTCCTGGGGTGCCAGGAGCCTGCAGAGCATCTCCCCTCCTCTCCTCCTCCTCGTCCTCCTCCTCCTCGCTGAGGTGGCAGTTTCTTGGGAAGCAGATGCTTGAGAGCATCCGTAAAGCTGCAGAGGTTTGGCTTTGGGGTTCCATTACCAGCCGAGCCCCGGGACGGGAAGGCTCGGCATCACTCCCCCCTCGCCCTGGCGGGTGAAGTGGCCGTCCCTGGCCCGTGCCCTGGCTGGCTCCGCGGCCNCCCTTGCCACCCGCTCGACGCAGCGGAGCGGCTCTCCTGCTTTCAGGCTCCCATCCCCACACAAGCGTTCTCAGCTTCTGTACGAGCCCTTGCTCACGGTTTCTGCCCAGTCCCTCTCGCTCGTGTCTGAGCCGAGCAGCTGTTCTCACGCTTGTTCGGAGCCGGCGCGCCCGTGATCCGCGGACTCGGTCTCTGAGCACAAACTTTCTATTTTGGTGGCGTATTCTCCGATTTCTCTGTAGAATTCCCTCATGCCTATTTTGCACTTACTTTTGCTTCAAGTCTCATTTGTTTTAAACACGAGCAAGTCTCCAGCCAGAGGAGCAGACCGACTCCCCTTGGCAGTCTCGGTCTTTTGCAAATGACGCAGAGAGACCGTTAAAGTGCCAGGGTTTTATATGCTTTTCCCATTGATGCCGCTCGGAAAGACCTTGCAATCCAATTGCTCTGCCTTGATTGATTCGTTCTCATTATCAGCCCTGAATTATTTGCAGAGGTAAATGACAAGGCTTTATTTTCTCATAGTGCTTTATCTTTTTACAAAATGCATCCAACGAAGTTGCTAATGGAAAAGCTTTTAACCTCCCGAGGCGGAGGGTGATCCTTGTCCGTTCGGGTGAGCGTGTGACACGTGGAGCTGACTAATGCCGCGGGCTGGAGAAAACCCCGCTGCCGCCTTTGCAGCCCTCCCTCAGGTTACTGGGAGATTTAGTAGACAGCCCAAGGTGACTGGCACAACAGCAGGGATAAATTGTTTGCTTCAGAAATTAAAGAGAATAGAAAGGACAAATCTATTCCCCTGTTTCGGCAGCAGGGACGCTTAATTCGTGTGTCCTGGCTTCATCGATGGTGCTGGTTGTGCTCCACGGCAAGATGAAAAACAAACAGATTCCCAGGGACACAGGAGTAAGTGTCACCGTAGGCACGAGCAGAGTGAATTGATCTGGGCTGGTACCCCCAGTGCAGTGTCACACCGTCCATCCGTCCGCCCCGGCAGCTCCCAGCGTTACCGATGGCGGGGGCTGAGGAGGAACCTGGGGTTCCGGGGAGCGCTGGCTTCGTTAGCGGGAAAAACCCAAGCTGGTTTATTGGAGCTAGAGCAGCCAGAGCAGTGCGAGTGCAAAGAAGTGGTGGTTGCCAGGCCCATGATACAGACATTTGGGGCGGGGGGAAGCCAAAGATCTCATTTTCGAAGTCCTGAATAACGCATTTCGCTTGTCCCCAGCTCTGGGCTTTGCAGCTGCCACGGCAGAGGGAGCAGAGTGTGCGGGGGCATCGGGCCGGACCCTCCTGGTGCCAGGGGCTGGGCTGGAGAATATGTGTTAGAAAAAATGTGTGATTCAAAGCGTCCAGAGATGAAGCAAGCACCCCGCTCACCCAGCTGCTCCAGCACTTGAGTCCCCTCGTTGCTGTAAGCGCCTCGCCTTCCAGATCTCTGCGCCTGTCAGACCTTTGCACATGGCCTGGAGGGCTCGGCGTCGTCAGATTCGATCTGGCGGTACTTACAGATTATGGCCAAGGCATTTTTTTAGCCTGTTCTGACAGCTGAACAGGTCGGTGGCCTTGAGTACAGGCAGCCTTTTCCAACTCCTTCAGAACCCTGCCAGCCTGTCCCCGAGCCGTCCCCGGCCCGCAGCCCTCCCCGGTGTGCCGACGCCAGCCCGCGTGGGCACGCGTCCCCGCAGGGACCACAGCCACCCCGCTCACGTCCCCCCTCGGCGCTGAGCCAGCAAGCCAACAGTCGGCAACGGAGCAGCAGCTCGCCTCCCGCTGCAAAAACGCCTCCGGAGCAATCCTGCTGCCTGACTTTCTCCAGGGCCGGGGCTGAACGGGAGCAGCCGTGGCTGCGGTGGAGCCGGGTCCCAGGGCAGGACCCCCGTGCTGGGGGCGGCCGAGCTCCCTCATCCCCTGCCCGGGGCTGCCCCGGGGGCTCCTCGCCCGCAGAGCTTCCACGGCTACGGAACTGCTGCCGATTCCTCCCTGAGCTCAGCCCTCCTACAACTGCATCTTTTTGCTGGCTGCTGCGTTTGAATAACAAGATGAACTTTAAATTGTAATAATCTGTACGTATTGCATTTCTTTCTGTCCTTCACACTCAGGGTGGCAATTTGTCCTGTAGGGATGGAACAGATGGGGGGAATATTAGGAAAATTAGATCGAATGGTGGTATAATATCATGAGATGACTCAGTTCTATTGTGGTGCAGTCTTACAAAAACAGGGAATTGAACAAAATGTACTTTTATGGAAAAGGTCTTCTTCTGTGTTATTTCTTTTTAAAAGCCGAACAAACACTCCTCCTGATTTGTATCTTTATGTAACGTTGGGGTTTTCTGTGTGGGCTCCGTATGCTGCCCGTAATGGTTGTAATCGGCCGGAGGCCCGCGGGTACCCGTGTGCCGGGGCGCGGGTCTCCGGCCGCGCAGCCGGGGTCTCGCCCTGGGGCTGTTTCGGCTGTCGCCAGGAGCATCCCTTGCGGACACGTGGCATTAAGCTCTTTCGTGGTTAAAAGTAACATTACCCTTATATTACTCTATACCACGCAGCCAAATCCCTGCTATCCTTGTACGTCACAGCGGACAAAAAGCCAGTTTTGATCATCTGACCAAACGCTAACTCTTCTTCTTTTTTGCTGTTTGCCAAGAGAAAAAGGCTTTGAGGCTGGGGACAGGCAGGCGTGGAGCTCGGCGCACAGCCCCGCTCCAGCCTTAGACGCCCCGAACACCCGTAACACCCGTGCGGTGATGCTGGTAACGCTTTTCAGTGACAGCACAGCTTCATCCTTAGACAAGCAGAATGGCAGAGAAAGGAAAGTCTGCATATTCCTTATTTTTGCCCTCAAAAATGGCACTCCTCCAGAAATCCTGCCTGTTCCCACTGTAATTCCCAGCAATGTAGCTGTGTGTCGGAGCTTTGGAGCCTTATGTGTGCTGTGAGCCCAAGCCCTGACACAAACGAACGGTTTAATGACCCAGCTGCTTATTTCTTTGGGCCAAATGGAGCTGTAACATGGTATCTCATGTGAAACTTTTCCTTCCGAGCTTGGTAAAGCGCAGAGTGCTCGTAATGAGGCATTGCTAGGTGCGCGTGCTGTGCTAATAACACTCCTCACATGGTTACACGTTGTTGTTTTTTATTTTTTAAGCCTACGGCACTTTCTTCACGGTTAACATGGAGGAAAGCAGGCTGTCTGAGCATGTGGGGAGAGCGATGCAGCTCTGAGAAAGAAGATAAAGAGATTCCGCAAATATTTATGCACAGAAAATCAATCAAACAGTAATGAATCTCATTTACAAAAGAATTATATGTACTTGTGTGGTTGTAGCTCCGGCAGCTGGTTCAAGAAGGGGCAGCCGTTTATCGCTGATGGAGCTGGTTTAGGGGTTGCCACCGACACCAGAGCAATAGCAGGGGGAGAGGGGGGAGGTTTTTGTGCCGTTCCCCCCGGCATGCGGCCCTGGAGCTCTCCGGGGAAGCACTCGGTGCTGGGTGGGCGTGTAGGCTTAGGGCGATGCTGATGGCTGCAACAGAGGCACCTGGGAGCATCGCCCCTGTGCCCGCCCACCCATTTTATTTAATCCTCTAAATGAGCTGCAGGGCTGCCGCTGGCTAGTGGGGAGCGGGTGTCCTGCGCCCTGCCCCGGCAGGAGGGTGCTGCAGGCGACGCGACGCTCGCCCGTCCTCCCGCCTGCTCTGGGGGCTCCCCTCGTCGCCCCAGGTAGGAGCCTCTCCTTTTAGGCTTTTCACAGTGAAAGGGGTGGCCAAATTTTGTGGGGGGCCTTCACCAGACCCCGGAGGCGTCGTGGAAACGGAGGTTTCGCCCCCGCGCGGGGGCTCCGGGGCTCCCCGCGGTCCCGCCGTGTGCCCCCCGCAGCCCCCCGCTCGCCTGTCGCTGTGGGGCTGTGCCCTGGAGAAGGGGAGACGGAGGGAGCGGGACGGGAGGAACAGGCGCTGTGACAGCTCTGACCCTGGTAAAGGAAGGTTGTTGTAACCCTCGGAGAAGGTGTTTCCCACCAACCTGCGAGGACAGCGGCCAGCTCGCCAAACCGGGAGTCTGTTGGACTAAAGCCCTTCATTTAGGGGGGCGGTTCGTACCCGTTATGAGTCATTTAATGGTTGACTTTCTTTAGCAAAAATAGATGTATGCCCTCAGCATATACTCACTAGTACGTGTTGTGAAGGAAAGTGTTACTCTGGAGACGAAAGAAAACCTGAATAGCCTAATTCCCCTTTAAAATAAAGTTGATTTAAACCAACTTTCTGTATGAGGTGTATAAGCAAACCCTGCTTTCTTTACCCCTATTTAGTTTTTGCCTTCCTAACACTTTTTGAAAAGATTTTCTAAATATTTAAAACTGGTCAGATAAAAACTGTTGCATAAAGGCTGTCAAGGCTCTGAGTCAGTGCACTATAAATAAAACAAAATACTGGAATAAATCTCATTAACAAGTAAACATAATCTATTTTAATCTGAAAGCCCCATAAATTCCCCTCTACCTGTCGAGAGTGAGGCTACAACCGCTTTTCTCTGCGGGCAATGCAGAGCCCCANCCAAATTTTGTGGGGGGCCTTCACCAGACCCCGGAGGCGTCGTGGAAACGGAGGTTTCGCCCCCGCGCGGGGGCTCCGGGGCTCCCCGCGGTCCCGCCGTGTGCCCCCCGCAGCCCCCCGCTCGCCTGTCGCTGTGGGGCTGTGCCCTGGAGAAGGGGAGACGGAGGGAGCGGGACGGGAGGAACAGGCGCTGTGACAGCTCTGACCCTGGTAAAGGAAGGTTGTTGTAACCCTCGGAGAAGGTGTTTCCCACCAACCTGCGAGGACAGCGGCCAGCTCGCCAAACCGGGAGTCTGTTGGACTAAAGCCCTTCATTTAGGGGGGCGGTTCGTACCCGTTATGAGTCATTTAATGGTTGNGTGTATAAGCAAACCCTGCTTTCTTTACCCCTATTTAGTTTTTGCCTTCCTAACACTTTTTGAAAAGATTTTCTAAATATTTAAAACTGGTCAGATAAAAACTGTTGCATAAAGGCTGTCAAGGCTCTGAGTCAGTGCACTATAAATAAAACAAAATACTGGAATAAATCTCATTAACAAGTAAACATAATCTATTTTAATCTGAAAGCCCCATAAATTCCCCTCTACCTGTCGAGAGTGAGGCTACAACCGCTTTTCTCTGCGGGCAATGCAGAGCCCCGCAAGTTGCCCTTCACTGTGAGGAAACGTAAAGTAAACCAGGTAGTAATTAATAATAACCCAGCAGGACTAAAACTCTTCTGCCAGGCAAAGAAGTGCGTTTAACTGCAGGTAAGTTCTTCCTGCTACGTCAACTGAGCTTGAGCCACCAGGAGAGAGTACCGTGATTGCGTTCAGAAGCACAGCAGCAAATTACTAACAATTGCTATTTAAAAAAAAAAAAGTTGTGGTTTTTTATTCATTTTTTTTCTTTAGTTTTTTGACTTAATGTAGTATTTTTGTCCGTCTTATGTTACAAAAAAACCCTGCCAGCAGCTTCTCTTATTTTATAAAGCAAAGGAAGCAGGGTCATAAATATAGACACGAAGAGCTCTCCGAGAAGGGGTTTGGGGATTTGGTGGGGGATTATTTAAGGCTGTAACCACCGACTCTGGCTGGTGCCCGTATTGCCCCAAGGCCCCGAGAGCGGCGCTTGGGCTCCAGCCCCGTCCTCCGCTGCCAGAGGCCTTCCCGCGCCGTGTCCCCGCTCAGGCGGCCGGGCCAGGCAGCCCCGTCGTGCTTC
>WEKW01015828.1:130023-189569 GCA_013389905.1 Sula dactylatra
CGGTCCTCGCCGCGCGGGCGGGCGGCCGTGGCGCGGTGCCGTCGCCCTCAGCGGAGGGTTCCCGGGAGCAGAAGTGCTGTGCCCAGCACAGCGGGCACCTGCCCCTGGGTTTGCCTGGGCTGAGCCGCGTGTCCACCAGCTCCGCTGGGACAGGGAGGTACCGGCTCGTTAGCCAAACGATGGCGCGCCGTCTCTTGGAAGGTGGAAAGGGGTGGTGATGTCTGGGAGCGTTACGGGGGGGTTAAGCCTCCCGGGGTGTGGGGTGGTGGGATGCTCCGGGACGGGGAAGGGCTCCCCGAGCGCGCCGGCAGCCAGAACCTGCGTTTTAAGACAGCCCTGAGCCCGTTTTTCACCCACAGCATAAATTCGCCCCCTTCAGTGTTCAGCTTTCTACCAGCAGGTGCAAACACCTGGGAATTTCCATGTTGCACAGTGACCTACTTTACAGCATTTTTTTTTTTTTTAAGTACTGGGAAAACTGCCAAAAAGTTAAGTCTTAATTTTTCTGAGGCTGGCCCAATAGGTTCTGTCTGTCTTTACAAGAAGACGGGGAGCGAGTTTGCAGCCGGAGATTTGCCTCCCCAGGTGAGCGCAGACCCGCGCTGGCTCACGGCAGCGTGGCGCTGCGGAGATGCTTGTGGAGGATGTTTTGGTCATGGAGCTGCAGTTTTAAAATTCATCCCTCCTTCCTGAACTGGTCCAGCCTGGACTTACCGAGAGCTGCATGTGAGAACATGTGGTCAGTTTTTCTGAGAGGAGGCGGGTTTGCAGGGACAGCCGTTTTTTATGGAAAGAATCCTGGGTCTGGAATTGGCTGACAGATACCCAGGAGCGTACCTGAAATCCTCTTGTTTTCCTCCGTAAGACCAGCTCTAGGCATCGCTGGAAGGAATGCATTCGCACAGGGGATGATCGTTGTGGCTACAGAGTCTGTCGCTTTATTATGAACAGGTCTGGTCGGGAGCTTTGAGAAAAAGGCAGCACAGGTGCCCCTGGCTTCCCACCAGCAAAACTCTTGAGGGAAAAGCTCAGACCTGTTCTGCCTGCAATGGCCTCGATTACGGTGGTCGTGGGAGCCTGAACAGAGACGGACTTCTCTGTGGTCTCAGATGGTCACTCTTGAGATATGGGAACTACTTTAATGAAGATAAGGGCTCCTTTTTATANGTGCCCAGCTCTCACTGTCTGATTGTAACTTTCTCAGACTCACTGGGGTGCTGAGGTTTTCTGTATCCCCAGTGGCACTTTTCTTCTAGAAAACCTTTAGTTATAAAGATTAAAAAAAGAGGGTTTGAATCCCTATTTTCTGGCTGAATGTCAACATTTTTGATAGAAGTGATGCACTTCAGAAAAATTTCAGTTGCCCAGAAATGAAGATTTCTTCCTGGTGCGTGAAAAATGAGAAGCGAACGGAGCACAAGCTCTGTTATGATCTACTTCAATATCCTCAGGGAGCCAAGTGTCCTGCAAGTGGCTTTTAGTGGTCAAACAGCGGTACTGGTTGCACGGGCTGGTCTGACGTTAATTCAGAAGCGGGCAACGGGCGGCTGGGGGAAAGAAGTTTGGGCACTTTCATTGTCACCCTTGTTTTGCTGTGGAAAACGGTATTCCAGCGTCTGCTGGAGGAGGGGGGACCCTTCCATCCGTTTTGGTGGGAGCGGCCAGAGGAGACGCTCTGGAGCTTCACGACGTGGAAATGCTGATACGATTTCTAATTTTTTTTTTTCCAGGTTCCAGTCCTGGGGATGAGCGCCCGTCCCTGCACCCCCACCCACCGCAGCGGCCTCGGCTCCACGGAGCCTTACCGGATTTTCCACCTGTCGGTTTTAAACCAACTTCTAGTAACAAAAGCCCGAACTCTTAACTAATGGCTCATCAAAATCACTGCTTGGCACGTCGGTGCCAGCGACCCTGTGGCTGGAGGTGCTGCTGCAGCAGAGCCTCGCGGGTTCCGCCGTGCGCTGGGTGTCTGCCCCCGAAGGCAGCCGTCAGGAGCTGGCTGTCGGCTCCTGGCTGGTCTTCCCCACCGTTTGCCGAAGTCTCTCTCACCATTTTAAAGTAGAAATAACTTGGGCTCATCAGTCGAATAAATTTTTCCTAGGTGCGCTTTGTTATTTGGCTTTAAAAGGAAGGAAAAGAATTATACTGAACATTGCAATTAATCTGAGTTGTTTTGTGTAGCCATCTTTGAGTCCTGCTGGAAACATAAATGAGCAGTAGGTAAGAGGTTGCGGGGCTGTAGTTCCAATTAGAGTGCCTTCTGTTCAAGTTCATAGGCTGCAGGTAATTTATACAAAGTGCTTGCAGTGCTTTGGATGCTTTAGCTTGATGGGGAAGAAAAGGAGGTCAGCATTCACCTGAAATACGCCTGTTATTAGCTGCACTTCTCAGTGTTTCTGCAAGGCATAATTTAAAAACAATTTTTTCTGAATTGCACCCTCTGGAGGAAGAAAAAAATCAATAATGTATTTCCATGAGGTTCAGTAGCTCTACCCACCCCAATAACATCAGCGGATGCAGCTTCTATTGCTTTGCCATTTTCAGATTACGGATCCCGATAACGCGCTGCCTGGTGCGGGCGCGAGAGCCGCGGTCTTCCTCCGGGGACGGGCGAGCGGGGGGTGCTCTCGCTGGGAGGGGGTGAGGTGCGCTCGCGGCCCGCGGCCGCTTTGCTGGTGCTCAGACTCGCAGCGCTCGCAGGCGGGTTCCTCAGCAGTTCATCAGTCGGCGAAGTGGGTGCCTGGAGCCGGGTGAGACCCGACAGCTCTCGTGCTCCCGTGCGTGTGGGACAAATGCCTCCTGCAAGCGCAGCGGCTGGCCGCCTCCTCCCCGCTCCAGCTGGAGCCTGAGCCGAGCTCGGAGCCATCCCTTGTGGCGACATGACAGGTGTTGGTGGCTTGCTGCCGGACGTCTCCCTGTATTCACAGGACGGGACATATGGCCCCATCCCCGCAAGCTTCGTCCTTCCAAGTCTAAGTGCTTGAAGGAAAAGAACTTGGTGATCTACCTCTGGTTTTGTGCATGGGCTAACATTTGTTCGCCAGAGAGCGCGCTGGTGATGGTACCAGAGTCACGTAGCGACAGAACCGTAGGCATGCGTCACCGCTGGAGCTGGAACAACCCCCCGGCCGTTCAGCTCATGTGGGTGTGATCAGAGGGGTTCTGCTGCTGTCAGTGCAGCAGCGATATTCTGATGTCCCGAAAGATCAGGAGAGGGTTTATCATTTTTATTGTATTACTGCGGTGAGATTCTCCTCCTGGAGTTTAAAATGCCACAAACAGAAAAAACCAGGAGGTATTTGCCTGGTGATGAAATTCTGCTTTGTTTATGGCGATGGTTGAAGCAGGGGGATCAGTGCATCTGCCCCAGCCCCGCAGCTGCCTGGCTGCAGGAGAGCAGGACAAGGTTGCAGTAAGCAGAGGAGAGCAGCGTCCAGTTCAAGCTGCGGGGAGGATGTAAATCCGCACCCTGGGGGTGATGCGACAGGATGCCAAACTGATAGTCCACACTGACAGATACAGGTGGGGGTATGGAGTTGGGTGGCCGGTAATTTTAGTATATAAATACCAGTAAGGTGGTGACCCACGTTTGGTTTTATGAAGTTTAACTCTATGGCAGAGGGAGCTGCCCCTACCGCTGGGCGGGTGGCTCACGGCTGATCCCTGGGCTGCTGGCACCCTGCTTCCCAAACGGGTTCTTGCAGGACTCCGTGTGGGTCGTACCCTCTAAGCTGTTAACAATAAAGCAGCACCGTCTGGGTCAAACATGACTTCGCAGGAAAGCTGTGCGCGATGTTGAGCGCTGAAGAGCTTTAAATTCAGCCTTGGAGTGGTCTGATAATACCGCGGGTACTGAGACGGGGGGTTTTGTTGGTGATTTTTGCCGGGAGAGGACCCAGACCTCTTGGCAGAGCGAGCACTTGGCTCTGCTGGCAGCTCAGCGCTGGTGGCAGGGGCTGCCTCCGCCGCTGGGCACTGAGCCGGGGAGCTGGGGGGTCTGTCTGACCCGAGGCAGAAGCAAAGCAGGTTACAGCAATGGTCAGGGAAAGAAGAAGGAAAAGCGGTTGCTTAAAGCCACGCTCCGTCCTTGAGCGAGGACGGGTGAATGCTGGATCGGCCTCGGGAAGTGGGATAGCTGTCCTGGGCTGAGGACTCAGCGATGGGGGCTGTGGTCTGGGAAAACGAGCAGAAATAAGGGTTGTGAGTAAATGTGAGCCTGTGCGGGGCTCGGTGGTACCAACTGGTACAACTGCTTTGGGGTCAGACGAGCCCCCCCAGCACCCGTTTCCTCCACTTGCACAACAGATACTCATTTGCCCCCTCCTCAGCTTGCTGTGAGAAGAAATTAGTTAACACCGTGGCAGTGCTGCGAATGCAGCAGTTGCTACAAGTGCTTTTTTTTCTCAGAGAAAAGGGGTTTGAGAACTTCCTCTTCCGATCCCTTTGATAGGAAGAAGGAGCACTTCTTGCTTAATGAAATGAGGCCAAACCAATGACATTAGTTGCTGGGAGATAGGGCTAAGTCTTGATTTGATGGCAATGGAGAGCACTTGTGCATGATGTTTTTCACTCGAGAAATCAGGAGCGTGAGCAGCGCAGGTCTCTGATGGTGGATGGCAGCTCCCCAGCCGGGTGGGGGCTATTGCCTTCGTTAGCCGGAGGAGGCTGTGGAATTTGCTGGATGATTTGAAATGCCTTTTTCAGATGTCGCCAAAATATCGCTTTGGTGGTGGTGTCTGGGATTTCAGTTTTGCTGGAACTGTAGATAAACGAAAGGTGAATAAAGGAAGGATTTGAAAACGGCCAGATCCAGCTTTACCTTTAGCTGCCGCCCGGCACGGTACCTAACACCCAGCTGGCGAACTGGTAAATAGGAAACCTACAGCCGTAATTGTCTTTCCGAGGGCAAGTGTCTGAGCTGTTGAGTTGTTGGTGGTGAATTGAACCTTAAAAGCAAGCCAGGACAAAATAGCTTATTCTTAACTCCCCCCCCCCGCCCCAACCTGGAAACAACAATAAACCTCTCATGCAGCGTGACTAAATTAATTCATTTTTTGCATGGCTGTCTCACAAACATGTTATAAATTGTTGGTATTTTGTACCACCAGTGAGAAGAAGGAAAATGCAGCTGTTTCCTTGGCAAGTGGATTCTTTTGTTTGGTTAAAAAAATAAAATATGCAAATTTCTTAATAAGCTATTTGCTGCTATGGTTTCCGACTGGAATAAAATTCAGAACAGCACCCGAGAGGACACGAGCCGTGCCTCCGTGCCACGTGGTGAGGACTGGCTCGGTCTGTGTTTTGCTGTCCAGGCGATGCTGCCGTGCTCCCGGCTGCAGCCCCGCTCCTCGCGCAGCAGCTCCTGCGTCAGAGAAGATGCGCTGCTACCGCTGCGTGCTCCAGCGGCACGAACCTTGCCTCCTTAAACCCCTCTTTGTGCGCGGGTGTCAGTACTAGGGGAGCCTCGGAACTGGGGGAGCCTAAGGGTTATCTCCAGCACGTGTTTTCAAGCTTTATTCTGCAAGAGGAAGAAATCCAGTGCCTGAGTCTCACGTAATCATAAGACCCCACAAACTGGAGCCAACACAAAGCACCTCTGTTGGCTTTTCTTGTTATTGACTGTAATGGGAGTAATTGTAGCTTCTGAACCATGTTCTTACTTTAGTCCTATTGCTGCATGGCCTGGGTCAGTGAGCTTCATGCTGACGTTTTTGGGTTCTCTTCCCACCCCCCTCTGGCCTCCAGCTTCACGCAGAGCATCCGGACGTGTCGCTGTGCCAGGTGCAGGGTTTGCACACCAGAGCGGCTTTTCTGCTCTTCGTGTATGTGAACGATGAAAGACCCGAGTGAAAACCAGCTCCTTTGCGCTCGGCTCCTCAGCTGTGTAATTGGAGTAGTTATTTTTGGTCCCCGTAGCGAGGATCGTCTGCTTCGTTGGTACCTCTTGGTACGATGCTGCCTGCAGCGTGAGCTGTGTTGAGAGGGCGGCAGACCTCTGCTTGAGCAGACCTTGTCACAGAGAACAGGTCCTTCCCTTCTGCATACAGGCAGAGGCAAATGCAGGGTAACGGTTAACAGGAGACGAGCAGAGGTAACAGGCAGATAACGGGATGATGTGGCTGAAGGCAGATGGACAGCGAGAGGATTTCCCCCGGTGCGGTCGTCCTGCGCCCGTGCTTGGAGAAGCGCCTTTGCACCACGACGTTACTCCTGTTTGCCCTCATTTCAAGTGGAGCGGGTTCCAGGTGACGCCTGCTCTGCTGGGAGGACGCTGCGCTGGCCAGCGAGCCGTGCCACGCGGTGGGGATGTCCTCGGTAAGCCACGGACTTTTATCTCCGGAGGCAGCAGAAAATTCTGCAGTTCTGAGTAGGACTTTTTTTGCTGTTTCATCTTATGATTATTCTTCTGCACTTGTTGCTGCTTCAGACTGTAATAAACTCTTTATTTTGTTCTTTTAGGAATAATTCCCATCACTTTGAAATTATTACATTTTTTTTCTTTATTGGAAGATTATTCTGCTTTTTCTTATCACTGTAACTGAGGGCCCAGAAGATCATGAATTAAATAGCAATTCTTCTATCTTCAGTTTTCCATTTTCCTTCCATAAAACCCCTTGTTAATGACCGGTGATCACAGCTTGCCCTATGAGAACAGGCTTTGAAAAAGCAAGGCTGTGAGCTGAGGGTTATTTCCAGCAGTAGTGGGGGATCGTTCAAAATCCCATCAAGCATGCAGTTTTGGAGACAGCCCGAAGTGCGTGAGCAAGGCACGTCTGTGGGATAAATGCTCCTTTGTTTCACTTGCAGGAGAGCGTCCCCAGGAAAGAACGACCTGGTCTGTTCGGCGTTACCTGTGATGAGCAGCTGATTGAATTTCCTTGACTAGGTTAATATTGAGCCCTTGTGCAATTACCGGGAAAGAACAGAATATGATTTCTATTTGCCTTGCTTTTGTGATGTGGAAGAAAGGTTTATATTTCAAATGATCGTTTAATTCGTGCGAGAAGTCTCTTGAAAAAGACCCGTTAACTTAGGGCTGGCTGCCAGGGTGCAGTTCTTGAGGTCATTCTCAACGTAAGACTTTGAATTTTTCTTTTTTAAATGTCAAGCTATAACTAAAGAAGCCATTAATCTTCATTACAGAGTAAGCATGAGTTAAATCTACATGGGCTCTCTGTGACCAGTGGCGGACCTGCATAGCTCAGGGAGCAGGACCAGGATAGCTGTTGGCGGTAGAGTGGGTTGGGTTTTTTTTGTTTTTCATTCTTGGTTTCATGGCTGTTCAAAATCTAACCTTACAGGTCCAGGTTTGTTTTAAAAACAGGAATAATCCCTGCTTTCTCATCTCAGCTGCTGTAAAATGGTCTACAGGCAGTCGAAAGGCAGCGTGGATTCTGCACAAGGCACGGATTTGCTGCACGGGGCGGGTTGCGGCATGGGCAGATGGTGCTGAGCAGGGAAGGTGTTATTAAAAGTCCTGCTTCTGGTTACTTGTAGCTCACGTGTGCTTCCAAAAAGGGTCTCAATCAGGGTCAGAAACCTGGTATTTTGGCATTAAATTTAAATGCTGAATTTAAGGGAAATTTTGAAAATCTAAGATCAATCAAAATGTTTTCTTTCTGTGCCACGTATTAAAAATAACAACAACAAACGTGGAAATTGAAAACTAATACTAAAATGCCTTGTTTTGATACTTTTGACAGTGTTTAATGAAATGTCAATTGGTTATTTAAAAGCAGTTTTAATACAGTAACAATTTTCTACCGGGGAAAAAAGGTTTGGTGTAAACTTTCTGTAAAAGTTTTCCCTTAGCCGGGCTGGGACACGGGCAGGGAGCATCTTTTCCTGCATGGGCACAGGGAGGCTGGGGATCCCGGGATCCCGGCAGCCGTGTCCGCATCGGCCCTGCCTGAGCAAAGAGGGAACGTTTGTTTCCCGTGGAGATGAAACAAAGCCAGTCAGTGACTTCTTTCATGGCCGTTAAGTGACCACAAAGTACTAACTGGAATACAGCTGTGCAGCTGAAATCAGGTTTTCTTCTTTGGCTGGCTGCTGCTGCGATCTGCTCCGTCCCTTTGCTCCTTCTGCCCCTATTTCCCGGGGGCTCTCGTGCCCCTGGGCAGCTTCTTCCCGCTTCGATCCCGTCTCCGCACTGTCTCCTGCTCTTCTAGAAACCAATAAACCTCCATCCGTATCTCCTGCCATGGGGTCAGCAAATAGGGAATTCATTGATTGCTCTTCCTCATAATGCAAGAATAATTTGATTTTTAAAGTCTTGGTTTTCTGCTCTGACCCTGGTCCTTGTGGCATGTCTGTAAGTGCCACGCTGCTGCCACAATCCTCCCTGCCGGCCCTCGGGGCGGACCAGGACCGCGCCGGCGGTGGAGGGGCTCTCACTGCTGGTCGATGCTGCTGCAGCGTCGTCCTGCTGGGCAAGGCGAGGGCAGAGCGATGCCTTCAGCATCACCTTCTGGCGCGGGACACCTGTGGTGTTGGGGGCTCCTGAGCCGGGGCTCCTCTGAGCTGCTGTGCGATCAGCCTCTGATGGCCGTTCTTGCCGCAAATAAGTTTTGTCGCTTCTGTGCACTTTATCTATATGCAGTGTTAAAATGATCTCTATCTGTTAGTTTAACTTCCTACTTGTCACTTCATTTCGTGCCTCCTTATTGTATTATATGAAACAGCAATCAATGAATTCCCTCTTTACTTCCTCTGACACTTGTGAATCGATGCAGCTGCATCGTGTCCGTCCTTCTGCAGTTCCCTGTGAGCCAGGGGATCCTGGCCTTCATTAAGCTCTCGCTGGAGCTCTGCTGCTGCTGTGCTTGTGCGTGTCGTCCCTGTCTGCATCTCTTCAGATTCCACTAGAACTTCATTCAGAAACAGCAGCCAAAAAAACCAAACTACCAAGCCCAGCTGTTAACAGTATGAATTAATCTTTTTTTTTTCTTTTTTTTTTTTTTTTACTGAAAAGTACCAGCATTCACACAGGAGCACATACAGGAACACGGTGGTTGTGGCATGGGGTTTGTTGGCTTTTTTCTTAATTTTTAAATTCATTTTTCCCTGTGATCCATATCTGACACTTGAGAAGTGGGGCATGGGCTGGTTGTTGTATCCTGTAGTATGCACATGGTAGTAGCATGGTTTTGACTTTCGTATGCACAGGCTTTAGCTGAGTTCATAACCTGTTGGTCTGCTCTGGCACACAGTTACTCTGAGCAGGGAGGGAAGATTGCTCAAGCAAGCCAGGCATCATCTTGTTGGACAGCTTGATGCAAACTTCGTCCCACTGACAAGTCTGTGTTTCTCGAGCTCTAATCTCCTGTCCCTTCGCGCTGGGCACACGCACCAGCAGCTGCTGGTGTGCAGCGAGTCTCTCTAATTGCATTGTGTCTCCTGCCAAGGCGTGGGACTGGGGTTTGGGGAGCGCGGGGGAAGGAGCCGTGCCTGGGATCCATATGGCGAGAGAGGAGCTGTCTTTGTTTGCAAATTGTCGTGATCTCTGGAGAGCTGCAGGTGGTCAAGATGCTACTTTTGGCCTTGTGCGTGCTGTGATAATTTTTTGATGGACCTTCCTTATAACGTAGATTTACAGGCAAAACTCTGCAGGGTAAGACTTTCCTCCTGCCTCAGAGCCCGCAGACTGGTCTCTCGGCCACGTACTTCCAGGCTTGAGCCCTTTAAAAGCACAGTGGCAGTGGGTTTGGCTTAACTCGGTCTTTATGAGCGAATGATGGGCTGGTGAAGAGGCGGGAGAGGCAGCAGAGCCTCCTGGAGCTCGAGGCAGGCCAGCGGGACCGGCTCCGGTGCCAGCTCTGCTCCCGCCTTCCTGCTTTACTCTTGCTCCCACTTTTCAAATGATGGGACCTGGTGTAGAGAGGCAAAAATGCCTCTTGAATTATAACGTGGAAACCTGCCGTATTTCTGTGGGTATTCTTTTGCTCTTCACTCAAATCGGGAAACCAGAGCTTACATTTTCCTGTACGGAATACAGCACAGCCCTTGTGTGCACGGCGTACGCCACTGCCACAGCCGTCGGCGTTGTCATCGTTCCCCTTGCACTGTGTAGTACTAACTGTGTTCTCCAAACAGGTTTCACGTGAGCTCGGCTCTGTTGTTGTCTTTGGTACGTTGCTTACAGAGAAGCCTTGTCCCTGAATGCCTTCCGCACCGCACAAATTGATATGCCTCTCGGAATATGTCAGCAGCCTTCCAGAATATCTGCTTTTAAGGCAAAATGCCAGTTGTTTAGAGGGAGAAAAATCAGGAGGGTTTCGCTTCATTTCAATTAAGCAGCCTGCACATTAACATTTTCCCAGTAGAAATCGGGCTCATTTCCTCCTTGGAAGCCGATCTTGGTTGCTTTTGTTATTGTTTACTGTTTTAGATGTGCGTTTCTTCAAGTCTTCAGAACCTGGTGCGGATACGGATTTCCTCAGAGCCCCCGGGTGCAAAAAAACCGGGAAGTCATGAGGACTGCATTCATTGAGTAAATACTGTGTTTGGAGTATGAACCAGTTATTGCTAAACGTGAACCTGTGCAGTTACGGTACAGAAGTACTCGCAATGCTTAAACGAGCACTGGAAGATTATCTTGGCCTCTAGGAAAGGCCCTAAAACCTGTTACTTATCTGAGTTTCTTTAAATTGCTTCTGCTACGTACGTACTTTTTCTCTTATGTGTAAAGCTGGCTGTGCTTTGTGGCGATGAGCTGGTTGCTCTGTTGTGGACTGAGCTCTTCTGATGCAGCAGAGCCCTGACGCTGTGCTCTTGAGCTACTGTGGCCTCTTCGATCAGCTGCTCCGTTCCAGAACGGGCTGTTCGGTTTGGTGGAGTGACCAGAGAGATTCCTGAGCCGACTTCCCTGGTCTTTCTGCAAGCTGCTGGTTTGCTTGCAGCAGCTGAAGCCGAGCGATCAGTCGGTCGCATCTGAAATCAGAACTGCGCGCCTCAAGTAAAACTCGTGGTTTTGCTCTGCTCGGCTTTCTTCTGCAAGTGCCGTTACCCAGGGACAGTTTTGGGGCTTTTGTTCTCGAGTGAAAAAATGCGAAGGACGTAAAAGAACTGATTATTTCTAAAAATCGCTTTTCAAGTAGCTGCACTTACAAAATCTCTTTAACTTTTGAGTAGCTGGTGGGTCACAAGCTCCTATTAGCATTTTTCTCGGAAGCATTTCTCTTCCTTGGAAATTTGAACACTAATTCTACTAAGGCAGCTCCTGGTATAAGGCTTGCTTGTCCTCAGGTTGCCTGGCTTGAAGTAAATTACGCGTCTGAGTAGGTGTAAAATAATGCTTCCCTGTGGATGGCCTTTCCTGCCGGACAGAGAACCCGAATGCCCAGTCATGGACCTGAAGGATTTCAGGTCTGTTTTGTGTTCTGAGATGCAATAACCAATTCAGGTGATTTTCAAATGAATGTGGCAGCACGGACATTTCAAGAGTATGTTTTAGAGCTTTACTAATTTTAACAGTATTGGGCCTGACAGTTTTAATGTGCAGCAGTGATGAATATAAAAATCTGTGATGCTTCTTGCTGCGGCGCGGTTGCTGCACTTCTGTGGGCAGCGGCGCCCTGTCACAGCATGATCAGTGGCAGAGAGATTTCTCTGATGTAGGTGCAATAAAACACACCTTTAATTACTGTCACAGTCAGTTCTGCTGCTGTTCATGGTACGTTGTACAGTTCATTGGATGCTGCATGAATAGTTACGCCATCATCCACAAACCAGAGGTATAAAACAACCTCTGTCAGAGTCTGTTATTTCACCTACCATAAATGTATGCCACTCTTCAGAATAGTCCGAAAAATACCCCTTTTGACCTGAGGAGCTGCAGTTTTCTGTTCTTTCATTTTGGGTGAGTTTCTCTGGGTGTGTGAATACGTCTGGACTTTTGCAGACATTTTGAAATATCAGGAGAACACTCTGCCTTCAAACAAAGCAGTTGAATGAAGTTATGATCAATCTTTCAGTTTAAGAGCATGTTTTCTGCTTTTCAGTATGATTGCCCTTTAGTACTAGCTTTTCTCTGGCAGTGTAATGTAGGCTACTTACTGGTCTCAGCAAGAGAACAGATGCAAAAATCAGCCTGGAAACTCTGGGGGTAAATAGCATGGCATTAATGAGAATCAGCTGGGATATTGCGAATGCAGGTTGAAGCCCTCGGGTGGTAGGACAGGAAGATTGATTCCCATCTAGCTTTGTCCACAAAGCAGGTCAGAACTGAGCAAGGTGGCCCTTACGGCTGGGATGCGTGCAGCAGAAAGCCATACAATGTCACTAGGAGGGAAAAGAGCCATTCTAGAGACAACAGTGCAAACCCTCTGAGAAAGGGAACTGCCCAGAGCTTTGCTGAGGGTTCTGTAACTCTCCTAGGCAGAACGGTGTGCTGTGGCCGTACAGCAGTGGGCAATGTAGTGACTTCCAGAGGGGAAAAAACTGTGGGGTGGACCTCAGGGTTTGCAGACTCTGGAATAAGGCTGCTATCCTTACACGGTTCCTTACAGCTTTCGGGGGTTTTTTGTTTGGTTGGTTTTTGGAAAGTGGCAACGTAGACCCAGTATAACAGGTATGCTGTGTGTGAGGTGCACGCGGTGAAATCCCAGTGGTCCACCACTTGATGTACCACCCTGTACAGGACGGCAGGACCCAGCCCTAGGCTGGGAGTGCGGCACCCTCTGCTCCTGGAGACGGTTGGCACCCGTTCAGTACCAAATATGCTCAGCATGCATTGGAAGTGAACTATCAGGCTGCGTATGGGCAAGCTGGAAGGTTTCTTCCTTTGGACACTAATGGAATTGTAAACTGGAAGCTGTTGAAGACTAAGATTTTGAAGGGAATCAAACTGTGTGCTCGGAAGACCGAAAGCTCCTAAATTCATTAATGAATAGTGCTAGAGACCCCGAACCAGTCATTTGGAAGCAAAGACAATCAGTCCTAAGGCACTACAGCTCCTTATAACATGACATTTTTGAAGGATTTTAGGAACAATGTTTATGCAAAACCAGCAACCCTTATTGGCCAGTAATGACGGAAAGGGATGTGCTCACCCGAGGGACTGCAGTAATGGTATTGGCTTGTCAAAAACCTGCACAAACCCCAAATATCTTCTGCCCCTGTGCTGCTTGTGGTGTGTTTCCATCTGGGTAATGGAGAGAGTTGGAAAACTTTATGCAGTTTGTGTGCTGCCAAGACGTTGCAGAGTACTGCGGCGCCCTTACGCACTTCTGCGTGCTTGGCAGCAAGGGAACGAGTGAATCTGGCCTTTCTGTGCAGCAACAGGCTCTTCAATTTGTACTTCAGTGTACAATTATCTCTCTTTATAGCCTTCTGAAAGAAGGAAAGCTTGATATAGCTATTAAAATGGAAGACCTTCTTTGGACCCATCCATCTTTCAACAGAGACGGGTGTGTGAAGGTGGAAAATATGTTAGTGTGATGTGTGCATCTCTTCCAGGTTTAGAAAAAGAGAAAAGGAAGCCCATTCAGCTGCATGGCTATTTCTCCTAATGGTCGGTAGAGCTTCCCTAGGGTACAGTTTTTCTTTTCGGTGTAATTAGTTCCTTATCGCTGGCTGTTCACTGTCTGTCTCCATGCAGCCTCCCCTGTAAGGTCTGAAATGGCGAATTAACCAAGTTAAACAAGAATCTCAACGCACTTCGTCATGTATAATCATACTTCAGAGACCTAGCAAAAGCTCTGTGAATATCAAATGTTGGTTATTAGAGGGAAGGTAAAGCCCAGACAAATTTGAGACCGTGTAACAGAAAAGAAGGCCACTTTGGCTGTAACGTTCGGTTACTTTTAACTGTGCAAGCGTCTGTGTGTTTCTCTTCTGGGTGAATAGGCAGGTTTGCAGGCACCGGTTCAGGAGAGTTACAAGCTTAAAGACAAATGATTGAATAAAGACTTTTACTTGTATATCTGCAGTTCTTCAGACGGTTGCTATGATAGCCGAGAGTTTGAGAGATGGACTGGGGCAGGAGGGATTTCTCCTTCGCTGAGCTCCTGCGAGGCCCCTGGCCCCAGCTGCCCAGCCCATACTTCCCAGTCCCTCTCGTACCCCCCAGTACCACAGTAGCACCCAGTCACTGTGCCTGGTCATGGTCTTCATGCCTGGGAACTAAGAGCTGGTTACTCTGGGTGGCTTTTTCTCCTACCTCGTAAACGCTTTGTCAGGAGACGAGTCCCCGGATATGCTGTGTGGGTCACTTAAGCCCCCGCGGGGCTTTAATTTTCAGGACTTAACGTAGGCGTGTGCAGGCACGTGAACTGATCGCAGCCCTGGTCTGAAGGCGTTTGGACGTGGGCGGACGAGGCTCTGCAACCCAGACCGGCTTCTCCTCGTAGAGCAGAAACCTTAAGTATTGAAAAACCAACCAACCAACAACGAAACCCAAACTGCATGCAAATGTTTCCAAAGGATAAAAAGTGATTTCCTTTACTGACAAACTCTGCTTCATCTACGAAACCTGTTTTATGGCAGCTTCAGAAAGCCTGCCTTATTTGCAGCACGACGCTTTGAATAGGGGCTGCTACTCCTCAGCAGCAGCTGATTTTTCCACTGTTTCTTTCCCCTCCTCTCCCTCTCTTATTCACCCATGCCGTGATTCACGGCATGGGACGTGATGGGGAGCGATGCCGTTTGATGCCGGCCCAGCAGCGCGGCTTGCCTCCCCTGGAGAGAGCTTCTTCCCTCCGCCGTCACCACCGGCGTGCGTGTGTGTCTGCAAACAGAAGTACTGAAAGATGTCATCACAAAATGCCTTGGGGATGCAAAATGCTGTGTGTCTTTCTGGTGGCAAGGGTGGAAGATACGCCAGGTGAGCTGGCAAGGACCAGAGCCTGGGTGTGGGTACCACATTGCCCCTCTGCTTTCCCAGGGACCCTGGCGCATCCTCATAGTGATAAGCTCCTTTCAGTGTGCACACAGTAACTGGTGCCTGAACTGCTCATAAATAAAACCAGCTGGCTGCAGCAAAAGTTGGTATTCCCAAGGCTTCATAATTATTTATGAGTCAGACCAGTGAGGCGAGTGCTGTCGAAGCAGAGTGGTAGTAAACAGGATCTTACAGTCTCCGAGAAAACTGCTGACTTACAAAATGCAACACCTCCGCCTCCCCAAAAAAGCACCGCTAATACGTTTATTTTCACATTGCTGTCTTTATACAGTTATGGATGATAAATCATGGCATAGTTCAGCCCTTGCAAAATCAGATTCAAACAAATGTACTCATCACAATCTAGCAATTTAAATTATCCTAAGTTTGGTTCCTGGTGTTTTAACCTTAACTTGTGTTTGTCTGAATGAGGTTTGGGTAGCCCAATAATTGAGTAAATAGTTTTCTTAATTCCGTCACTGTTAATATCATTGGTATTTGTAATTGCTAGTATGTAGAGTCAACAGTAGACCTTACCTGGGGAGCGCTGCCGCTTCAAATTCGTGTTTAGCGGGAGACCTTTCCTTTCTTCCTGTGATGCATGTCTTACTTCTACTTCTGTAATATTTGTTTAATTTTAGCTGTCACTAGTTACATAACGTTTCACTTTTGCCTGCAGTTTTCAAGGTCAGATTCAGGTTTTACTTGAACAAACAGTAAGTGCCTGCGTGGGGAATAGGAGAGCTACAGACAGAGAATGCGTGCACGATATAATGTGAATATCTCAAAAAGCTGGTTACTAAGATGGGTTGCAGTAGTTGTCTGCCTTGCGTGTTTTGGGAGGATTACTTCAGAGCTGGGTTTGCTTAAGAAAAATATGTTAAAAAGCCTGACTTAATTCCAAGATGTAATTAATTGATTTGCCCCTTTCAGTCGCGGTGCTTTTTAATGTAAATGCAGCTTCCTTTGTCTTATCTGCTCGCTGGCATCGTGGACAGGATAATCAGTTTCCTTTAAATACAGTGAAATGAATGAAACCTGTGTTGTGGGTTATTTACCTTGACAACATTTAATTATAAAACTGGGGTGGGTTTGAATTTATCAGCACCAAGTCGTCTTTCGTGTGTTCTACCTGACATTTTGCTGAACTTCAGGGTGGATCAAATCCATTCCTGTTTTCCAGCATATTCCTGCAATGTTTGGAAGTTACTGTGGCACTGAAGGCTTTGGACACCAAATCTCCAACACCATTCCCCACGTTTCTCATACCTGACTTTGTGGTCATGTCCCTTTGCCTCCTGTGCAGGGTCTTCCCAAAACTAAAGTCAAAGCCAGAGAAGGCCAAGTTACTCAGAGCAGTTCCTAGGTGGTTTCCAACCACCTAGGCACAGGAGGCTGTACCAGACTCGAGATGCGAAGCACAAAACGGGCAGTTTTGGTCCTGGCTCAGAAATTGGAACATGGTGGAAAGTTGGCTTTGGCGAGCTGGGCTGGTAGACTGGGCTCAACCCAGACTGCAAATGTAAGTGGATGTACCCCTAAAAATAATTAATAATTTCAAAATGTGCTGGTAAATGTAGCTGTAGCAGGACCTTTGGTTCTCCTGGTCTCCTGCACCAGAGGGGTCTTGGTGGTGAACACCAGGGGAGATCTCGTCCTGCAGAGCTCAGACTGCAGCACGTTGAGGCTTTCCCAGGTGCTGGGGAAGGGGTTTTCATGGTCATAATTGGCAGTGGGTATTTAAAAGGTGTATGAGAGTTCATATGTCTGACAACATCACTTTATTTTTTCCAGCTGGATGGCTACTTGGCTGGCATGCTGGAAGTTGATTGACTGCCTAGCTTGAGGGAAGACGACAATGAGTCTGTCTCCCACCCATCAGCCCTGAAGAAAGAGTGTGATAGATGGAACTTGAGTTTTTTCCAATAGTGAAATCTTGCTTTCTCTGTGTGGGCAGCTTGCAAAACATCTTCCCTTACAAAGTGAGGGCCCTGTCACTAGAGCTGCTCTTTGCCTTCAGGAGCAGCAGGGTCCAAGTCCTGAAATAACTCGGTGTGAGTCGTGATCAGAGGCAGGATCGGGTCTCCATGTTCACATTCATTTAAGAACAAATACCACATGTTTTAAATCTCTGTGAACTTCAAATAGCTTGGAAACTTGACAAAACATATTGTTGCCACCTCTACTTTCTAACAGATAATTTTGTTCTGTTATAGTTGGCTGGATAGCTGTAAATACCTCGTATAGTATGGATTAATACTTTGAGCGTACTGCCAGTCTTGGAGGCAGAGGAAGAGCCAAGGAAATGGAACATGAGATGAAATTTAATATAGTAGTCAAACTGCTGCTGATTGACTTCTTTTCATCTCTCAGATGAAAATTTGTAAACCACTTTTAATCTAAATAACACAGCAAATGAAAGCTCTAGCTTTTTGTATTCAAGTTGCTGTTTCTGTATCTCTCTGCTTTGGCCTTCTTGCAGGCTCCCACAACATGCCCAAGGAGGATGGATCTGTTATCTCCATCTTACAGGTGGAAAACTGGGGCATGGAGAGGCAAAGTGACTCGCACAGGCTTATGAAACACTGTGGGAGAGCTAAAACTTGACCACAGCTTTCCCAGATCCTAGGTGGATACCTCCATAGTCTCTTTTGGCTTTTGTGTTATAAAATATTGGTTATTTTTTTTTTCCCACTACATCATGGCTACTGATTTCCTAAATGAAATTAGTTGGAGGAACACAAAATCATGTTGCAGCTGTAATTTGAACTAATTTCACTTACATACTTTCGGCCACAGCAGCTCAGGCTCTCTGATTAGTCCTCAGGAACAAGGCAAGGTTCGTATTGAAAGTATATTAAAATGAAGTTAATAAACAATGGGGCATTTTCAACTAGAGGCACAGCTACATATTGAGGTTGGCAATCCTGGCTGTAAGAACAGGAAAAAGTTCATAGGAAAATAAAATCCTTTAACTGAAGTTTTGAAGCGTTGGCTCTCAGTTATTGATGAAGTATGGCTCGGAGTGGGCAGGGAATAGAGCTTTGAGGGTGTCGTAAGAGGGGCAGTGAGTAGAGATGGATGACAATACCCTTCAGGATTTTACAGCCCTCGTGTATAATGAATAAGCCAACCCCAGGTGACTCGGAGCGCTGGAAAAAGTCAGGATGTTATTTTGCTTCCCAACAGTGAATGACTGCTTGTGAGGATGAGGGGCTGCACCAGACACGGTGCGATCGCGCAGTAATGCAGGGAAGCCCCCCAGGTGCGGGTGCTCCCTCCACAGGGCTGGATACGCGCACGTGTCTGAGCTCGGTTTCACTGGAGTTGGGGGAGGCTTCCTCTGGCGTGTTTTATGGCCAAAAGGTTTGATCCCCACCATGGTAGGCTTGAACAAGCTGGGGCACCCGACGCATCATCCTCTGCAGGGATGGTGAGCCGGAGTGGGAGTGTGAGACCAGGAACCTGAGTGTCCTTGGGCGAGGTGATGTTCAGGTGTAATAACGTCACCCAGAGACTACCCTGTGTGGTGGACCCGTCCCAGCCCTCTGATCTCAGCCTGGACTGTTGTCTTCTGCCTTGTTACCACCCTCCAGCATTTGTGTGTTTTGAAACCTTTTAAAACATGGAGTACTGAACCCTTGCAGGATTTTCCTCCTAGATAGGAGTTGTGTAGGATGTGAAATAATGTGAAATCATGTCAGACTGTTTCTGCGAGGGGTCGCCAAGGCAGCTTGGCAAGTATGATAACATCTGCAGGGCCTGAATGCCCCAAACTTTCCTAGTTTCCCCTCTGTAGTTCTGATTTTGAGGAACACCAAGGTGAAGTGAAATGCGGCGAGGTCAGTGCTGTTGGAGGGTGGGATGGCTCTGCAGGGACGGCTTTGTGTGCGCTCATGTGAACTCTGACCATGGAACCACCTCCTGCATGAATATGAAGAGTTAAAAATGTACAATAAATAATAGCAGCAAAATAATGGGGTCTAATATATTCTGCCAAGACATTGTACTGTTTTCAGTACTATGCAGCTGACGGTTTTCTGTTTTTCAGTAACTTAAAAAATGGAGCCATAGAATTTCAATCACCTTTCATCTTACCAAAAGCCTGACTCCTCCAGAATAAGTCAGAGGGATTGACTCAACCATATTTTTCATGTTTCCCAAATGAGCAGTGCAATGCCATGGAAATTAGGATGGAACGGGAAATAGACAGCTGTGCCATCTCCATCCTTCTGAGAAGATGAAGGTCAAAACCACCTTCATTCTTCTCAACATTTTTCCTCCCAACAGGGTTGTAAATATAAGCACAGCCCAGTGCAATTAATTATGAAAAAACCCAAGTCTCATGGCCTCTTAAAAGGATGGAGAGCGAGTTCTTTTGATTATATTAGGCACTGTATTTGATAGTGTCATCCTCCTACCACATCTTGAATTGAATTGATCTACACAAGAGATAGCAAAATTAAAATAGTTTCTTGTATGCTTGACCCTAATTGTGTAACTTCCACTTTTTTCCCCTCTGTTGTATATTCTACAACATGCACAAAACCCCAGCATTTCTTAGGTAGCCAGACTGGAAGAAACCCTTTGTTCCTGAGGTATACAGACCTGTCACTGATTTGTCTGCTTCTATTCCCAATGTTATATTGCAAAGTTGGAAATCACCTGAACTATCTGCCATCTTCCTGTTCCCTTCTAGATATAACTGGCTTTTATTCTTTTGTTTGTGGTGCAGGTAAACAATCCTTAGATTAAACGGAACTCTTAAATTTGAGTATGTACAACTTAAGAACAAGTGAGGGAATCAATGCATGTGTCAACCAGAGAAAACAACTCCCTCGTTATACTGAGGGCAAGTGCCATAAAGTCTTGACCTTGTCTACATTTGCTAAATCACTGATACATTCCACCCCCCACCCCCCCCGAAACCTTCATCTTGTGCTGGTTCCTTGTCTGAAACAGTACCTTTGCTTGTGGTATTGCTTTGCTTTCCACAGTCAGTAACTAGAGAGATTCTCACTTCTTCGCATATAAAAATGTCATCATTTTTTGTCTGAAATAGTATGAATGGATTTCCCAGAAAACAAAATTAAAACCTACCCTTACCTCTCATTTAACAACCTTCCAGTTTAGGTCTAAACCCAGACCAGTTTTTATATCTTTTGTCAACGTATTTTCTCTTCACTTGGTTCTCACAGATACTTAAATATGTGTTGAATAATACATCGTACACCTATTTCTTGATGCTGAATCCCAACGCTCACGTCTGGTCCTCTTCCGTCAAAGGAATAATTATAATGGAAAGCAATGAAAACCAAATACAAAAGATGTATGTTAGAGTCTATTTTCTAAATTAACCGTATTTTGAAGTTTTCATGAGAGTCACCTTGCAGGTCTCTGAAAGAATGGCCTTACTTCCCACTTCATTTTAAGATGTGTGAAGTCTTCAAATCTCACTGCCTCATGTTTTCTTCATTTGTTTGAAAAAGGAGATCTGGAAATGTATCCTGAATGTATTTGAAACATATGTTATCAAACAGCTTTCACTTAATGGTACATCTGTGACTTAGGAAGCCAAATTAGCTCGGAGTACAAATTTAGACACCTACATAAATACCGTATACTGGTATTTATGATACGCAATAGTCACCTGTTTGCCACTGAGAACATTGAGTGCCCATTGTTAGGAATGAGAGGGTTAAGTCTGAGCTTGCTAAAACCTGTTTTTAAGCCTGTGCTTGTAAAGCAAAGGAGGATTTCTAAGTAATATACTACTTGAGCTCATTTCAGCCCAGAGCCTTTCTTAAGGCAAAACCCATCAACTGCATTAGAAAGTGTACGTACTGGTCATTATTGAAGGATTTTAGACTCCCCCAAGGAGATGTTTAACTAACAGGAAGGTTAACTGTGCATATATACTTGTCAGTCAAGTGAACAGTAGTCTACAAAATCCTCCCATAAAGGAGAACAAATAAAGAAAATATAATAGATGGAGCATGCAATTTCTCACATCCATAAGGAACATTTTTTTCTCTCACTGGATCATTCTGTTTCGTGTCAAGTATTCCATGACTCCTATAAAAGAAACTGTTGCCATTAGTATGACCTTAACTGCTTAATGCAGCATGATATCATCTGCATTATTTCTATGCCTTTTATGCCATAATAATGTAATAATAATTTTGAGTTTAAGCATATTACTGTTTCTGACAGGCAACTGGTCACCCGTGTTTGTTAGCCTGTAATCATGCTCAGTGACATTTAATGATTTCCTAAACCAAAGATGTTACTTCTGTTAAGGACTGCAGCATACAGAAAATTAAGTCAAAGTAGTTGCAATGAATTTTATGACAGAAGTCTCTTGAACTTAGTATATACTAAAACTTGAAAACAGACCAAATAAGGATTTTGAAAGCGCACACTTGCTTAACAGAAAACATTGCAAGTGACTTTACGATGTGACATTAAATCTGTATTAATTTTCTATGTATGGATATTTAATCAGATTCTGGAACTCTTAATATGGGCCAACTGACAGCATGGTTTTTCATATAGTTATTAATATTATGCTTGAACTGCTGACGCTGTTCAGCAAGGCTCACCTCTAGTGGACTGTCAGAAGCACCAGTGGGTGGTTTGTGCTGCAGAACTTTCCTCCACAATGTGTGTTTTCTCTTTCTCTCTGTCATTGGGAAAGAATGAAAATGTAGAACTGCAGGGCCGGGATAACATTTTGGCTTCTAAAATAATCTGTGAATAATTTTAGTTAAATATCAACATGCTGAAATCGCAGAATTCCTGCCCATACTCATACTTTTGCTACCCCCAATTTTGAGCCATTTTCAATATTGTTTTGAATTCTTTGGATTTGACATCTCCCAGCCTTTAGTGATCTTGTCAGGAAATGGAAAGAGTGAGTCACAGAAGAAAAGCCCTTTAGGCAGATGTCCTCACAGCCCGATTCTTGTTAATCTTTTCAGTTGGAAATTTACTGTTACAGAAAGCCCGGGGTAAATGGCACCAGTTGACAGTAAAGCTGTTCTACTTTGTCCCCTGTGACTCTCACGGGGACCTGGGCTTTCCTGGGCACAAACTTCCCTCGTCCTGTGGCCGGGCAGAAAGCCCCTGGGGTCACTGCAGTAAGGGTGGGCGCTGGCAGAGCGTGCCGTGGGAAAGTCCTGCATGAGCAGCTCTAAGTGTGCCTCGGTCGATAATAAAACCTCCCTTGTGGCATTGAAAGCCAGTTCTGTTTCGTCACTGGTACCTGGCTTGATGATCCTGGTTGAGGAGTGTGTCCAAGGCATGGGTCTGTCTCCAAGGAATAACTGACCCTCTCTGCCTACATGTGAAAATCCTTCTGAACGTGTGGTCTGTCCTAATCTCACTACACAAGCAGGAAAAATTTTGAAGAAAATGGAAAAATATCTTAGTCCCCATCCATGGTACAGGATGGCTTTTACTTATGCCAGGATTTAGAGATGCTGACGGTACAGGGCATTTTTCACAGAGACAAAGCAACCTTTCTTTCCTTGCTGACAGACCATTTGATATCAAAACAATATCATCTACCCTGCTGGAATAACACAGCCTGTGTGGCTCAAACAAAACACATCCCAATCACTGGAGCACTCAAAAGGCAAGATTGTTATCTTGATGTGACTTTGTCCATGGATTTTGCTGAAATTGGTGGGATTCCTAGGAAACGAGTCAAGTGTGCGACAAAGCACAAACTGGAGATACAAAGCACTACAACTGGTTCCTCTCCCAAAGTAAAATTAGTAAGTCCCGAACCCTCTCCTTTCAGCTATATGTGTAATTCAATAGACACAAAATCTAGCCTGTAATGGGATGTATGCAATGAAACACCAGTAAAATGTAAGACTTCCTTATGCACAGCTGTATCAGTAGGGAATAGATACACACCCTTTCAGTTTAATGAAGCCATCAGGTTGGTGGATGTGCTTTTGGTTTCTTACGACTGCCATTGTACTTGTATAAAAGTTGCACTGCTTACTTTTGATCAAACAGTTTTAAGAAGACGCGTTACAGCGCTGCCATTGGCGCTCGTTGCTGGCGTGGATCCCTGCGTGTTTGCAAAGTGAAGGGGCGAACCCTGCTGCAAAGCATTCCCCATCCCTGCTGCTTTGATGTGTTGTCGGTGTAAAATCATCAATTACACAACGCGTTTTCAATCCCTGCAACGTCATGTTGCCAAACTACTTAATAATGGCATTAGCAAACTGGAATGGAATTTCTCGTAGATGGTTTGAGCCAAGTTTGCGACAGCTGATTTACGATGTCTCTGATTCACTGTTATTCCCCACGTCCTAGACCATTGATAAATCAAACTCTTTATCCACATTTAGTTGTTTTTAATTTGCATCCGTGTTATGAAAAGTGGGAGGAATTCAGTTCCTCAAGGGATGGCAGCACTTCCCAAGAGACTGTTTTGCCTACTTTGCAGAATTCAGGCTCGCATCCTTAGCACCAATCCTTTCCTTTTTTCTCCCAAATGTTGCCTTATGAGAAGCCCTGGTGCTGCTTGAGTTGTGCCTGGGAGTTATTACACTGACACTGTTTAAAAAATGTTTTTATCTTGAAAATCCTTAATGATTCTGGTAGTTATTCCTTAAACGTTCCCCTCTTTCCAGCCAGAAACCAGGCTGAAGTTCCTTTTGTTTTGACCTTGGTGCCTCTGTCTAACCTTTTTAGTGGCACGCTTGGTATTGGCTTCCTCAGAGCATTGGCTGAATTATACTGGTAGTTTTGGGGAAGCTAAAAGCCGCTAGATTGTTTCTGCTGTTATTTCCTTAGCTTTTTGCTTCTAAAACTACTAACTCCTAACGGATGTGACTCTCATAATTCATCTGTAACATCTCAGGTAAAATCTTAGCTGTTTTTTGTGTCACGCTGCAGTTGTTTGGGAGAGTGGCTGCGGAGCCCAGGTTTTTGGGAGATACTGTTTCAAGGGCCTTATGAATATTTTTTTTTTTGAGGACTGAATTTGAATGAACAATTCAGTGTGATGCAATGGCGTGGGACGAGGGGTAGGACACGTTCCCCTGCCCTCTGCATAGCCCTCTTAATTCACGTTTGCTTCAGTTAGCGAGCCATGTAAATAGGATTGCCAAACACCTGTGAAATGATTTGTTCCTTTTGATGCATATTGATGCGTTTTGTCTAATTCATCTTGACAAAGTGAATCTGGAGAAGGAACTGCTCTTCTGGATGCTGCCGCTTCTCTCGCCCTGCGTCACCTCCACCCTCTCGTTGTTGCCCTCCCAGCTGAGGGCTTCTCTTAACCCAGGTCATCGGGCACCGGCTCGTGTCGTGCCCACGGGGGTTATATCCCTGCGGCACTGATTGTGGCCAGGGCTTGGGAAGGAAAACAGGGACGGAGCGAGACACTGCTGCGTGCAGACAGAGGTGCTGTCCCATCACTGGAGGAGGTTTCTCTTTCGCCCTGGTGCCAGGTCCCGAGGCTTTGAGCAGCTGCTCGGACCGTGTTTGCACAAAGGGGGTCTTGGAATCCTCTAGAAAAGCTGGATGTTTTTCTTGCATGAGACTTTTCTTGCTGTAATTGCCAAGAGGTGTCTTAAGGTGCTCAAGTGACAGAAAAATGTTGCACACGTTGATATCTAAACACAGAGTGAAAAGCTACTGCTGGCTGGTAAACGCGTCAGCCTTCAGGAGCATGAAATAGCACAGTTCACTCCTGCGTGTCTTGTAACTTCTGATATGGCTTTTTCTTCCCTGCTCATCTACTGTGCTGAGGTTTGCTTTATTGCACAGTAATTCCAAATTCAGCAATTTACATTTCTCTTAGCTTGAACAACTCTTTCCACCGCTTATTACTTTGCAGACACCACGAGGTATCGCTACACACAGGCAGCTTTCAACAAAAGAGCCTATTGTGTTAGTATTTCCTTGATTACACCATCCTCTGAACCCTCTTGCACTGCCTGTTAAAAGAAAAAAGCCCGTTGCCTGTCAAATGCAGCCAGCTTGGCCTCTTGCCTTTGATATGGAAAGTGCACGTAACGCTCGGAAGGAGAAGCTGCAGCAAGAAGGTGCTGCTGGAGAGAAAAGAATAGGTTTTTGATTTCACCTAATTCCCGGAGAGCTTTTCTCCGCCTCCCGTGAGCTGGCCACGTGAGCCGGGGCACAGCGGGAGAGCCTCGAGCAGCCGACGGCGGGTGTGCTTCCCGCCCCTTTGCACCGTCCATGACTTTGCTCTGTCAGCGTGCATCACGAGAAAGGGGTTATTTGGTAAATTGTAGCACTCCTTTGGAGGGGCCGTTGGCAGCTGCCAGGCAAGGGGACAGAGCTGGTCCTGCCTCCCGGGCGGGGCTGAGCATCCCCCTCCTCGCTGTCAGCGCCGGCTGCCACCAGCAGGAGCTTCCGCGACCTTTGGGTGTCAGTTGAACGTGGACACTCTTTCAGGCTTTAGGAGGTTTTGCAATGCTGTTGTGGTCTGAATTGGGAAAGGGCAACGAGGGAATATCAGATCTGAACTAAACGAATAAGACTTTGAAGTGATCTTTGGTAGACACAGGTGTGTGGAGGACGAAGGATTCATCGGTTTGGGATGCAGGTATGAGGCGATCACACAAGGTAGCGGAAAGGTCAAGGCAGGAATAACATGATCGCGTAGTGATTTGGGAGCTCCTGTGCTGGAGTCGGGGGGAGGAAGGAAAACCTCCGTCAACGGATGTTTTGGGAGTTGTCTGAAGTCCTACAGACTCAGGTGCCGTCGTGAGGGTGGGACTGACGTCCGCTGCAGCGGTCCGAGCTGCGCGGGCTCGGACGACGGCTGGTTTCTGCCTGGGTGCTGAGCACCGCTCGCTCGGGAAGCAGGGATGGGCGCAGCGCCGAGCACGGCAGGAGGCGGCCAGCGGGAGAGCCGCTTTTCAGGGGGAATGGAAAGTTCCTGAAGCTTGATGGCCTTGAGACAACCTGTCCACATTTCCAAGGAAACCAAATTGCTTAAGTGTTTCCAGAGGCATACCTTCTAATTTCAACTTTTTGGCCCCGAATGAAGTAACAGTAATGGTCTGTCTAAACAACATATGGTGGTGCTGTACAGAGATGTGTGAGTCCATTCAAATGCTGAAAAGTTGACAGCTTAATTAGCTGCTGAGGTACCTCTGAGGGGATTCAGCTGGAAGATGCCCAAGGTCCGGTGCTTCCCAGGGGTCTGTTTCCTGGCTGCCAAAATTCCCCCTCTTTACTTTGGTGCCTGCCCTGTGGCGGAGCATGGGGACCTGTTGATATCAAAGACCAACCTCCTGGCAAGACTTTTCTCGATGAAAATTTCTAAGAATATAACTACCTTCAACTACGTGAGCTGTGTTTCATAAAGCAGTGGCTAGGTAGGGCCAGGTCCTATTAAACTGGGATTTAAGAGCATGTTCTAGGACAAGTTGGTTAGCCGTCAGTGGTGCACTCCAAAAGCAGCATGAAAGAACCTGCTCTTACAGCGGTTTTTATTTTTCCTTTTGACTGCTTTCAACGTGAAAAGGCAGATCCTTTGATCTTGTTTCATGGTTTATCAGTCTTTGCCATAACAATATTTCTCTAGCTTTTAACTTCAGAGAGCCTAATTGCTTTATTGCATTTCTTTCACTGGGTACCTGCCTCTTGATTTCTTTTTTTCTTCCTCGGCTCCTTTTTCTATGTGATAATGCAGCAGTACGGACATCTGTGTGTAGATTAAGATACCCAGGCTCCACTCAAGTCGAGTGGCCCAGGATAACGTTCAGTGATGTTCTGGCACAACCTGAATTGTGTCTTAGGTTGCCTAAGTGGTGCTGAGCCAATTTGAGGAAGAAATGGCCTTTATGAAATGTTTTATCGAGTGCTTCAAAGAAGCTTTTTAGTTGAGGTTGCAAGTCAGATCTTCAAACATATTATTCTGAGAGGTTAAAAAACAGATGAATTGTAATATTCTTTCTTCTCAGGTCATTATGCAGTAGTGTCTCTACTTGGTAAGGAGAGATGCTTTTTTATCTTTTTGGAGGCTAAAGCCAAAAGCTTTTTTCTGTAGCAGAAAAATAGTCAGAATAGCATGGCAGTGAATTTTTAATAAAAGCCCATACAAATTTATTTACATATGATAAATATATTCTGCCTGCTCCATCTACTACAGTTTGTGCTAAGCTCTTCTGATTAAAAACGGGCAGAAATGTATAAGGTCTAATACGTTAGCTTAAAGCATGGCAAAAAGCAGCTTAAGATCAATTTAAAGGTTTTTTCAACTGTAGTTGGTAAAAACTGTTTACTGAGTTTTGTGCGAAAACTTTTAACCTGCAAATTCCAATTTCATAGTTCATTCGTACATGGGAACTTAATTTGAAATCTGAGCAGTTTCGATCTGATTAGCAGGTCAGGTGCTCTTTCATTTCTGGATGGAGAAGCTGAGATTTCCGAGCTGGGTTTCAGCACGTGTGAAGGCTCACGCAGGCCTTTGGCATTGGTTTCTATAGGTAAGTTGTAGTAAATATTTTTCTTGTACGTTGGCATTTCTGGCAACGAACTGTTCAACGGAGTATGCATGGGAGTGAATGTGCAAAGACACAGCAACGTCCTAGAAATGAACTCGGCTGATTTAAAAAGAATATTAGAGAAAGCTTTTTTGCTGCTGTATCTAACGTGGAACCTGGGGCGCCAGCCCTGTGACGGCGACTGCGAGCCGCCGAGGCGATAGCTCACCGCAGCCTTATTTCTTCAGGGCCTTGCGGAGTCAGGGCTGGGAACGTACCCCAGCTCCAGCGACTCAGAACCGACACGGCGCCTTTCCAAACCCCGGACATTGCACCAATTTTAGTTCGCTTCCCGTGACTCTTGAGTAAGATACCTTGCTGGAAGAATGACTGAAGGGGTGAGAGTATCCACTTGTCTGGGGAGAAGGACACGAATGGCTTCCACACCCGCTGGACGGGTTGTACGGGGTGCGAGGCCCCGCGAACTGCCTCTCTCCTCTCATGTCCGAGTCAGGGAAATCGTACCTTGATTTTAGGTTTTCTGCCAGGAGCACTCAATTCTAGATTGTCGGCACCTAATACGAAATGGGGAATGCCTTTTTGCGTGTACTACCCAGACCATTGCCTGAGCACCCCCAAGATTTTATCCAATATGACTTTTTCTAACCTTGTGGAAATTGCAGTGAGGGAAGACGCATCAGCAATTCTCAATCTTATTCCTTTTCCAGTGGTGCCTATCAGCTTGCTTAACAGCATAACGAATGAGTTCACAGGTGCTGCTCTTTTACTATCTGTCGGTGGTTTGAGAGGAGCTGTAGTTTGGTCAATGAGACAGACGGTAGCGAAGCGAGGTGAAGGAAAGTTTACCTTTTTCCATACCTGTCTAACAGAATATGATTGAACATTAAAACCGGGCAGTTAATTCTGCTGTATTTACCAAAAGATTTTCTGAGGAGTGGTTGTTATGGAAACAGTAGCCCTCTGTCCTTCCAATTGGAAAAGACGTCTTTTAAGGGAGCTAAAAACCTTTAAATATTCAGCAAGTATAAAAAGGTGAGGTCATTATATTCATCCTACATATCCTCTACGAGGCTTCAAAAACTTCCATGGCGATGAGAAGCCGGTGCAGTGTGGCAAGCAAGAAAGGCTTGAGAGCCCGGTGTGAACGTGGAGAAAAGTGAAGGGACTCGTAAACAAGGGGAGCAGGACATTCCTAAAGGGAAATGAGGCCGCTCAAGTGGAGACGCGCCACGTGCAAAGCCTGCTTCGGAGGATAAACCTCCAGCCGCAGGAGCTGCCTCTCCCGACGGGAGTCTGAGAACCCCCTTCTCCTCAGGCTGCTTGCGGCAGGCTCAGGCGTTGGGGCTGGCGGGTGCGACTCGCTGCGTGAGCGGAGCCTATTTACGGGGCTTCTGTGGGCTGCGTGGGCTGCGAGTCATTTCCATCTGCGTGGGGTGCTGATGGCGTTTCACTCGCATTGTGGGGCAGCTCCAGAACGGGTCTCTGTGGTGTGTGAAAGGAATTTTTAGATTCAGCATATCAGAAATCAGCATACCAGTGGCTTCGGATGACAACTTAAAATACTGTAATTTGCTGAACAGTCACATGCGGTAAAAAAAAAAAAAAAAGAAAGTTCCTGGACTGATAAAATAACACACCCAAAGCTGCAGTAGATAGCAGGAAAATTGTTCCCTGAAGTAGTTTCAAATTGAAAATCAAGCTCCAGCTGCAGGATAGCCCTGTTTCTTCTGTGTTGACTTTCAAAAAACATTTAAGGCTCAAATACAGATTAAAGAATTATTTTTTTTCCCCACTGAAAATGAATTATAAATATATCTTGAATTGGAATTTTCTATTTTCAAGTATTCCTTTAGCTACAGCACACATTCAGGTATGTATTTTGTTTCTGACACTTTTCGGACAGGGATTTCTTTCTACGTTACTTGCTTTCAGCTCACAACCCACATTCGACCGAATCTGACCATTATAATGAGGTATAAACTTTGAATTCCTTTTTATTTTGGAACGAATCCCTAACAATTAGTCGCAGTGATTAAGTGTAAGGGCGTTCGGTGGTGAGGTGGGCAGTGGGAGGAGGAAGCGGAGGAGCCTGCAGTGAGGGAGGGCAGCGCTTCGTGCGATGCCCTCGCGCGTCGGCTGTTGTTGGCCCTTGACAGAAAAGGTGAAACCCAGGGAATCTCGGAGGAAAGGAGACGCCTCGCCCTAGGAGGCAGCTGGTTAAAAGCAGAACATCGCCTTTTTTATGGGCTCGTGGTAGTGATGGCATTTCCACACTGGTGCAGAAACACTGGTGGGTGAGTGGGTTGACAAACTTGCAGTCAAGGTAGCCTCTCTCATTTCCATGGACTCTTCACTAATACTGAAATTATATGGCGATTCTAGTGTTTTCCTATGTAAGCATTTTGATTATAATTAAGAAAGACAGTGCTTGCAAACTCTCGTCTGAATTTAACTCACAATATTTCATTGTATGCCAGAAATAGTTTATTAAGCTTTCAGATCAAATAGGAGCTAACATGGGGAATGGAAAATCAATGCTGCTTTAATTAATCTTTTGTTTTTGAGAAGGGGAGGAGGGGAATGTGACTTTCAATGGGAAAAAGTGAAATTAACCCTCTTCCAACTCTTACAAAAGCACAGCTTTTGGTAAAAGTCCAAATATTGCAGGTGCAATGGAGGAAGAATGAATCATGGCGCGCCAATATCCAGGCTTTCAAAGTCATGAACGCATTTACTCCCCGCAGAAATAACTATCAGTCACTACAGTTAGCAGATAATCATGTGGAGCCATTGTACCAACCCATGGCTGTGTTTTGTTTGCGATTTCTTTTGTTTGGGTCAAAACTGGGGGTCTGCAGAAACCATTAGCATTGCTCCATGCCACTTACCCTCTGTTTGGCTGGTCCTTTGCAGAGGGTGAATGTCACCTTCTGTGAATACACCTGCCAGCTGCCGGGGGAAGGAAGCGAATTTCAGTTCTACCTGAGGTGCATCGTGTTCTGTTCCTTGGGAGGTTTTATAATGATATGATATTTTCCTGTTAGATTTTATACTAGAGAAAATGGCATCTGTGTAACTTTAAGGACCTTTGTCCTGTCAGATCCGTTCCTTACTTTACGTCTGTTAAACCATTTTTAAACGCTGTCCTTCACTGTTCAGGTTGTATCTCAAGAGCTGAGGTATAGGAAGTGTGAGCACCATGCAGCCGCTGAGTCCCACTTTGCCCCACTCAGGACCGTTCCCGTGCTGGGGTAGGGAGCCGCTCCCCGTCCCACGGCATCCCTGCCGCTGGTGCTGGGCTTTGACCCTGCTGCAGTTTCCCCTCGCGGGCCAGGGCTCTCCAGAGGGCTACAGAGGGAGGTGAGCTTCTCTGGGGTGGGGGAAGGCACCGGTGCCTTCCCCGGGGGTGGCACTGCCTGCCCCGTCCTCACCAGAGCTGTTTCTTTCCTTTTCTGCGCGTGCGTGAGCAAAAGGCTTTAGACGACAGCCGTCCCGGGAGAACAGCGTGGTCTTGTTCGTACACCTCCATACCATATGCTCTAGATGGATACGGACCTTCAGCTGCAAACCCAGCGGTGTTATTTCTCTTGTCGCAATTTTAGCAGTCCCTCTTTTACCCTTGGCCGTGGCGTGCGCGTCGTTAACGCGGCGGCAGTTAATCTGCTTGAGACCGACCCTCGTTTCCTCCTGGAGATGAGAGGCGAACTCTTCTGTGGTAAACTGCTCCCCCCTGCTGCTGCGGGTATCTGGGGTGGCCCGGCTGCCGTGGTCTGTGCGGCGGAGGGTCTGTCCTGCCTCCTGGCCAGCGGCCCTGGCGTGACAGTGATTTCCGACTGTAGCAGCGTGCCTGTAAGGGCTTTTTGGAAGAAGATCTGGAGTGAAGTGCAGCCTTGCGGTTAAGTTGGGTTGTTCGTCTGGACCAGATCCAGAGCAGATCCATCCAAGAGGGGGGCTGCGTGCTGTGTGTGTGTGCTGTAAGAAGGGGGAAAAAAAATAAAATAGAATAGTTCTTTGCAGAACTTTTCATGGATTTCATTGAAAATTGGGCAAATAAATTGCCAAGGAGACCATAATGAACTCTCAGATGAAGCTAGGCTTTTTAGAAGCAGTTCATGACTATGAAACCATAATAAACCTGGGGGCAGGGGCGATCTCCCAGGGTACACCCAGCTGCTCCGAGCCGTGCGCGGGTCTGTTCCGTGGGCTGAGAGGGGCACGTGGTCTGTGCAGACAGCTGGTCTGGATGTTCAACACCCGCGCGGGCGCTGCCAACGCGCGACAGTCCTGTGTGAAGGGAGTGCTCCGGGCTGGGGACAAAGGATCTGGAGAGCGGGCTGGTGGAGAGCAGGGGTGGGTGGGTGCCGAGCACCCCGGACCTTGCTCCGGGGATGGTATTGCAGGCGCTGTCTTGGTGCACCGCATCACCTGCGGTGGGGCAGCGGAAGGTGGAAACCGGGTCAGGGGGGTCCATCAGATGGCTTTAGGTGGAGCCTCAAAGGGATTTGCACCCACCGTCGAAGCATGTCCACGGTGTGGGGCACACCTGCATGTTCCCAGCCTGGTCAGCCGCGAGCCTGGCTTCTAGGAGTCCCACAGCTCATCCTGTATGGGAAGCCTGACATTGTCTTAAAAAAGGCAAGGGGTATTTGACCCCTTTTGTGCTTCTCTGGTGAATGCTGGGGGAAGGTAAATCACAATGAAATAGGCTGCTGTAGGAAGCTCTGTCTCAGAGGTGGCAAATCACATTTATGCCTTGGACCACCTTTAGCCTGAGGCTGTGCGACGTCACCTGCAAGCTGAGTTTTGGGGTTTGGAGGCTTTTGATGATGGTACGGGCTTTGGGGAAGGAATTTGCCATCGCAGACAAACCCAGAAGCCCTCTCATTGCAGGCAAACCCTGAAGCAGCTAAAGTCCCATTTCCACACTTATTTATACTCATTTAATAGTGCCTCAGCCACACGTTCTGCCTCTCTGGTTACCTGCCCTCCTCTCCCTCGCTAGGACCTGTTCCTGCTCCTCTGGCTGTATTCCCCCCCAGCCTGCCCCGGGTTTTGTATTTTGTTAATGGTCGAGCCTTTTTGTAATGGAGCAGCAATAGTGCTCAGAGGTCAGCTCCCGAACTTCTCCCAGTGCTGGCGAGGAATGCAGAGCCACTTTGGAGCCTCTGCCAGGGAATGACAATAATATCCAGATCTTGATCTCTGAACCTTCTCTGCTCTAATGAGCATTTCTGGGGAACTGTGCCCTTAATGAACCAGCACGCTCCGAAGGGGAGTGATCCTGAACGCATCAATGGATGTGTGTGGGAGCCCTCAAGGAGAGTATTTGAGCAAAGGGTTGCAAGTCTCTGCGCTCTTTTTTCTTTCTGTATCTGAAATGCCAGTGCAGGTGTCTAAAGTACCTGCACTCACATTTGTTGCTTTCTGTGTAGTTGAACTGCATGCATAAGTGCCGCATTTATAAAATCCTTGTAGTGCTGCTTTCTAAAATATTTAAAATACATGAAATCCTCCGAGTCCAGAAAAGGACACTGACAATATGCAGCGAAGCGTTAATGTAAGATGAGTCTTTAGCTGAGTGTTTTGGATCAGGCGAAGGAGCTTTTGTAATCAACTAAGAAGGTGAATTTATTGCCTAGATATTAGTGCCTGTTTTCTGCTCTTCTGTGGTCTGGTGACAAATGACTTGCTCTGAAAACAAAGATAACTGCTTTGGCTACTGCTGGGCTAATCTTCACAGGTGGTCAGCGTTGAGAAACCAAATTCCACCTCTGGATGCTGATTCTGCAGCATACTGTGAAAGTTTTATAGTCCACTCGTTAAAGTCCATTTTAGAAACTCTAGAACAAATTTATTTTGCGTCTGCTTTGATTTATTTTCATGAGAAGTAAAAAACAAATAAAAAATTGTTACTCCCCCCCCCCAAAAAAAAGTGCTTATAGAGAAGCTATTTTAAATAGGAGAAAAAAGTTTTAAAAACAAAATTTTAAAAATAAAAGATCTTTTTTGTGCTCTTCTTGAGAGGGTACAGCAGAGAACGGAGAAGTCTGGCTATTAGAGTAAACCAAAGTCCTCCAGATCAGTAAAACTAAACTTTTAATTGCTGCTGCCGGCATCCTTTTCAAAACTATTTCATGTTAAACTTTCAGGTGTGTGAAGTTGCTATAGCCATGACCACAGGTGATAGTCATTGATGAAAATAATTTTATCCCATGTGATTTCAGAATAATTTTGGTTTTTTTTATATGTATGGCTAGAGGTCATTTCCAGTCTGGTTGTTTTTATGTATATTTAAGTATGAAATGAATTTGTCATGAAATGGTTCAGCACTTCCAATTAATTTTAATGGGATATTAGTTTCAGCCTCATTGGATCAGAGCCTGGGAATTGAAAAGTAGCCGAGCTTTTAAATAAACCCTTACAAATCTTGTTCTAAGTGTTGCACGTGATTCATCAGACTCAGGCTAAAGAAGAGCTTACTGTATCAATTTATCCTGACAGCATGTGTCTCTGATGTTTAATTTCATTAATAAAGAAACATTTGCACAGAGCATTCAGAATTGTATGGGGCTGCTACCGTGGCAGAAAGTTAATCATTTTGAATTAAATGATTGCTTCAGGGCAACTGGGGAGAGTGACGGGGGCAGAGGAGTGCCTTTGGATTTCAAGAGCCTGCCTTCGCGTTACCCGCTTGCGGCACCACGTGCAATCACGGAGCTGCGCCGCAGCCCCAGCACTTTGTGTGGAAGTGGCCAGGTACTGTAGGCGTTCCCTCGGCACGCACAAGAAAGCAGCCGGACAGTCTATGAAGTTTTTCGAATTTGGTGGTTGCTTGCTTTCTCTTTCTTTTGATTTCCCTTCTCGGTTCTGTCTGCAAACTAACAGCCCCATAGCCGGGCTGGATCCCTGGCCACGCTCTTGCTCCGAGTCGCCTGCTGCGGAAGGGCTGGTGCCCAGCGCCTTTCTGGAGAGCAGGGCTGACCAAGACGAACCTCAGGCTGTCCACAGCTCCACCTGAAGCCCTGTTCCCTGTCTCCACATGGACAGACAGACAGACACAGCGTGTCGGACGTGCCGAAGGGCTGAACGGACCCAGCCGGGCAGCCGCAGCGTGACTTCCATGGGAGTGATGCTCACAGCTCCGTGAGCAGACCCAGGAGGGGTGGCGGGCGGAGGGCAGGGTTTGCTCGCCCGCTGGCGGGGTTTCCTGTGACGTTCCCCGTGTTCCCACGCTCCTTTTGGAACGGGGTGCTGGGAAGCAGCACCCCTCTCGTGTGAGCCCCGCCGGGAGGGCCGGGGCAGCAGCCGGGAGGTCTGTGCACGCTGTCAGACCCGCAGCAAGCGGCCCCACAACCGCACGGGCAGCACCCTGGGGTGCTGCTGCAGCCGGGGCGCGGGAAGAGGGAGGAGGAAAAGATGCTGCTGGGCGCCCTGCTTTGCACGAGCCCCTCTTTGGCAGCCGTCTTACTGGTGGCTATGTACGATAGCCTTGAGTCATTATTAAGGCACTTCAGCTCAGAGTTCTTTTTATTCTCTCCCCAACATCTCTAAAAATCACAAAAGAAAAGTGCATTTACTCCTGAAATGCAGCCATTTCTGAGTGGGAAAGCATCTTGGGACAGGAACGTAGGTAGGAAGGATGAAACCAGCAGGGAACTGGAGTTTTAGTAAACAGCAAAAATAAGCATTCCNAGCCTTATTGTGGGATCTGCGACGGCAATGAACGGACAGTGCCAAAAGCATGAGAAGCAGACTCAGCTGAGAATTGGCCGCTGTTCTGCCCATTTGAAAGGAAGAATTGCAACCAATTACATTATCTTAGCACCGGGGTGTATCGTAAGGAGACTTTTCATCCAAGCATCTGATCCAGCCCTATTTGGTTTATGAGATCTGACAGGAACCCTGCATAAAAATCTGATGGCTTCAGGCAGGTGCTTAGTGTAAGCACAGTGTATAATTAGTGACGATGTTTATTGTGCAAATTAATGGAAATTAAAGCTTTACTTGTGCACATTAAATTGAAGTGTTTGCGTGGGTATATATGTGCAGTGAATTCCAGTGTGTTTTCATGCCTGCCCTCCAGTGCAAATACGTGTCGCATCCTTCCCCTTCTGATGTGGATTTGGAGCTGGTTGTTGCTGTGATGAAACAGCATTAGAATTTCCAGCATCTGTTTTCCAGTGATGCTGTTGTTACAGTCCTGCTTCGCTTCCCACAAGGCTCGCTCGCGTCTCGCCCTGCTCGCGCAGCCTTGCTCTAACCTTGCTCCGCGGGAAAGGCGCGTCTCGGCGAAGCCCAGCAAGGCGCCGTGATGGGAGCCTGCGGCCGAGGAGCGGCGAGCTGTGTCCCGTCTGTACCGCGCGGCAGCCGGCCAAAGCCGAGGGGAGCAGCGCTCTTCAGCTCGTCCACTGCTAGATTAAACACTCAAGTATGCTCAAAGCTAGATTTGCATTTTATCTTATTCTGTGTTAAAAAGTGAGTGGGGTGGGGGAAGGGAATTTGGAGGAACTTGATGCCTGGTGTGTGTTTATAATCCATTCGGGGGCGATCCTCCTTATCCTGCACATGCCTTGCCTTGGGGAGTCTAGAATACTTTATTAGTTCTTAGGGTTTTAGACCCTTCTAAATAAAGTCCCTGCACTGGAAAGCTGTTGTCCAAGTACCCTGCTTATATCATCTCTGCAAACGATTGCTCCAGAAAAGGAAGGTACCGAAAAAATGAAATTCAGAATGAAATATAAAGGAAACAGCAATAAACTCTCTGACCAGAAAAGAAGTTATTTTTTAATCCTATCTTTCCCTGGTAATAAAATTATGTCCCAAATAACTGCTCCAAACAGAATTTTGGCCGGGACTCGGAGAACTGCAGGGAACTCTATAAAAAGTTGTAAGGTCGTAGCTATTTCTGTCGATTTTAGGGGGAATGGACTTGGAGGAAAATGCGATGGTAGAGTTAGTTAGGTAAATAATTCTGAAAAAACTTTGGGCAGAGTTAGGTACAGGGCTCTAAAACTGTTAGTCTGGTCTACTTCCTACTGACCTTTTCTCTTTCTTCCTTCTCCTCCCAAGACGCCTCTGTCCTCCTCCATCGGCATCCTTGCCTACTTTCCTTTTCCCCCAGCTTTCTCAGTTTCATGGTAACTGTTCTGCTTGGCACCCAGCAGTCCCTCATAAATCCGAATCTGGAGGTAGGGTACCTCTTTACAATCAATTTTAATAAGTAGGACAAGGTCCGCTTAGCCTCTGTTGTCAGAGATCGCGTTTCCTGAAGGGACCGTGGAAGGGTCACCGTGCGGTTCAGTGAATCACCTCGCACGCTCTCTCTGCGCAGCTGAGGCTGGGGAGTCTGAACTCACCCCACGGAAAACTGACTGAGAATCCATCGGCACAGATAGACGTAAGGAGCTTGCTGGGAAAATGCAGGCGGCAGCTCCATCCTGAACAGCTTACGGAGTGACAACAGCAGCCTGCGCTCCCACTAATTCAGTGGTCTCCAGGGCACTCATGGTTAGCAGGTCCGGAAAAGACTTTTTTTTAATATTGCGGCTGCACAGATGACTACTGTAGGAGGCACGGCACAAGGCGCCTGCTAACTCTGTGCTGTAGGCACGTTGATTCGCTGGTGTCCGTCCACGTGTGCTGGCTTACAAGAACACTGAGCGAGGCTGTCGAGGCCTTGCAGAAAACCAGGACTATTTATCAGTTATCCAGCCTAAAATCTCTTTCCTTGCATGATTCCCAAAAGAATGAGCATTTTCTTAATAAAAAAAATTGGAAGTAGCAGCTCCAGTTGGCTCCATCACTCATCTACAGCAGGGGCTAATTTCAGCAGTGAGTTATGTGGTTACACATGCTCTCTCCCCCGCTCCGTGTTCTCTGAAACTATAAATACAGTTTTCATGTCTCACATGAGATGTTTTGTTATTATGTCTGCTCTACCCACCTACCCCTCAGCTGGCTCCTAACCAAAGCCCTGCTTTCATTCCCGTTTCTGCTGGCTCTGCACAACATTCATGACTGAAGCGTGTTGTCCACATCACGCTGCTCTTTTTTTTTTACCAGAAGAGATTTCTATTACGAAATCAATGACCTGAGTTTAAGAACAGCGTGTGATGTGTGACAGGGAAGGTACTGAGCTGGAACTCGGAACGGGGATGTAGTCTAGGTCTGCCGAGTGCAGTTCTGAGGATGCATTTCGGTTTTTCTGCTTTTTTCCTTTCTTCCATCTCTCTCATAACCATCTTGCTATGAAGGAGGTGAGAACTGATATTAAAAAATACTCTGCAACTGGGTTTATTAATCAAGACCGCGCTTTATGGTTCAGAGAAGTTGTGTCCTCCCAGTCTGACCCAAGGTTTAAACGCGTGTGGGTTACTGTGGAAGCGGACAGTGCAGCTGATGAGGGCTGGTGGTTCTGCACAGGGTCCTCAGATGCGCTGGGAAGTGGTCTTGGGAAAGCCATAAAATTTCTCTCTATTTCTGGCACTTGTAAAATAGGTTTGTTTCTGAATTCTCAGAGGAACAAAGTGAAAGTTCATTTGGGTTGACTGATGCTTTGCACTCCTTTGGTGAAATGCTGTGAGAGCAAAAGGCTGCTATTAGAGGTGGGACAAGGGTCTGCAGGGCCAGGGCTTGGGGTGGCTCTGTGGGGCTTCTCTAGGGTGCACGGGGGAGGTGGGGGTTTCTGCTGGCTGAGGGGCTCGGGCTGCCCGGTCCCCGCCGGCGTCGCAGGCGGAGCAGTGCCGAGGAGGGCTGCCTGCCTCCCCTCGGCGCTTCTGTTACCTCTCACGGGCCTTTCTGCCCAGGGCAAAGAAACTGAAATTATTTTTACCCCCCCACTCCCTTTTGATGTGGGATGAACTGATTTCTCTCTAGGTTGAAGATCAAAAATAGATCCCTAGTTCCCAGTAACAAGGGTCAATAAAAAAAGGGTGGGATTCATTTGAAGTTCAGTTAAGTAATATTCCCACACAATGCTGTTTAAACGTCTGGTGAACAGGCTAAAATATAGAGAGTCTGGGTTTGTGCCATGTTATTTGGGTATCGGGGGTTTATTAGCACAGCACTAGCTGTACAGTGGGGACGGGCCATCCAGCGGGCAGCATTTAACACCCTGCTCCGGGTCTTGCAGAGCATCGCTCCGGTGCTGCCCTGCTCTCTCCGCCGCCCCTGCGCCACCGCCCCAACGCAGGACCTAGACGTGAAGAAAGCAGCCGTGGGGCGTGTTGTGTGCCGGGGGATGCGGTGCGTGGCATGAAAGGAAGCGCAAGAAGTACCTGGGGAGTTGTCCTGAGTCTCCAACAACCTCCTCAAAAGAACGGTTTGATGTTGCGGATTTCCTGCTGTTTGGTAAAACGACCAAACAGCTCCCGGTAAGCATGTTAACGTTACCCAACAGCAAAGAGCTGCTCAGGGCCTGGAGTCAATGTGTTTCCTCTCCTTCTGGTGACAGCTCTGCTGCTGCGTGAGCACCGTCGCTGCCGGGCGGCCGATGGAGGGGCTGCACACGTGAGTGAAGGCATCTTCCAGCTCCTGAAAACCATCACATTCTACCTGGCGCGGTAGAATTTTTTGGTGACTTGCCCAGTGGATTATTTTATATCGATTTCTCAGCAGAAAAAAAAAAAAAAAATGAAATCCCACAACAAACCATAGCGAAATTCAGAGAGACTGCCCTTCTTGAGTGATTTTCTGGCCACGCTGAAGTGAACGGTATTGACTTGAAAGAAGGTTTTTGTTTTGTTTTTATTGACTTCTAGGTGGAGGTTTATGATGAGGATTGAAATTGCTCTCTGGAGAGCCCAGGTCCGACAGCAAGCCCCCTTTACGCGGGGAACGTGCCGGCTGCCGTATACCCAGGCAGGCTCACTCACCCCAAGACAATCCTAAACTGCCCCAGATTTCTCTCAGAAGACTGATGATTTTGGGGACCTGTGATCACCAACCGGACGAGGTGGAGGTGACGCTGTGCTCCAGGGAATCTGCTTCTGCTTCTTTCCTTGCTGCCTCCCCAGCTATCCTCAAATTAATTTAAGCAGTGAGAGGAGAACAGTGTCAAGACGGGAGTTGCACTGGCAGCAGAAGGAAAAGTTCTGGGTTTTTTTCTCTGTAAATATGTGGATGTCTGTTTGCGCTTTCTCCCTGCTCCTAGCTGTGCCCTCCGGAGGGTGAAAAGTTTAAGTTGATCCCATTAGCGCAATGTATGTAGACATAAACCCTTTCCGTGTTGAGTGTTGAGCGATAAGGAAGGAAATATTATGGAAGGTCACTGGATCTCCAGGTAATATAGGCATGGGTCTTAGTGAACAACATGGGGAAATAGCTCTTCACTTTCATCTTCTGCGCGTAACCGAGGAACGCTTTCTGTGGGTCCGTTTTCCCCTGATTTTGGCAGGGTCTCTGGCAGGATGGGCAGGTGCCGATGGCAGGGAGGTGCCTCTCCCTGTGAGGAGAACTGGGGGCCCGTCTCGTTACCGCTGGAGCACAGCTAGTTAGTGGGGCTGAGACACTGCCGGGGAAGCCTGAGGGTTTGGAAGTGGAAAGGTTTATCAGCAAGGCACTTCTAAAAGAGTGTGTTCACTGAAAACCTGGTTAAGAACCCCAGAGAACCACTTGGTGTGAAAGCTTCTGACTCAAAGTCCTCTTTAAAGGCTGGGAAAGCACTCAAACTGGCTCTGCCATCTTTCGAAAGTTCTTCGGAAAGGCCATCGAGGTTTATAGCTCTGATATTTCATAGGTTGTCTTGTCCTTTGCTCTTTAGTTTGTCCCTGGCTCGTGGCATCAGAGGCAGTCCCTGCTAATGCTTTGCTCCAAAGACAGTATTTCAGTTGTTCTACAGAGATTTAAAAAGATTTATGTATTTTCTATTTCCTGATGACTAGCATAATGAAGTATCATCACCAGAGTGTGTAAATGGCTTGGGTAGACCATAGGCAGTATATGGAAAATAAGCCACCATTTCTTTTACTTTATGCTTTTCAAAGGAATACTTTTTAATAGCTTAGTTTTTCTGGTTTGGTTTAGTTTTGTTTTGCTCACTTTTTTTTTTTTTTTTTTTTTTGCCAATCTACCTTGAAATATGGAAGAAGGACGCTTTGGGGTGAAAGAGCATAAAGGTGTCTTGTTGCAGACTTCAAACAAACATTGCCATGAGTAAATCCATATCAAATTCACATAAAATTGGGTTGGCTAACATGCTTTTGATGTTCTTGAATTACTGCACAAAAAATGCTCAACAAAGATTATCTATTAAGATTTTTCAGTTCAGTCAGGCATCTCTTTAAACAAACAAGACTGTTTCATCTTCAGTGAGCCCTGGCTAATAGCAGCTACCTCTTCCTTCTGATATAAATGGCTCGATCGGTGCCTTTCTTGTCAATAACATTCAGATCACCTTCAGCTTTCTGAGAAAGTGGTTGTCCTCAGGTTTTCCCAAATACTGGTGGGGAAGGTGGCTTGACTTTTACCAGGTTCACCTCCTCTCGTGGAGCCAAGGACACACAGGTTCAGCAGATGGGGCTGCAGAAGTCACTGAATGAATTTTTCACTTTCCAGCAGGCAGGTGTGAAGGTGCTGCTGGAGAGGACCTCTTCATGGGGCGAGAAGGCGGCACTACGCAGGCGTTTGCATGCTGACTGCTTTTTGCTTATCACTTTATTGAAGTGAAGAGGAATAAGAGAGTGGGTTTGTTTTACCTTTTCTGTATTTTGAAGGGAGAATTGAGGTTATGTAATATTTTGATAATTCTTCTGGTGTGTCATGGGGATCGTGGGGTTCCCGCTCCACTGGCTGCTCCTGGTCCTACTGCCTTTGCTGCCGATAGCACTGGGGAAGAGTCCAGTGAAAGCGCACGTGTGACTGGGAATCCCTGGATTTTTGTGAGCCTTTGTGCCCATATTTACAATGTCCGCCGCTGGGCATGGTCTCCGACATTAAGTATTGCCCTAACTCGGTGCACACCAGCACAAAGCTGTGCTGAGCCCTGGGTGTCCCTGAGCGCTGGGGAGCTCCAGCAGCGTCTCCATGCCTCTGGGACCGGCACCTGCAGAAAGGAGATGCTCTGAATCACAGACGAAGCCGGCAGGGATTTAGGGTCCTGGGTCCTCAGTCCTGTCGGCAAGCCCGCTGCCTTGTACCCGTATGAGAACACGAGCTGTGTGTGACCGTGCTGGCTGGGGGCCTCTGAAATGTGGGTCCGCAGCTCCAGCGGCAGGGTGGCAAACAGCTCCCGTGCAGCAAACGTCAGCTGGGTGAGCAGGAGATGTCACGGGGAGCTGGTGCCTGGCCCCCACCCCTCCCCTGGCTCCTGTGGGCTCTGGCGGGGCTTGTTTTCCACCCGCCTGTGCTGCTCTTGCTCTGTTACATGGTCCCTTGCCTCTGAGCTTGAATTATTGCTTACATGCATGGGTAGAGCCTTTGGAAAAAAAACTAAGCATGTAATTAAGAGATTCAGTGTATTTTACAGGGATAGTGACTAAAGGAAACAGCTTTTCACTTTAGTAATTGTGAACGCCTGTCAAAAGAGGTTTGTGGCAAAGGGAGGTCAGTTGGGAAGAGAGCTGCTGCCGGAGAAATGCCGACTTCCTTCTCAAATAGATATAATTGTGTTCATCAGAATTAGGACTCTTTACCGATGCCGTGTATACGGCTGGGCTTGGCTCTCTCAGGCATGTGCTGCCTGCACGGCAGTCTGGGACCAAAGCCCCGCTAAAACCAAACCCCGCAGACCTTCCTGAAGAGAGGCAGAGTGTCAGTGGGTCAAGCAGAGCCAGAAGGCTCCACACCAGCTCTAACGCTTGGTGTGAGAACACATCTCCGCTGCTTGGAAGCGCGGGCAGAGAAGCCTGTGGGCTGAAGGAAAGCGGGATCTACGGCAGCATTAAGAGGCTGCGGCACGGCGGCGAGGTCCGCCCAGGTATCCGGCAACGGGAGAAAGAGTAAGTGGGAAAGTCAAAGTGTCTTTGGTGTGGTCCCAGTTAAGTTCGTGGCTGCCAGTAAACAGCAACACATGTAGAAAGTCCGACACCATTCGCTGCTGCCTCTTCGCGGCTCCATCGCCAGCCAGTCTTGCTTCAGTGCCTACATTTCTGTTGCTGCCGGTGTTTTTCCCTGAAACGCCCTGAGGTGTATTTCTCAAAGCTGATTTTGATGTTGTTTTCAGAGGGGAACGTTGCACCAAAGGATGGTTGGCCAGCAGAGAGCCGGGTCTCTGCTACCTGCTCTCAGTAGCCTGTTGTGGTTTAAGATCTTCTGGAACAACTCCTGCATCTTAAGTTGGCTTTTCAGTGCCTTGCAGCGGTTTTGTCTCCTTCCATGTACATTAACAACAAGTGCTGTATAGTCATAAGGCCTTTGTATTTGCCTTTAAACAAACAAGCAAACAAATTAGCTAATTTAGCAATGAAAGAGGTGAAGATACTTTGAGGTCTTCTTGTGAACGCCATGTGTAAACAAGAAGCAGTGATTAGTTTAAACCAGAAAAGTATTTCTTTTTGAGCTGATTTGCTGACATCTGTCTGCAATGGCAATGGTAGATACGTAGATAAAGACAGAGTAAAATAAGGAATTTACTGAAATATTTGGGCTGTTATGCTCTGCAAATACTTAAAGAAGTGGCATATTAATGTATCTTACTTGTTTTCCAGTAAGTCATTAGTCGCATAAGTGAAGTTGCTCCTGCCGGTTTTCCCTTTCATTAAATATTCATGTTTACTAATGGAAATTGTCTTGACAAATTGGTCAAACTAAGGAACTTATGAATTTATGCCATAGACTAAAAAAAGTTGTTTTGGAACTCCCAGTGAGCTGAAGTAATGCTTAAAATCATTAACACTTAATTGATTTTATAATTAAAAAATCCCTAGAATAAATAGAGCATCCTTTTAAATGTAGCATAGCCGTTATCTCAATGCTAAGTATTAATACTCGTATTTTTCCCCTGAAATTATCCATGAACATCTAGTGATGCCTTTTATTGCCAAGCCTTAGGATTCGCTCCCTCCCCAGCAGCTTTCACTGGTGGCAGTTACAGCCATTATCTTCAAGGGGTGATCTTTTTTTTTCTTTTCAATTTTTTTTATGTCACCATCCAAGCGCCAGGGAAGTGCAGTTAGTTTCCGTGGCAGATAGGGGTACGCTGGGGCTGTGCCTGTCCCAGAGAACTTACCCAGTGCTGTACGAAGGAGATGGTAGGATCCCCGAGGAGGTGGGGGCTGCCCCGGCGCGCTGAGCCCGTCACAGGGGGAAGCGCTGGCTCGGGACCGGGCGCTTTCGTGGCAGGGCGAGACTGGGAAAGGAGAAGGTCGTGCGCTCGCGTTGCTGTGCCTTGTCAGGAGGGGGGACAGGGTGAAGGCGGGCTGGGGACCCGACGAGCCAAAATGCTTGGGAGGGGGATGCGACCAGCAGAGAGCCCGCGTGCGATGGGCCATGGGGCTGCAGGGAAAATGAAGGATCCTGCCCGAAAAAGGCCCAATCTGGCCATTAATGACTGTTGGGTGACAGCAGAAAATCGACCTGGAGACTTGGGTGTCTCTGAGAGCCCCTGGGTGTGGATGTACACGTATTCCATGGGAAATAATTACATTGGAAAACCAACTGCCTGAGCTCAGTCAAAATTAACACCCCCTGAGGCAACAATAACAAGTATTAATTAGTGGATCTCTATCTCCTTTAAGCATGCTTATGTGGCAAAAGGCTTATGATAAAGTCAAACGGGTGTAATTTTTCTTGGAGACTAATTTAGCCCATTAACCAATCACTAATAGCCCATAACTAGTTTCAGGAGACTAATATTTCAATTCTCTGCCCCGAAGTGTGGCTGCTAGAGCGTCTCAAGGAAAGATAAGAGCTTTCTAACATAGATACCATTTTTTTCTCTTTTATTTTTCTCTTTCTTTTTTCCTTCTTTCCCCTTCTTTCTCTCCCCCCCCTTCTCTTTTTTTCTTTGTCCCCCTTTGTCCCTCCCTTTCCCCTAAACTCATTTTGGAAATAACTGGACTGTTACATAAAACAAAACAAATAACGGAAAACGAAGTCATCCCTGCACAGGAAATTTCACGCCTTACGGTTTTTTGCACGTGCAAATGCACAGGCAGACACTTTCCCTACGCCCCGTGCACCTTTCCTGTGCGGAAGGTGAGGAGATGCTGCTCCTGCGGCGCTCCCCGGGGAGCGGGAAGGAGAGTGATGGAGGTGGTTCGTGCTGGGGAGGGGGGCGGGAGCTGCCGGCTCAGCATCAGCTGCTGATGCTCTTCTTGTATCGAGCCCTGAATGACGAATTATTTTCTAGTCATCTGGAGCAAATACGCTGCACTTGTTAGTCTTGCCCTGTGCCCCCTCCACAGCTCAGGCCGGGGAGCACGTTAAAAGTAGATGGTGAAGCACGAACAGTGGGACGACAGAATGTGTTTAACCCACCGACTTCATATTTCTTGGGATAATGAGAGCCTTCTGTTGCCTCCATATCAATCTATTTTCTCTTCTACTTAGTTCTCATCTGCCTGTAAAACACACTGTAGCGGTGAGCGCTCTGAGCAGCAGCAAAGCCCCACTTGCAGAAGGCTGTAACAAACCATCACAGAAGCGTTTGGATGGACCGTTAGCTTTTAGGAGCCCGGGATCTGTTGGCCAATATTACAGACGTGAAACCTGGCTGCACCTGCTGTAATGAGATGATCTATCAGCCCATCTGATAGAAAAGTACTATTTTTATCATCGTTAGCTATCACAACTGGAAGCGGGAACGTCTGACTTAACACTCTGCTGCATCATGCAGTTTTTATCCCTTTCCCTGAACAGGAGAGCTGGGTGGTTACGGTTGCTGCCGAGGCACGCACGCAGCTTTGTCAAAGGAGACCCGCGCAGCTTGCGGGCTGCACGCCGCGTTTCCCGGAGCGCTCCGCCAGCCGGGAGCCCGCGTGTCCGCTCGCAGGCGCCGCGCGTGGTTCTGCCGCTGCGAAACGAGATCGTTGAACAAGCGGGAGCCGAGGACCCAGGCCCTGCACGGCACGTGGTACTTAACTGGGAGGACCTACAGCCTGCGAATGGCAGTTCGAGAGCTCCGCGTGTTAGCGAGAACGAGAGGCGCTTTTCCGCAGTGCTGAGAGCCGACTACGCGCCCCGTGCCACAACTGCCCACCTGGCCACGAGAGCAGCATTTCAAATGGGCAGGAAATTGCTTTTGAAGAAATGTACTTTGATCCGTATGCACGCGATTAGAGGACAAAGCAGATAGCAGTAGAGGTGGATGAATATTGTTTAAAATGTATTCGCAGTTATTTGATCAAATTGAGAACATAAATTTGTTTTACTGGCGTATGATCTTTTCTGGGTTTTTTCTCAGTGAATTATGTTTTCTTTCAAATGCTTGGAAGCACAGCTGTCGTGCTTTTATAACATCACTATTTTACTCTTTTTACTCGTAAAAGCTCCACTCCCCCAGTCCTGGAATAGAAATACTCTGAGGTGACATTTTGAGTGGCCACGTGCCACACATAATTTACAAGTAAGGTGAATTGGCTGTGAACAATCCACCTGAGAAGAAATGTAATGAAATATTCACTAAAAAGAATTAGCCGTATGCACCCATAGCAATCAGATTCTGTTACTGGGTAATTAAAAAAGGAAAAGGGGTTAAAATTAGTTGATTAAATGGTTCACCGAATAATTTGCGTAAGATCTAATTGCCTCAGTAATCTTTTGTAATACACTGTGCAGAATTCACAGGATAATACATTAGAAATAAAAAGATGGTTGGATAGTGATTAAAATATCCGTTTTACTGCTTCCATTGAGATTTGTGGCCGCGGGTTGGCACCACGGACGGGAAGGGAAGAGGCGGCAGAGCCGGGGCTGCGGCTCGACCCAGGCTCTGTCCCCAGGCAGGGCTCCTGGAGTCATACGCAACATATAGCTTACATTTTGGTTATTACCTACGTAACACTGAAACAAGGCTGATTTCTGTCCTGCCTTGGTGTAATACACGCACGCGTTTCCCTGCAGTGTAACACAGGGCGTGCTGCTCTCACGCGACGCCGCGATCCCTGCTGCTGAGCGTGGCACTGAAAATGCAGGCGTCTCTCTCGCAGGTCGGTGCCACAAAAAGTAGTCCTCTAGACCGGCCAAAACAGAGAAACAGCGGCTCCTTTTCCTGCAGTCGTTCGTGTTTTATCTCGCCAAGTTTAACGGAGCAGCAGTGCCTTCGGGCAGGAGGGGTACGAGCAGCGCAGTGTCACTCTCACCCCAAGCCCCCGCCGAGCAGGAGGTTTTCAGCAAAAGCCTGCTGGGGTTGCAGGATTGCTCCCTGAAGGTGTTCTGAGCCTACAGCTGGTGGGCAGTTAGGTGTGCGGTGTGTCTGGAGAAAAATGAACCAGCAGACGAGGCAGGGAGGTAGCATCAATTTGCTTTATAACCTCTTTTATATTTTTGGCAGATAATTTCTGGATGCCATAAGGGATGTTAATTTGCTAGTCTAGGGTGTAGAATGGAATTAATATCCTTAATTAATAGATTTAATTTGAAGCTTTAATGTCCTGGTGTAAATGAGCAGAACTAAATTTAAATAGTTTTACAATGTTTTGGTTTGAAAATGTTTTGTCTACGATAAAGGATTTTATTTCCATAATCCCTATCACCTGCAGAAAAGTTACACCGGGGCTGGATTTGCAGACCTGGCCAACGTTGACTTTAATTGTTCTATTAATTTCAGTAGGATGCCCGTCATTACTTTGAGAAACAGACTGCTTCTGGGTGTTTTGAAAAGCCTACCTCATTCCTTCTGCGGGATAAAACAGTCCTGCATGTGTCTGGTGTGCCAAACGTGGGAATGAGCGTGCTCAGAAAAGGTGGGATTGTGCGCTTCCAGGGGTCAGGAGGGGCTGGTGGGACTGGAACCTAGAAAACTGTTTGAATTAATACAGGGAACATTAACAATCCACCCCAAAAGCCTGAAATAAAAGGGCCAGCTCTTCTGCTGCGTTCCCTTTCCCGCGCATCGCTGTGCTCCGGTGCCCCTCGAGGAGCGCGAGCTCCCGGGTTGTCAGCCTCGCGGACCGTGGCTGACTGACGGCAGCTCTTCTGCCAAGGAGAGGAGATGGAGAGGCAGAGTATGCACGTGCTCTCTGTTAAACAAATAACATTGCTTGAAAAGCCAAGTGAAAGGGCTGGGATGATTTGTTCAGAGGCCTTGGCTGTGCCGGCTCCCCCTCACCAGGCGGGTGTTGCCACAAATCTGCCAACACGCGGGACGTTGTTCTAGCAAACTACTCACGGTTTAATATCTTCTGTAACGTCATGGATGTCCGTAGCTTTGATTTCTCGTGGGCATGCAGATTAGCTCATATATTTCTTTATTATTTTGAATAATAGGGAGGGGTAAAAATCGTAAAATAAGCTATTCAGTGAAAAACGTTTTATGGGAAAAAAACTTATGCAAATGTTCGCTCTATTTTGAAATGATTTTTTTAATCTGTTTTTCTTTTACATCTGAGATCTCCACAAATTCGTCAGTGGTGCGGTTCTCTGAGGATGGACGGTGTCCGAAAGCCGGTTTTAAAGGGCAAGTGCCTGTATTCATAGACACAAGACTTCACGCCCGAGCACACGAGCAGCTGTGGTGGGGGTTGTCCTTCTTGCAGCTACCCAGCCGGAACTGGGCCTTGCTACTTATTTTATCAGTTGCAGATAAGCAAGGTAACGTGGAACTCACAAACTACCGTTCTTTCCAAAACTATTTAAAGAGGTTTCTTTTTAGTTAAAAATCATCACGTAGATAATGCACAACCTGTTGTGTATCTGCAGAGAGAAGGAGAGGAGTTAGTTATCCTACTGCAGAGAAGTACTTAAAATAGCTGTAAAGAGTTTTTTCTTTCATTTCCTCTAATGGTTTGAGAGACTCCTCCATCGAGATTTGTTGACAAAGGTCTAATGGAGATTCACAACTTTTCCAAAGCCGTTGGCTCCAGCTATGCAATGCATGTGGGAAGATTTCCAAGGTAAAAATGTCAAAATTAAGCACAGTATTAAGCTTTCTTTTATGATACCTTATAACTGGATTCATCAGGATTTAGTCTTTTTGATCGAGTCAGGAGGCTCAAGATCCCACAAGACTCAATATGATCTTACTAACTGAACACTCGTCATTGTCCTATTTCTACACGTTGTGCATAATCCCGTGATTTGTCTTTGCTTCCGTTTCTACAGCTTTTGCCTATTTTTAGAGGAAGTACTTTGCTAAGCTTAGTTTAACTGGAACAATTATTAAATAAAATTTATTCTGGATAGAAATGTGTCGTGGTTCAAAATCCAATAAGATTTTACCCAGATGTTCTCCTCTTGGCTGACTTTTTCCATTCAGAAGGAAGAAATCTTTCCCGGGAAGAGACTGGATAATCAAAGCAGAGATTCCACATCTTGGAGGAGCCCGTGGTAGGAAGCTGATGAGGTTAAAGTAGGTGGCTAGGAGCTGTGACCAAGTTAGGATGCTAATTGTCTTGGGTCTCCTGTCAATGTTCTGTGACTTAGGGTGATTTAGATCACCTAAATTAGGCATCTGCTCCCTCTCTGCTGACCCTATGGAGACCCTAATTCTATCAGTCTCCTACTTTAAGCAATTAAGTGTAAAATCCTGACCCTAATGATGCCAGGTTTTGCCATTTGTATTATTTAAAGCAAGGAGCTGGAGAGGTGCAGGATTAGTGGAGAATAAATTACGGAGATTCAGGGATGATTGTGGTGGGGGTTTTTTACCTACTAAAAATCACCGTAGCAAGGGCTGTGTTAACTCTTTCACAAAGTCCCGCTGGGCCGGTGGCTGGGAAGGGGCTGGGCGCCGGGCTCTGCCGGCACAGCTGTAGGCCAGCCGTGAGGCTTCCGTGGACATGGCGATTTCACAGAACCACAGGATGACACGGCTTGGAGATTTGTGGGCTTGCACACACGATTTTGAACAGTGTCCCAAGAAACGTCACTTTTATTGCTTCACTCTCAGCCTGAGCTCTTGTATAAGTTCCTTTATAGTTTTGCCTCATAAAGCCAAACCGGCGTGCGGTCGGTGTGACCGCAGCTGTGGTTTGCGAGGGGGTGCAGAGCAGTCTGCCCACGCCTTTAGCTGGTCATATCTGAGCAAACTCTAATCCAGGAGCTATATAGGGACACCGTACTACGTTCGGTCTCGTACTCTGACTCACAGTAGACTTTTATTTCGTATGAAATGACATGCGTTGACAGCTGATTAGTCTGGTGTGATTTCTGCTCTAGAGCAAGCACAAAGAGCTGCCGTTTGGCTCTGTAGCACTGTTGCCCCCGCTGCCCCTCAAGACTCAGACTCCTTTGTGTGGATGATTAAGGAAGGGACCGAAGCAAGGAGGTAGGTAAATAAAAGGCCAAATAGCCTATGAAAGTCAAGGCTGAGCGAGCAACACCCATGATCAGAAAAAAGCTTGCAGAGGGTAGGCAGTTTGTCCAAATGCCAGGCCCCCGAGGAGATGAAAGGCGTTTCAGAGGTGGCGAGTGACGTGGTTTCTACTGCTTAGCTAAAATAACTTTCGCTGCCAGACCCCAGCTGCTCCGGGCTTGTCCTTGGCTCCGCGATAGCAAACACGCATTCGACCAGAACAGCCGACAGCGCTGCTCGCCGCCCCCTCCCCTCCTGGAGGTGTTTGGCTTCTTCAGTCTGAACTGAAACATGACTATCAGACAGCTCACGTTACGCTTCATTGACTGCTTTCCCCTGATGACTAGAAAAGTTAATCTATTTCAACAGTGACATGATCAACATTTAACGTTAAATCTTAAAAAAGAAAAAAAAAAAGAGCGAGAGTACAGGATAAGGGATGGGAAATTTCTCCCTGGATTAAGCCACTAAATGTCAAAGTTATGTAAGAACTTTATCTGGAGTAAATCGAGATGAAAATGATATGAAATTTCTCAAATGCCATCTGCTTTAAAGTCAGTCAGTGCTTACTCTCATCCAAAGCTAATTCTGGGCAGCCCAGGTACTCAAAATATGTTGGTTTGTTATTAAATAGAGCTGGTTGTCAGTCTGGAAAGGATGGGCTGGAGTTTAATAAGTCCCGCTTATCCACTGGGCACCCCGTACAAGTCAGCACAGTACTGTGCAATTCAGGATCTAGACTTTTATGTCACAGCCTTAAGTACAGGTATGGGATATAAATAATCTATTTAGCCTTAAAATTTTGGAACTCGTCACTCAAATCTAGCTTCAATTTATTGTTTTTAGTGCCAAAAGTGGGAGAAGATGCTGTATCCAATTTTCGTGGAATCTTCCCTTAATAATGTGCCTCTTTCTGCCCTGGCAGAGTTTTGCATGTGTGTGCTGACACGCACATCCAATATTCCTGCAATGCGTTTAGATTTTAGTCTTCTTGAAACTGCAGAATGCAAATAAATGTAAAAAATAACACGACATCTGAATGCTGCTTTGCGTGTGACTCGCAGAAGTGACAACCTCTTGCTGCAAGTTGTCTATGCCACATTATTGTATGGTCCTTGGGATGGAAATAGGCATTTGTTTGGGGAGTTGTGTATAATCTGTTGGCTGATTTCCTGTGATTTAGGGATTTCCTGTAGCTCTGTTACGAGCTTTTAAGAGCCTTAATTTAGCAGTTTGCTTGCAGTGAAAGTCCTCAGTGTGCCAGAATGCCTCAAATATGCATGGATGCTGGGGGAAGTAGTGTTTTCAAATGTGCTTTGAAACAGTAAGTGATAAGTTAAGGAATAGGGTTTAAGGCTGTGGCCGAAGAGGGGCTGGGGATGTGGTACCCTCTGCGGGGCTCAGCCCAGCGTCCTCATGGCCTTGGACAGCCCAACACGCCTGCAAAGCCTCCTCCGGTCTGCGCCTGCGCCAGGCTCGGAGCTGGTATCGCTGGGGAAGCCCGATGGGAGAGCGGGGCTTGCTCTGCGAGGGTAGGATGTGTCACAGTATTATACGAATGGTGAAAAATAACTTTACCTTGACTGATAATTTTAAAAATTCTGAGGATTTTCCTACCTGAAGAGGTTTTTTTTTTTGCTTTATTAATTTGTTTGATTTTGTCCTGAGCCCACCTCTATATTTCACATTTGGTGAAACAGGTATTCTGCGTATCTATACAAGTGTAACAGATATTCTGTATTTTTCCCAGATATGTGATTAGCCCTGTATCCCCCGCGGTAGATTCTCCTTGGTTTTTATTTTGTATTGCCTTGTTTCATTTTGGTTTGGGTTTTTTTGTCTTTTAAGACGATGAGACAATCTCTTCTTTCCTAACAGCAGCTATATTTAACAGCAGTTATATTTTGGCAAATACAGTTGCCAGAAACCCCTCGGAGGCTGCTTGAATCTGAACTACGTACGTAGAACTGCTCACAACACGCTACCCTTAGAAAGGTCAGTTACAACATGGTGCTCGTGTGCTCCAGAAAGCTTTTTTAAAAGCAAGCGCGCTGGCAAATGCATATTGCCAACAGCAACGTCCTTTTCTCACCCTCACCAGGAGCAGCCAGAGAGATCTCCTTGATGGAATACACAGCGTTACATCAGCTTGCGCTAATAAGGGACTAAAACCTTCCCTTTGCTGTCACCGTGGTAGCTGTTTGTGGTGTTAGTGCGGACCCTCAACGCTGACGCGCGCCGCTGGCTTCTGCGGCCACAGCACCTTCCTCTTCCTCCTCTTCCTCCACGGGCCGGGGGGACAGAGGTTTGCACTAATACGGGGTAGCTCCAAAAACCACGTGCGACTGGCAGTGTGGTGACGGATGATTTACGTACTTACAGCCTTTGCAAAATAAGTAGTGCTGTTCATCATAAAGCATTATCTAAATTTGTAGCAGAAATGCTCCTCGCCGTGGGGAATTTGCTTTATGGCTTGGGAAGAGCGGCACGTATTTCAGTGCCTATAGTAACGGCTGTCTCCTTCCTGTGCTTAAAGATCATTATCCAGTGCTCTTTCATTCAGCATAACTTTTATGTCTAGTAAATTAAATTCCTGGGCAAAATAATTACATGTTAATGCTGCCGGGCTGTTTTTCACAAGGGGCCAATTTTGTAGCCATTTGTTGGCATCTGAAATGTCAAATTTATTGCGCTATAATATATACAACATATAGTTCAAAAACAGAACATGAAAGGCTCCAATCAAGCCTGCAGATGTAAATTTTGAAGATAGCTGGACATCAGAGAGGAAGCAGGTTACCTAAGTTAACTTCAAGAGGACTTTGCTCCCCCCAGGCCTTGCTGGGTTCCTGGCCCTTTGTGCTGCAGTCCCGGAGTCTCGGGGCTCCACCCCCTGCAACTGCTTTTCCAGATGTATTTTTCAGCTGGAAACCTGCCTGTGCATCCAGTTAAACAGGTTGGGTGTTCGCTTTGCCTGCCTGAGCTGGAGATGCAGCAGGAAACTTGTTTTTGGTAGTCTAATGCCTGCCTGGTTCCTGCTGCTGATAGTCCGATGGATGATTTTATACACAATTCTGCATTCACCTAGCGTAAGGAACACGATTCGAAATAATGCTGTTGTAACCATTGTTTAGAAAACCTAAGTTATCTCTCTCTCACAGTTTGAAGCTTCGTGGGTACGTACTCTGTTTTCCAGGTGTCTGGATCAGTATTTTGAACTTCTGCTTCAAAGTCAATAGCTTTCACTCAAGTGAAATCCATTTAGCTTCTGCTGTTCTTGTCATTGTGCTGTATATCCAGAAAAGGTTAATTTCTGCCTAATTTGGATTTAATTTGAACTATTCCACCCTGCTCTGTGGCAAGCAGAGCTTGAGAGATATATAGGGAGCTGGCTAAAATTACTTGTCAGTATTAACATAACGCTGTATAATCTTTTTATAGTGTATAGTATGCTGGTATTGGTACACGTGTATAATACACATAGTGAGGTAATGCTGCATGGCAGTAACAGCTTTACCTGTATTAATATGTAGATTCACCGGGTGATTACCCGAGGTGGGACTTGCAGAACCAGCCAGCAGTGGGACCCCCCAGCAGTGTTTCGCTCCTGGGGATGGGCAGCTGTGGCTTTCACAGCCCCAGAGGCTCTTGTCGAGTCTCCTGAGGTGTCCCGGCTCCTGCAGAGTTCTGGGCAGGCATTACGTGCTGGGACGCTCACCTGGTGTCGTGGGGACAGTTACCCCTCGGGGGGGGCCGGAGCTTTAGCAGCAGCTGCTCTGTGGGATGCACAAGGATCTAGGGCCGAGGCATCCCCTCACCAGCTGGGCTGGGGGCGACGGCCTTTGGTCCTGGTGCGGAGGCATGTCCCCAGCCTGCCCCCCCAGGAGGATCCCAGCAGCCGCGCTGCAGGCAGGCTGCTCACCCGCTCCTGCTTGCGAGGGAGGAATTGCCTTTCGTAAATTAAGATTAAAGAGCTGTGTATGTTCTTGCACATCAAGCATCTCACTTGATGCTATCTCCCCATAAAGTTTTTGTTAACGCGGACACCCACGCACTTTTGCTTTCTCTCATGGTGCTCTTGGAAACACAATCGATATAAAACCCTGTCGTTTCCTCGTACGACAGATGACTAATGAGTTGTAATTGCTCCCCAACTCTACAGGAAACTAACTTCGTGAGGAGTTATCTAGCTGTATGTCCCTGGGAGGTTATTATTCTGGGAAATTAATTTAATTAGTTTAGACCCACTAGAAATATAGAGGGAGAGCTGAAGATTGGCAGGGCAGAGACACAGCAATATGCCTTTTAAAAAAATTGTAAAGACTCTGACTGAAAGGGCTGATTTTATGTTAACAAAATCGCTTCTTTCTCCTTTGGGGCTTTATTGGTCTGAAAATAAAATTCTGTGTTGAAGTTTCCCAGGGCAAACAGCTCTGTTCTCCTCTCCTCCTGTAGAAGGAGCGTGTACAGGGAGATGCAGGCGACTCGCGTGCTGCCCTGCTGAGCCTCCCTGGGATGCGCGCCGTCCTCTGCAGGACCCGTCTCCAGCAGCGGCTGGGAGCAGGTGCAGGGAGGCGAAACGAGGCGGATCCCTCTGACATTCCCCCAAATACTCACCTGCCTCTGGCTGGTTTCAGCTCTTGAAACTCGCAGAGCAAGATGAATCTCTCCTATCTAGTGTCTCTTAATGGATTTCGCCTCCGTTGTATTTGTCCAGTTTCCTTTACTTTTTATTAATATGGAATCTAACTGTGCTCTTAGATGGCTGTATTGGAATAAAGCAATTTGTTGGGGCGTTAGATCTAACGAGCTTAGTGTCTCAATGAGTACGGTTTCTCATCCAGGCAGGAGCGGCATTATTCCCCCAGGGTGTGCTTAGCTAGCAAGTCGTGTTGATGATAGAGACATTTTACAAATATTTGTTAAATTTGCTTCAGCCTCGAAAAACTGCAACACTGGTGGGCCACCGGCACGTTTGGCTGTGGGCTCTGCCGTCCTGAGAGGTTTGGGTGGGAGGGTGCTCTCGCTGTCTGCTGCTGGAAGTGACCGCAGCCTGCCAGAAACGGCAACGGCCGCAGGAACGCTGCTGGAGGAGACCCTTTCCCTACGGCAGCTGTACCCAGCTCCTCCGGCTGCAAAACAGAATGTATTTTCTGCTCTGGGATGGAAAAGCAATCGCTCAGCAAAACACTTAAGTGTAAATGCTGACACTTAAGTGCTTGGCTGACCAGGACTATATCAATCAGGTCTAAACTCATCTGCAAAGTAACGCGTAGGTGCTTTGCTGAGCGCTGCGGTCTGAGCGGGTAGCGGCAGCCTGGGCAGATGCTGCTCGATCGCTCCCTGGGTGAAGCGATGGACGCTGGGGTTTGGGCTTAGGCGGGAGCGGAGAGAAACGGAGCAGCCCCGGCACGCTGGGCTGCCGGGAACTCACGCGCTTCCCGCTGCCCTGGGGCGCCGGCTCCATCCACCCAGGTGTGCGGCGACCGAAGCAGCGACGTCTGCTTGGCGGCCGTGCGACGGTGGGCGTTAGCCCTGGGTGCGTGCCCTCGCCGCAGAAATCCCGCCCCAGCACCTGGAGGCGCGGGCACCACCGCAGGGCTCCCCAGAGCTGCGCGGTGCCTTGGCGCGGCTGCGGCGGCAGGGCTGGCGGCACGGCCTCGCCGCTCTCCGGGGTGCCTGTCGCGGGGGCTTTGCGGGTCCTGTCCTTCCGTGGCTGAGTGTCGGCTCAAAAGAAATGGGAGAAGAAATCTAAACTTGGTCCTGGAAAGGCAGAAGCCGAGTGATGGGGCCACCACGTGAGCTGCTCAGCTCACCCTCCCGCGGCTGCTTCGGGTTAAAACGTGGTTTAGTACCACGCGGCCGGTGGTGCGGCAAGTAAGTGCTGTTCCACTTGCTGTGGGTTTTATGCCGGCTTCGTGGGGCTGACACCAGGCTGTACCGTGGCGCGCTTGCATCCAGAGGAGGAGGAGGAGGAGGGCAGGGGAAGCCCAGCAGTGGAGTGGCTGCGGGGCTGGCACAGTCTGTGTGCACCGGGCACCTGCTCCACAGGAAAACAGCATCTATCTTTGGGAAAAAATGGCTGATATTTACTATTTTCTCATTCCATTTTCTTTCTTACAGTGTGTGCGGTGGCTGAGCACCTGGGAGCAGTCTGTCTAGGACACGTGGGATCCGGCCGGTTTGGTAGGGATGAAATTTAATAGTGTTTGCTATGAAGCATCCCATAAGAACGTGTGCTACGTTTTTGCTGGTGTAAATCCCAGCACAGTTGTGTCTATTAGAAACGAAACTTGTCCTGTGTGCAGGAGGGAGGGAGGTAACACTGCGTGGCTCAGCGAGCCCTGGAAGCAAACTGTTCATCGCAGGCATCGTTACTGCTGGTGCTTCTCAATCTGTTGCTAACGCTAAGGCGCCTCCCATCCGAGACAGCAGTGGGTGAAGAATGAGTCTTTCCAGGGTCACGGAAGACGCAATTTGGAGTAGTTTGAGATGCATAGAAGAATGTTTTGCCTTACAAATGAAGGAGTGCGGTGCTTTTGCTCATCCATGAAGAGTGTTGGGAAAATAGTGAAAAATATTATTAGTAATTATTTTTAAAGCATATGTATCTGTGACATAGCGTATGTTCCCGAAGAAAAATGCTCGACGAAATATTAAAAAATGCTGCTGCTGGTGAATTTCCCATTAACATTGATCAGTGCAAAATCTGCTCTCTGACAGAGTAGTGGTGATGGGTTTCCACTTTCCGTGGGGAGTTCTCCTGCCCTGAGGAAAAACCCACCTCCTTAAAAACGGTGTAGCTTTGCCAAAATATTTCTGCTTGTGACACAGCACTTCTCATTTCGGCTGAAATTAAGGCCAGCATCGTCGCATCGAGGGCCCGGGCTGAGCGGTCAGCCGAGCTCTCCGTCCCTCCCTGCGCCCAGCCGCAGCCCTGGCGCCGGGCTCTGCCCCGCGCACCCNCGCTGGAAATGATTGACCTTCAGAGCGGTGCAGAAGAAGAGGGTGGAAGCGGGACCCCCTCGTGGTGTCCCACCGGGAAAGGCTGGTCGAGGAAACCAGCTCGGTTTTGTCCTTCACGGAAGGCAACATCCATTTTCATCCTCTTCCGACTGCAAGGAGAGCTCGCGCAAATGCGAAGCGCGAACGGCCGGGTGCTCGGGTCCTGTGCTCCGAGTGCTAACTGTGCCAAGAAAATAACGAGTTTTGGGGTTGTTTATGTCTCCGGTAGGAGATTTGTGCAGCGTGCTCAGGAGGGGTTTATCTCGGCGAGGGGGGGAGGTAGGCCCTGAAATGGATTTTCATGCTCAGAGCTTCCAAACACAAGCACTGAGCAGCTTTCTGTTTGTTCTGAAAATCCTTATCATCCCACAGTTATGGCTTGTGAAGTGGAGCAAAAAATGAAACCCACTGAGGACTGGGTGGCAGGACTCCGGTTTCTCTCCTGGCTTAGCTGTTCCGTTGCTCTGGAAGGACACACATGCACATCTGACAAAAGCCTCCAAAATGGGTAGCTACATGTAGTAATTAGTTTACAAGTTTAGCCTTCTAGGGGCTAATACTGCATTTCTGCTCTGAGCTGTTTACAGATAGCTTGTTTCTTGGGGTCTTCAAAATTATTCCATGTTTCAATATTTTATTTATCTGTAACAGAATTATGATTCGCTTTGACTTACTTAAGACAGAAGATTAAAAAGCCAGCAGTCTATAACTTTTTAAATGTCATAATGTTACCTGTTAAAATTGAAGTAAGAGGTGGGAAGGAGAGGGGAGGGTTAGTGCGTGACAGAATTCAACTTGCTATCTAATTGCTGTCAAAGAGCTCCAGCTGCTGTAGGCAGGTTTTCAAGTTTAAGCATAAAAGGAAGCTCCTAATTTATATTGACGAAGCAGGCAGTGAACTGTGGGGTGCTGCAAAGTGGTCCTGCTGCTTTTTGCAAACGCTGCCAGCCCGGCTCCGCAGGCTGGTGCTGCCGTGGCTCCGGCAGCGCCTGGCCGGGTCCTGCACGCCTCCCGTTCCTGCAGCACCCGGGTAAACCCTGGCCTAAATCCACCTGTGGTGCGGTTTGACTTCGCCCCTGCTCACGCTGCTGCTCTTCGGCTGCCTCTGTGTGTTTGGACACCTAAATAAAAGAGGTACGAAGTGTTCCCCTTTCATCTCTTTTTGCATGTTTGCAGATGACAACGGGAGGGACTGGAGAAGAGCATCTGCAGTGCCTGGATGGGGTATGCTGGTACAGCGCTGCGGTCTTGAAACCAAGTCCTGTACAATTGTAAGGACAATATAAAAGTGGAAACAGGAAAACACACATTCAAAGCGTGCATTTGATCTGGAAGGTTTTCGGTTTTTTGTGTTTCCCAGAATGTACACTTCTGTCAGCTTGTTCCTTAGATGTGGTGGGTAGATTTCTTTTTGCAGGCAATTGAATCAAAACAACACAGTTTTGCAGGCAGTTTAGGTTCCATCGTAGTGTCATTCTTGTATGGAAATCTGCTGGAATGGTTTCTTCCTAGCCCTGTTTGTTGCACCCTGCCCCATTACGCAGGCTTACGCCTGCTAATGTGCCCTTCCTTCAGCCTGCTAATGCCCTTCTCCATGGCCACAAGGAAACACGGCATTACCAGGTTAAATTAGTCAAATACTGTGTATCAGACTTTCAAAATTAGGACGTTCATATTTGTACACTTTGTGGATGTTTTGAAAAGAATGCATTTAGCAGGGGAGAGAAGAGGGTTTTCTGCTCCTTCAGCTGACAAGGCTGCATCCTCCATTGGGAAAAGAAAAGCTGAGGTTCAGGTGCAATTCCAAAGCTCCGGCATTTAGGACTGAAAAGAAAACACTAAATATTAGTAGAAAATCTCTCCCAGCTGTGGTGATTTAGAGTTGAAGACTGGCTAGGCATGGTTTTTTTAGCAGGCTGTGGCTGGCACCGTGGTGGGAAGGAGGTGCAGAGGAGCCTTTTGGCCGTGACCCCTGGGGCTGCTGGCACCCGTGGAACCGCGCCGGGCTGGGGCACGGGCCCTGCTGGTCATCGCTCACGGCGAGGAGCTGGTGTTGGAGGCGAACACCGCGGTGATCCAGCCTCCTGCAGCCCGCAGAGCCTGTCCGCCGGACTCTGCCGCAGCTGCAATTAAAAGACCGAACTGCTACGTACATAGTAACAACAGATGATTAAGATTATGTGGAAATGCAAGATAACTTCTTGTAAGTAAACCTTGTGCAGTATTTCTCAATAGAAGGGCTCTTTTGCAGGACAAGAGGGATTTCTGATTTTGCCAATAAAGGTTACATTTGTCCAAGACAAAAAAAGTTACTCTGCTTATAAAGTGACTTAAAGCATCCACAGAGTACATATAAATTGGCTTGAAAGTAGGTCAGTGTGGCTTTTCACATAGCGCAACGGTGGTGCATTTGTGTGTGAATTCAATTACAGAACTGTAAAAGCTTACAGGGAAAGCTACGTGGTACACAAGTTCTTTGGCGTGATCACTCTTGCTTTAATCTCTCCAAGCTGCTGAGTCTGGGGAGAGCTTAATTAAAGTCAGTGAAAGTAACTCTGGAAAACACAAGCCCATGGAGTGCCTGGATCTGCTCCTTGCATTCTGGCCTGCTAGTCTGTCTCCTCGCCATATGCTTTCCTCTGTTTCCCTTGCCTGATTCTCAGAGAGGACAATGGAATAAAAAAATTAATTAACTTTTGGATACCTCTCTGTGTGCAGACTAAGCTGAGCCTGGGCTCTGTGGGTGGCCGCGGGCTGCCCGCGGACA
>WEKW01015828.1:189594-234935 GCA_013389905.1 Sula dactylatra
GAGGCGGGCACCCGCCTCGGCGCCCGCCGCCCCGCCGTCGATTCCCTGGGACGTGTCCTAGCAGCCCTCCGAGCGCGGTGGTGCACGTGCGGACCTGTTGGGTGAAGGCTCTGCCCACCAAAGCACTGTCCTGTAGCACCTGGCAAGCAGAAGGCTGCAGGCAGTCCCATTCCTTGTTAAAGCCCATTTCCAGTGCCAAGTCAATTATTATTCACTAATTGATTATTGCAGTTACGGGCAGCGAGACTGAGTGAAGAACACCCACAGCCCGCGCTCTCCGGCTTTGCATGTGGCTGCCTGATGCTCCAGCCTCGCTTGCTGGTCTGGAGCCAGCGCTCAGCCCGTGCACTGGTCAGACGGAGGGCAGACACGGAGGGTATGGCCGAGCCCTCTCCGGGGGAGCTTGACATGTCCCCAACCTTTTGGGTGTCTCACTCGCCCTGGTGTTTCCAAAGCTGCGCTGCAGAGGGTCGGGCTGGTGCTCATGCTCTCGGTGGGGAGCGCATCCTGCTCCAAGGCTGCAAGCACAAATGCTCGCTCAAGTGAGCAAACCACTGGGCCGGGCTTCCCCGGGGCGTTGGGCAGAAGCCGGGGCTGCTGGCCTTGGCGGCGCACGCCGCCGGTTTCTGATCCGTCACGTTCTCTATGCCCAGACTGTTGCTAGGAGTCCTTGAGCAAGACGAGTGCTGTAAGATGGGGTTTGAACTCGGGAGGAGAGACCGTTCAATGAGTGAACGGAAAAGCAGGGGGGAATTCTGGTGCTGAGGGCACGGAGCTGGGAATGGCAGCGTGGTGGGAGCTCGTGTTAGAAAGCTTTTCTTTTTCTCAGAAATGGAAAAGGTTAGATGTGCACGGTGACGAAAGACTGAGAAGTGGGGCTTCTCCAGCAGCAGCACTGCTCTCACAAAGTGCCGTAGGCACCAAGGCAGCAGCACCTTTCCTCTCCCCCTGCCCCTTCTCCCCTTTCCTCTGCCAACACCAGCCAGTACATTGTCCTGCTCTTTCCTATTACTGGTTATTGCGTGTTTGGATAAGATGGAGTCAAATTATTTGCGTGTTCAAAGAGAGACGATAAAACTAGACTGCAGCCTATTTTATGGCTTTTAGAAATTTTGATGTACGTTGTTGGAATAGATGGAAAGCCACCGCCAGAGCTTGAGGGCAGAGCTCTTCTCTGAGAACCTTGCCGCCGAATTAATGCAGGCAAACGGTAGAAAACAAGAATGTGCTGTTAAAGTTGGAAAAATAAATGTTTTATTTTTATATTTGGACTGCCAAGTAAGAGAAGTGCCTGATTAAAAAACTCTGATTTTGTCGTGGCCCTAAGGTTGTATAATTAGCATTTATAACTCAGGTTTGGACAGTTTCTTATTAGAAACTGGGAGGACAGAGTATCAGCAAAACGGGAAGAGCAGAAAAGGGAAGCACAACATGGTTGAAACCATGTGGGGTTTTGAGTGTGCATGTGGTTTTTTAAGCTTAAGTTTTAAACGTGTTTTTCCAAGTACAAGACTCTTCTGTGGGACTCACACCATCTTAGTCTTGTTGTCAGCCGTCAGGTGTAATTATTTTATCTGTTCATCTGCTCCAGAGGTTTCTTTGTGCGCCGGGTTAGGACGGCTGTTCCTATGCAGGAACGCGTTTGCACTTTCAGCACAGTTACTTCTCACCTAGGATTTATTTAAGTGAAGAAACCCAGGCACGGATAAAAGAATCGAATATCCCAATTTCCTTTGTATTAACCACCCGCCGTAAATGCCAAGCAAGGATTAAGGTTTCTCCTTGCTACCTCTGCACCAGGAGCACTTCTCTTGCTGCTGACCCCGTCTGTGCTTGTGGGGCTTGTCCAGCTGCCACCTGTAGTTAGTGGAAAACTCCTGCTGACCACCGGCTCAGGCTCTTTGCTGTGGGTAACAGTCACTTATTTACGGAAAGGTTAAATGACATAAAGGTCAGTGGTGTCCTGCAAGGTCAGACCTGCAACTCACTGCAATCCATCTGTGCTTTGGTTTGGTCCAAAGGGGATGTACCAAATGTTTACCCACAGCTGTGTGTTAAAAGCTTCTGAATGAGTGAGCCTGATTTCTTTTACGGATTCAGCATTAATCTGTCAGTGTTATTTACATATCTGTGTGGTGTGACGTGCCTTTGAGTCTAGCATGACTCCTTTCATTAAAAGCCTACAATTACCCCAAGACAACCTTCTTTTTTTCCCCTCATTTTATTCATGACTTTGACATTTCTGGTTGACGTGCTTCAAGCTTCACTTGGGTTTTGGGGAAGCAAATTTTTGTGCCTCTGTATAATGATTGCATCATATTAGTATTCAACATACACACACTGGATTGCAGCTGGAGACTTAAGGTAATATCACGTAAGAACTGTTTGACACGTTGCCAACCCTGCAGGCACTTTGTGCTTCAGAGCTGATCTCCTGTCTTTAAAAGCTTCACTTCAGGCACGCTTCTTTCAAGGTTGCGGTCTGTGATATTTATTTGTGTTTTGACAGGCAGGTGCCAGCCGGATTCTTGGGTCTCGGGGAGCTCTTGGAGTCCCAAGTTCTCTGGACCTGTAAACTTCTGTTGCCTGAGTGGGTCCCGAATCCCTCTCTCATAGTGCCTCTTTCTCCAGCCCATCACAGAGCAAATATTTTTCACCTAATAAGATTTTTAGGTTCGATATTCAGGATATCTGAATATCATCGTACTTCACCCACTGTCGGCACCAGGAAGAGTAAAATCATATTATTTTGCAGTTTTACTGCAAATTATTGGGAACATCTTATCTGGAAATAAACAGGCATTAATATAACTAACGTGAGCGTATTGTCATTATACGTGCACTTACTCGGACACGGCTCATACACGTTCAGTTGCTTGGCTGTACATCCATATTGACTGGATGATTATGTGCGCATACAAATTTGTGACAGCTGCAACATGCTTGTTTCAGGAAAGAAGAAATGGATATTAAATGCTTGAGAAAGTACGCAAATGCCTGAAAAACAGAGAGAGCTCAAAATGCTTTGCAGTCTGAAAACAGTCGAGGAGCCCATGCGTGCTTCCTCTTGCACAGGAACATACAAAAGCCACCTAATCAGCTCTGCAAGAATTGTTCAGATAAATATCTCTTGGCTGCATTTTCAGTTCTAAGCTAACAATCCCACCATTTGCATAATAGAAATTCTCCATTGCTTTAGCAGCAATGTGACGGCTACCGTGTGAGCTTGGTGTGAATTGCTGAGGATCTGCCACATTGCATTATGCATTTTTTTTTGTTGTTTTAATGAATAAATTCTAGAGAAGGCTATTATTAATTAAGCGACAATATGGCATAGTCAGCTAGCAGTGAGGAGATGCTGACTTGATCTGAAGGGCCCATCTGTAGAACTTTCTTTTTCAGAACCACAGGCCAGTCATCACCATACACTGGAGGGAATTATTGGCAGCATTTCAGTGCGTTATTATGCCAAAAAGGTGCCTTTGGAAGATAGAAATAAACTGGAAGCGTGGGGATTCGTTGCGATATGCCTGCCACAGGAAGGTAGCATGGGGACAAGAAGCAGTCCAATACATTAGTCTTGGGTTTGAATAGATGAAAAAAATCCCAAGCATATGCTAAACTATTCTCCACATGAATAACAGTTTCTAATTTGCTCAACACGTCTCTAATAATCCTGGCAGCTTCCCTCTTCATAATTAACATCTTCATTTTGTTGCTTTCTAAAGGTGTAATGTATATTCCGGCTCAGAGGAATTCAGCCTCTTGGTTTCAGCCGTGGGAAGCGGAGGCGTGCTCTGGAGGTGGGAGGATGCTCCAGGGGACCACGGGAGCATCCTGCCAGCGAGGTGAGCCGGGCCAGTGGGCAAGCTCAGCCTCTCTGGGGCACTTGCGCCGGGGCGGATTTACATCTACGACCTGCTGCGTGCAGGGTGCGTGCTTTCACAGGCAGTCAGCAACAGAGGGCTAGAATAAATTATGTTTGTTAACTCAGCTGAAAAATGAAGCTTTGTTTAGAAAATGTGTAGATAGAGGCTATGCCTGTTGTATGTGTCTATTACTGCTTGGGTATGTATTAGTTAGTGGTTGATGTAGCTTATAAAACTACCCCATCTCATCACCGTAGCGCCGCTAACTCAGCTCACAATATTTGGGCTGTTACGGTGAGGTGGGTGAGGGACCAGATGTTGTTGCACATTGGACAGTGAGCAATCCATCCTTGAGAGAGACGTTTGTATGTACAGACTGCCCACCCATGGTCAGCTCTACGAGAGAGAGAGATGTAGCCATGTGAACGCAAACATATTTTGTAAAAGCATTTGCAAGTATATAATGATTATCCCTATAAACTAAAGTGCACGTATTCAGAGTTTTTCCCGGGTAATGTATTTTAAATCTCATTTTCAGGAAGCAAAATGTTCTGAGGTGTCTGTTGCCTGTCACCAGCTGGGAGGCAAAGCCCCGGATTCACGCGCTGGTGTGCCTGGCCACGTCTGTGGGCAGCGAGCAGGGGGGTCCTGTGGGGCTGGATCCCCAGCGCTGCCCCAGTGCCCTGGGACGCCAGCCTGGCCCCAGCCGTCCCAGCCTGCCTCGGGCAGCGCGCTCTGATGGCCGGGGACCTTCCCCAGCTTTGAGGGTGGTCACACGCAGTATCACTCGCACGCCTTTCATGGATGACCTAGAGGCCATTTAGCATACAGGGAGTTCAGCAGTTAGGAAAGCACCCTGAGTGCTCAGGTGCCCTGTTCTCCACTGGGCAGCCGAGCAATACTTACGTTTAGGCTGCAGAGCGTACCTGCCCCACAGCTCGCCCCCATCGCCCGCCGCTGGAAGCCTGCCGCAGCGGCCGAGGGGCGCATCCCACGGGAGCGCGAGCGGGCGGAGATGCTGCGCTTGGAGCTCCTTGGCAGTGATTGCTTCCCGATGGGCGCAGCCCTGACCCACCGTGTCGGAGACTGCGGCCCCCAAGGGCAGGACTGGGGGGTGGTGCGAGGACGGGGGATGCAGCGCAGGGGTTATTTCGGGGTGGGAGCTGCTCCTCTCAGAGCAGTTGTCTTTGGTGCGCGGCCGCCAGGACCCGGGCAGCTGCAGCCACGCCTGCTGCGGCACCTCCTGCAGACGAAGGAACCTTTGTGCTCGCAGTCCCCCAGCCCCGTACCGCCTCACAGCAGAGAAACTGGCTGCATGAATTATCCCCAGAATACAAAAGTCATTTTCCTCCCACAGCTTCTCCTATCTCCGTGACCTAGTTACTGACATAGAGTACATGCAGGAAGCCACAGGAGTGAAAAACAGATATCTATTTGAATAAGAAAAGTTGATTACTCTTTTAAGCCCCTTATCATGTAGAAGCATTTCAAGCTCAAACACCCTACTCATCTATAACGGTGAGATAACTATAAAGGTTTCTCCCTCCCTGTCCTACAGTTTGACAGTACGGGAGTTTTAGGCAATTAAAATCCCCTCACATGTCTCTAGCGTACCTGTTGTAGTTGCTGCTCTCTCAGGACAACATGATTCAGACTTGAAGCAGCAAATTATCTTGTTTGGAGGAGGGTTTATAGCTTGCTTTACCTAATTGGAGCAAGGTGGATATTTCAGATGGAAAAAATTTAATGAAATGACATCTGAGTTACTGTATTGCTCTGGGACAGAGGCGAGGAAAAGCCCCTGTGCCAGTAACTGATGCAGATAAAACGCTCGTTCTTTGTTCTGTCCTTCAGAAGAAAGCTGCAGCCTTTCCCCCGCGCACTCCTCGAGCAGACTGAGAGTGTGCTGGAGATGCCAGTCCTCAGCCTCGGAGGTTCAGGACATGCACCTCTCGAGCGCTTGGCGGGTGTGCTGTGCCGCTGTGGCCCCGCGGGGACCCCGGCGCTGCCGGGCAGGGTAAGGGGGCTCGGCAGCAGCTCTCAGGCTGCTCTGAGGAGCACAGGGAATGAGCTGAGATGACAGCTGGGGACCTTTAGGGCTGAGGGACTGAACTTTTACAGGTCTTGGTTAGGCAGAACTCTGAAATCCGCGTCAATTCTAGCCCTTCCCTGAAAAGCGCACAAATTGAGGTCGGGCTTCAATTAAAGGCGAGTACAAAATTTTTCCGCCCCTGGCACTTTAGCACATATGTAAAATGTGAGCAGCGCTTCAGTTCTCGACTAAAAGGAGATATATTTTATATTTCAGTACTCCCACACAGCAATGCCTTTACTGAGTTACATATGTGCTTAGGTTTGAGTAAAACTTCAGACCCAGACGTAAGCCTGAGCTTTGTGGTCACCTGTGCAGTGCAAAGCAGTGCCACCAGCTCTGGGGACCTCTGAGAGCAGCTCGGAGGCTGTGCAGCTCAGGCCTTAATCCCCTGTTACATCAGCTTTGACTTTGAGTGGCATATCGGATCTAGAAGGGAGGAAAGTGGACTTCCTTGAGTTAGATTTTTTTCCCCTGGGTATTTAATAAAAGCGTCTTGGGCGATGGCTGTATTGCCCCGGGTCAAACGGAGCCTGCGGCCGCTTGGCTCAAAGCTGGTCTCGTCTGAAAGGCAGGTGAGGGTGCACCCACCCGCAGCCTTCAGGTGAGCTCCGCGTCCTCCGGGGACGCAGCCCCTCCGCGGCACCCCGAGCAGCGGAGCTGCAGGACCACGGATCCTGAGTGAGCGGCTCGTTCCTCTCGAGAGGCGATGTCACTGCGAGGATGATGGATCCAGCGGCAGCCAGGTGACTCAGAGATGCTATCTCAAAAAGACAGGCTGCAGTTTGTGATGGATAACGCAGGAAACCCAAATGACAGGCATGAGGCAAGTTGAAAAAGAGAACTTGTGCCGAGAAAACGGGGGGAAAAAGGCCCCCAGTCCCATAACGCTACGCTGCTTCAGTTGCTTTCCATTTCTCCCAGAGAAGCAAAGTGATTTTCAGTTGTTCTTGCTTTCCCCAGGGAGCTGCTGGTGATATTTATGACCGAATAAACATATTCTCCCCCGCAACCTCTGTTTGTGTTTTGTTCTATCCAGCAACTGCACATCTGTTTCTGATGGATCAGTCATTTGAGTGGGAAGCAGAAAGCAGCAGAGTGACTGCACTGTGTCCAGCTAGAGCGAGAGAGATGGGAAGAGCCAGAAATATGAGAAGGTAAACTACATTTTTTGGCATGGTGTTGCTGATAAGGATGCCTTGGGAACTAGAATACAATTTACAAAATATGCCAAGGTATGAAAAGGTTTTGTTCATTTTACAATGCTCCCCACCCCTTTAATCTGGGCGAAATCTCTGCAAACCTCCCCTCCATAAAACGATGGAGGGGGCAACCCCCTTAGCCCCGTCAGCACTCCCCACAGAGAGCTCTCGTTTGGGAGCGGGACACGGCAGGAATCCCTGCGGCAGAGCTGGATGTGGGGCTCTCCCATCCTGGACAGCTGGAGTTAAAGTCACCCACTCTCTGCCCCATGGACAACTGTTGTGGTTTAGCCCCAGTCAGCAACTCAGCACCACCCAGCCGCTCGCTCACTGCCCCCACCCCTGTGGGCTGGGGAGAGAATCGGAGGAGCAAAAGCAAGAAAACTCGTGGGTTGAGATAAGAACAGTTTAATAATTAAAATAAAATAGTAAGAATAGTAATGATAATGATAATAATGATAATTATAATATAAAAAGAAATAACGAGAGAGAGAAACAAAACCCAGGGAAAAGAGGGAAAAGGGAAAAAAAACCCACAAGTGCTGCAACCGCTCACCACCCGCTGACCGACACCGCCAGTCCCCGAGCCGCGATCCCTGTTTCCCCCGGCCAACTCCCCCCAGTTCATATACTGGGCATGACTCACATGATATGGAATAACCCTTTGGCCAATTCAGATCAGCTCTCTTGGTTGTATCCCCTCCCCTCCCGGCTTCTTGTGCACCTGGCAGAGCACGCGGAGCTGGAGAAGTCCTTGACTAGTGTAAGCACTACCCAGCAACAACTAAAACATCAGTGTGTTATCAACATGATTTTCATACTAAGTCTAAAACGCAGCACTGTACCAGCTACAGAGAAGAAAGTTAACTATCCCAGCTAAAACCATGACAACAACCCATCCTGTGTACGGAGCCACACAGCTGCAATCTCGAATCCACCGTCCGACACACGCAAGCCTGACGGGACGTGCTGCTGGCATGCCAGCGCGTTTCCGCGGGAGAGGCGACTTCACTGGTTCTGAAAATCCTTTTGTGTGGGGAAAAACACACCTTATCTCCAAACCCTTCCTCTGGGGTTTTTACATCTCTTTTCTAGTTACTGGTTTTTTGAACCAACGATTAAAATGCGGCTGTTGGACGATGGCTTTGGGAAGATGCCTCGTCTTTTTTGGTGGGTTTCGTCAGTCAAGGCATGTCTGATGTGGTGCCTGTCCAGATACCGAAGGGTTAAAGAGGTCCAGGGTGCTGCTTGTCCTTCCTCCTCTGCCTGGATGAAAAAGGCAGGCTCTGTTCATCTGACAGTGTTTGACACATGCAGCAAGTGATAGCAGGAAAGTTCAGGATGCATTTGGCATTTCTTTATTTGGCTTTGAAAGCTGTGTAAAGATTCAAAACAGTGAAAGCAACAGGCCCAGCTGCATAATACTGATTTTGTGCTGTGATTTCATTGAGATGAATTACTCCTATGAGTTCCTAATAAAAACAGATGTTGGCTTGTGTCAAAATTAGTGAACAATTCTGGTAACAGGAGCAGCTATTTCAGTGTTATGTTAACCCAGTTCAGCCTTTCATCAAGTTGTATTAAACTTAGAAGATAGAAACAGGATCCGCGCTGGTTATTCATTTGCTTCGAAACATGCCAAACCCATCTCTTCTGCTTCGCTTAGTAGGTGGGATAAGGGAGTAGCTGGAAGGCAAGTTATTTGTCAAGCCTCAAGCAGCCCTTGTCATCCGGCGTACTCGGAGCTGGTGTGGAAGCATTAATTAGGGGAGCGAGCTCGAGCCAAGTAACGAGTGCAGCAAAGGGCCACCAAAGACGTGGGCCAAGGAACCTTCCCTACCGCAAGCAGCTTCCGCAGCTGGAGCCGGTGGGTCGGGCTTGCAGCGCTGCACAGCCGGGTGGTCGGCAGCCCCGGGGACCGGCGAGCGCTTAGCACGGCAGGTGCTGTCTCTGTGGAAAGGGGCGTTTGTCGGGATCTGCCTTGGAACATTGCACTGAACCCGGAGGAGGAAAGCCCACCCGAGAGGTTAAGTGACGGCTCCTGTGTCAGGAGTGATGGATAGCCAGAGGCACAGCACTGTCCGTCCCTGGTCCTTCCCGGTCGTCCTTGTCCTTCCAATATATTCAACACATATTCAAATCTATTCCTATGCAACGTGAAGCCTTGACGCCTACGGCTAGCCTTTCAAATGGGGAGTTTTCTTTGGGTGGCGGGTATTGGGTATGCTGCGTGAGAAGCACAGTTTATCTGATGAAACCTTGAGCTGTTCCAGACTACAGCAGCTTTTTGGAAACTTCATTTAATCATCTCAATGGTTACCATTCAGAGTTATATTATATGGAGTTTCATTTTCTCCTAAAGCAACTCAAGTAAGGAGAAACGCAATGTAAACACAGAAAAATCCAGCCCTGGCTTTTTTTCCCTTAGTTTAGTTTAGCTTAGTTCAGAGCATAGAGAATAAGCTTTATAATGATTCCTGAGTTTTGTAAGTTTTTTGTTTTTGCTGACTCCCTTTTCCAAATTTTAGATTTTATCAGCTAATAGTTGCTTTGACATTAAGGCGCTGCTAAAAACAATTAGCATGCACAATTAAATCTCTGTTTATACCAATTTTTCTTTTCATGGGAAAAGTTTTATTTCAGGTCCTCATTATTTTAAAGCAAGTTGAAGAAAAAAGTACTATTAGGAAAATTAGGCTGGGGCGAGCTGAATGCACTGTTAAGCAAATCAGAAATTAGGGTAAATTTCTTTCATTTGACTTCATTTGCTGCAGATCAAGTTCGATACTAATGATAAAAAAATAGGTCAAGCTTTTAAAAATACTGAGGTTTTTCTGTGTGATGAAACTGAACAAAAGCGGCAAAAGAAAAATTGGGATTTTTTTTTCCTGATCTAAATTGGAATAATTTTAGTAATTCTTTTATCTCTTGAAACCAAGGTGCAGTCTTGTCTCAGAGCACATCACACGTACATGAACGGCCTTTCCGTGTTCTGGGGACAGCGCGAAGTGAAAGGAGATGCAATTAAATGTCCTGATTCTACAGTTACTTATATACCTGCCTAATAGCTGTTGGAGGATCCAAATTAGTAAATTAGATGTAATTAGTACATTTGGCTGAAGTATGGAAATGTAGCTTGTGGATGTTATAACACCAACAAATATGGAGAAGCTGCTGCTGGCTAGCAAAATAGTAATCAACAGATAATGCAGAAGGAGAAGAGAAAAGAAAAATCAGAAAATATAAGACCCCCAAGAACATTCCTGGAATGTTGCTATTTGGAGGCTCGCTTAAAGTGGTTTTCAGTTGCAGCAATATCCTCCATCAGAACATTTTTGCATCAGAAACCAAAGTAGTATTTACAAGGTAAATGATCATTTTGTATATTTTTCAAAAGCCTTTTCAATTCTGCTGCATTAAGCCCTGAGTAAAGCCCTGAAGAGAGAATGTGTCGGGCAGTCTGCATTGCTTACTGCTCCTGCTCTCTGCGACCCAAGTCAGCAAAAGCGAGAGCAGGTTTGCGCGAGAGTACCCGGGAGCAGGACCAGGGCTCTCTTCTGTGCTTGTTTGATGGGGTCCAAAATGTCTCAGATGCGACGGGAAAATACTGGAAGGTTCTGAGGAGCTCCTGAAAAGCCTGGTGGCTTCAGGAGGAGTGTGAGTACTCAGGAGATCCATGGAATAATAGTGCTATTAACGTGCTATTAACAGTGCTAAAACCCCAGCTCCTAGGAGTTAGACCTGAGAGAAGGGGATCCTGTGCAGGAGGCGAGATAGGAGGCGAGATTCAGAAAGGATTGCAAGTGAAGCAGAAAAGAAGTTTCATGCTCAGTATCTCCTAATGAAAGAGCCAAATCCTGAAAGGTTGCTTCGCCTTATTTTCCTTCCCATCCTTTCGTTGGATGTGATTGAACAGGAATTCTTCCATCTCCTCCCTCAGTGCATAACAAAGATGTACTTTGATTTGAGAATGGGATGCAATTTTAACTAGAATAGTAGAAAGCATGTCAGTAGTTTAACAGTTGTAAATTTAGAAGGAAAGAAAACCCCAAAGAGATGAGAAAATAGCTGGTATTAAAGTGATAGAATAATCTTACCCCGTAATAGTATTCTGTGTAGCTTAAAGCAGCTCTCTTCAGCCAGTATCTGTCAAATCCTATCAGGAATGTAAGGTTACATTATGAAGTCTCCAGATATGTTTCCATGTCATTTAGCTGATTTGTGTCATTTGATAAGTTGCATGTTTGTAAAATCAATGTTCTTCACCGTGTGTGTTCTTCTGCTTTGCCAGTGTCAAAGTTCTGTGCTAGAGACAACAGCAGCAATTCATAAGAGCTATCGCTTCGCAAGATCTTACCACCGCCTTACGAAAAGCCTTTATTCATTTGCCAGCAGACTTGGTATAAAAGATTAGAGGTACATGAAGATATATAAGGTGAGTTTTCTTTAAATCTGCTTAATAACATCTCTGTTGTTTTTTAAACGTGAGGTAAATGGGAAAATCAAATCCTAGTGAGAGGTGAAGGTACAGGCTCTTGTTCTCTTGTTCGTGGCCATTAAGCCCAGGAAAAACCTGTTAATTCCTGGTGTGACTGGGAGACAGCTCAATCCCAGACCGCTTGGGCTGAGCAGGTCGCCGGCAGGTGGACCCAGCCCGTGTGCTCCAGCTCGACCCTTACTTACCCCTCAGCACTCCTCCATCTCCTCCTGAGGCAGTGGACGGGCAGTTGCCTTGAGCTCGCGGGTCCCGGGAGTATTCACCAGAGGAGAGGTGAACCCACTGCTGCCGAGTGCTGGGGTAAGACCTGGACCTGGGTTTGCAGGAGCGACTCTGTGTTTGTGCCGGGCACCCCAGTGGACTGTTGGATGGGGTGTTCAGACGTCGGCAGATGCATCCAATAATTAATCCCGTGAAGGTTTAGAAATCCATAAAAATTTTCTCCTGGCCTCAGAGACCCTGGCCTGGGGCAGGATGTTGAGTGGGAATGCTTTTAAAATTCCCTTAAGTGTACTGGTGATTCTTAACTGTATTGAATAATTTAGATGGAGCCTTTTGGTCCTTCAAATTCTGCTGCGATAGGTACTACTCCTCTGGTTTGAGGAACGGGTGGTAGGTCTCCCTTCCTCACCTTACAATTGCCCTGTTGTAGTTTATGGCTATAGGTAAAACTATCCTGGCAAACACAAGATAAAAAGAAAAGCATCTTAATGAATTTTACTATATTGTAACTGGTGACAATAAGTCATTCAGAAGTTTAATAATGGCATTCAGATCAATGTACATCACTAGTCTTGACATGATTGTTATCTCGTCCGGGTTCTCCACACCCTTCTGAAACGCATCTGTCCCCCCACAGCAGTTCCTTGTGAGCGCTGCCTTCAGGGTGGGACCACCTTCACACCCAGCGGAGGTCGGTACCCTTCTTGGCAGTCTTATTAATCTGTTGATTTTTGCTTATGCTGTGAAATCAGAAGTGACTGGTACATTTACTCTAATGAGTATAAATGTGAAGTATTAGTAAGTACTAGATTACATCTGGCAAGTCTAACTCACAAAGAGTGGGTCTTCAAGGTCTTGATTGAGAAAGACTATCCTGCCTAAATTCCTGGTTGTAAAAACAAATATTAGTAAATGAATAAAACCTTTTTCTTCTGATCATGTATTCTTTTAGACAAAAACCTATTTCTTGACTTAGTTTTTCTTGCAGATTTTCAGCCTTTTGCATTTGCAAGTTTTCTGCCTTGGGTCTTGTAAGATAAGCTGACTTTGAGAGGAACATTTATCATTTCTATTTTAGTTTCAGATGCAAAGCTTAATGGCTTTCCTCATGACCCAGCATAATGTCTGACTTGTTTATTAAAGAAATCCCCAACCAAACAGAGCTTAAAACCAAACTCCTAAACACTTTTTTTTTGGCAAAACCATGCCACACAATCCTTGTGTTAGGTATTGTGTTTGATCACAGATAACAGTGAGCTGCTGTATCAATCATATATATTAAGTAATAATATTGTGCAGCTATTGGCTCTATGCTGGCTAATTTTCAACACACCAGTGATTGGTGTAGGATTTTAATAGCCTCACTTGAGCTGTACTGCCATAGTTAAGACCACATCTGCTGAAAAATAAATCATCCATTTGAATAGTCCAAATGAAGAGATTTGGTCCTGTGTTGTAATTTAACTCAAGTTTTCAAATTTCTCTTTGTTGTTCCAAAAAGGGAGGAGAACAGAATGAAAACCTCAGAAATGTGACATTGCATAATTAAACATATTTATGGCTGTATCCATCTATCTATCTGTCTCTCAAAACCTGCAGCCTTTCCTTCCTCCAGAACAGCATAAGGCTTGTTAGTGCTTTCAACGCCAACGTCTTATAAACTTTGGCTGGTCCCTTGCAGTCATAAGCTGGTAGGTGTTAGGAAAGGCACAACAAATTTGGTACCGTGACTTTACTGCCAAAGAACTGAAGTTTGTCAGCCCACTTTTGGGGAAAATAATCTGAAGATACTTAGTAGAATTGAATTAAAATTCATCTTCCTGTCCTGACTCTTGCAGGGAAGCATTTGCCATCCCTACAGACAAGCTCTCCGATCAGCTATTTGTCCTCTGAGATGCAAAGAGGGGGAGAGGTGCCTCGCTGCTGTTTCCTAGAGCCGAAGTATCGAGGACATAAATCAAATCCATATAATGGAGGCACATCACACGGGAAACGCAGACTTCAAAAGAGATTTTAATGGTAGGTTAAATTCTAGTTCTAAGACTGATAGTTGAATGAAAGTACAACATAATTATGGATTACAGGTATTAAGCTGCAGAGCAGAGCAATTGCAGTTGTCTCCCAGTGTCGATCTGTCAGCCTCTACTGGGGGCTCTGCTCATTGCGCCAGGTCTGGGGAGACGGAGATGATTCAAAGAACAGCTAAAATGATTAAAGCTAGGATAGGATTTATGAGGAAAGATTAAAGAATTAAATATGTATAGCCTGGCTAAATGGTGACTTAAGGGGAAGTATAACTCTTTATGAGTGTTTCAAGGTTACAAATATCAATGACTGGAAGAGCCATTCAGCATGTCACAGGCAGAATTGCTAAAAGTAATGAGATGATGCTAAGGAAAAGTAAATTTTCAAATGCTGGCAATACCATGTGATCAGGTTTAGGTATAGGGGAAAACCAAAATCTAACTGCATGGAGATGACAGGAATGTCTTAGATCTGTGGAGAGCTCATCGGTTTTTTCGTTCCCAGGGTCTTTCCGTAGAGTCCCTGCACGGCTCACAGAAGGGCACAAGAACTCTCGCAAATGGAGACAAGGCCGAGTTTTCTGCCTCTCGTAGTCCTCGTGTCTCATCAAGAAACCCACGGGCTGCAGGGTACCGTGCTACTCGTTGGTCTTGAGATACGGTTAAGGATAAATTTCTAGGGTGGAAAGTAGGAATTTTCACTGCATGTGAAAGTGGTAAATGCTGGAAGGGAGATGGAGAGGATGGAAGAACTAGTCTGTCCTTGGACTGAAGTTATAAACCACGGCAGGTTTCCAGGCCGGGGACTACATGGGCTAGCTCGATTTGCCAGATTAACCAGGGTAAACATAAAAGGAATTAACACTAGGAAAGAACCACAGGCCATGCTGTAGCAGGGGCAGTCTGGAAGGCTCTAGAGAACATCCAGAGAGGTACCTGCATGATGAAGTACTTATTGTCACTGTCTTCACATTTATGTGTTTCATGTTATAATCACAGAAGTTTTATTGCCTGCAGTAAGGAATTGGTTGCAAGTCAGAGATTCTTTTAGAATACTTGACTGAAAAGTATCTTGTCATGAGCAAAGATGGAAAATCTCATTGTTCGGCTAATTGAGACCTGTACCCAAGTATATCATTAAATCAGTTGTGGAAAACAGACTTGGGAGATGATAATCTATACTGCATTGCATTCCCCCCGCACTGTGTGGCTTGGGTTTTCTTTTGTTTTCTTTTACTCTTCTTCTTAGATGATCTGACGGAGAAAAACAGTTTTTTGATATGAGCTTAATCCTTATATTAGGACTCATTTTTATTTCAAAATCCAAATGTTATACTGGCTGAGCATGAAACTTATTTTTCAATTACCTTCATTCACTTTCTCAAAGTGCTTATTTTTCTAGGTAATTGTTTTTATACCTCATCCAGAGCTCTGAAAATGCAGGGAGGCTTTTTTATTGTTAGCCTTGAGCAATGACTTGAAGTTAAACAGCATCAATTGAATGTCTGCTGAAAACAAGAAGTTTCCGAAGACTGTTAGGGTGAGTTACAGTGGGATGGAGCACAGCTGGGACGGGTGTCCTGACACGGCTGCTCCAGCCCTTCCTCACCTCTGGGCACAGCAGTTGGTGTTCCTCGGACCGGCGCCCTCCCACTGCGTCCCCGGAGGGGTCCGTCACGCCTGTGCAGAGTGCTAACGTGTTCCTATCCTGCATCTCCAGCACAAAGCGCGAGGTGGGACCTGGGTCTGTCCTTTACCTTCCTCAGGGTTTAAACTGAAACGAGAGCCAGCTTTGCCAAATCACCGTATTCAGATGAAGTATAGACTCACAGTGTGCTTCGGGTTGGAAGGGACCTTCAAAGGTCTGGTCCAACCCCTCTGCTGTGGCTGGCACATCTTCCACTAGACCAGGTTGCTGAGAGTCCTGTATCCTGAGGTAGAGAATATTTTGTTGCTTTCTGTGGGAATTAGGTTCATACATTAATCAACAAAAATACATACTAGCCTCTAGGAGGTTCTCTAATACATCCTCAAATAAATCCTAACAAGAATATATGAAAAGCAGAGGAAATATCCTTATTAAATAGCCAGGTTGAAATATGGTTATGTGTTGAGAACACATAATGGGATACAGGCATTTTAACTAAAAAAAATTAAATTATTTCCCAAAGATGGGCATCATGGATGAACTGCCTTCATACTTCACACTACTTGAAGACTATGAAATATGTTGTGACCATCAGTTGGTATTTACTTTTCTCTTCAACCGTCTGATAGCAGCTGCTGAATTAACTGAATGGATGATCTTTTGATTTCTTTGCATGTTCACGTCACATGTTATGCTGACAGATGTCCACTGAGCTCTGAAAGGCTGTGGCGGTTTTAGTCTGATTTTTTTCTGAAGCTGGTGCGATTTTTCCATTGAATTCCAAGGCTGTTGAATTAAACCTGCTCTGAGAGCCTCCCTTACCACAACAGCAGCAGCTCGCAATTTTTCCCTCTCTCTCTTCTTAAATCAGTTTTCTGTCCACGGAGGAGCCTTGCTGCAGTTTTACCATGGTCCCTTCTCATTTCTCCAGGCCATCGCTGGTGCAGAGACCACACTCCGAGCGATGCCGTTCCTCCAGAAGTGGCCGGGGCTGTCCTGGAGGATGCGATGCGGGCGTCCGAGCATCGCCCCCCTTGCTGGCAGCAGTCGCCAGGCGAGGCAGCGTCCTGGCTGCCTGCCTGGACCAGTGAAATAAATGGGCAATAACAGCAGATGCACTTTGAGAGAAGGGGGCTGGGGGAGCCAGAAAGATATTTCTGCTGGAAACGGTGGTCTTTCCTCTGCACAGCCAATTTTTGACGTATTTCTGTTGTCTTTAGAAAAATGAAACTCCAGGTAGCGATCCCGTGTCTTAACAGAATTGTCAGCAAATGACTTTTATTCCAATATTTTGGTGCCATTTTTCCTGAGCTGCCTTTATTATGAATGGTGAATCTTTACATGCCCAGTGCGAGTTACTGAGATCCAAATCTGTTCTGGAAATAGTCTATCTGACAGGCTTTTTATTGGCAACGAAGCTATTTAAATGAGAAACCTGTGCAGGAGATGAACTAGCTGCCCCGTGTGATGGCAAACGGAAGCTGATGAATTCTGCACGGGCAATCAGGTGACCCCTTTGCTTTCCACTCTAATTACTTTCCTGTCAGATGTTCAATTAGAGTGACAGGCTCCCAAATTCCCAAAGATCTCTGTTTTGTCTTAGAAGATTAAAGGGTGGCAACTATTTTCGATATGATTATCATCATTATCTCTGGGAGGTTTTATACTTCAGAAGTCAAAGTCATAATAGCCCAGCTCACTGCAATTATTCGCAGATTGCCTTAATGTATTTTCCAGAAGCTCTTTTTGCACTTTGTAATTTATTTGTTTGCTAAGCCAATAGCACATTAAAATGCTAAAATGCCTCTGAACCTATATGAAGCCAGTCTGGTGGTAACTTGCATAGACTTTGCCAGCACCGCTTTTACCCACCAGTTACCCCATCCATTTTTGGTTAAAATGCCAGTTCTTGGTGTTCTCGCTGGTAACATACCTTGAAGGAAGGATTCCTCCTTTTTTTGGTTAAAGTTGAAGGAAATTTGTTAACATTGCAGTAAGTCTCTATGCGGATGGAAATGCTTGCCAAAACACACGCTTAAACCAATGTAAAAAAATATTCAGAGACACAAAAAACCGCTCCGTTTCTCAAAAAAAAAGCATTTTTTTCTGGAGGCGTGTTTCTAAAAAGGAAGTCTTGTCCCGTCAAGGGATGGAAACAGTCCTGAATCGGGAAGCAGTGCACCGGCAACTATCTAGTGGGCTCCATTTTCTCTGTGGCAGGAGCCAACCCGTCCTAGGAGAGTGACCGGGGTGGTTTTGGGTGCAGTTGGTGAATGCGCCTGTTTGGATCCCGGCCACATCTGTTCCCTTTCTTCTTATTCTTAATGGAGAGTAGAGAATGAAGAGACAATATGCCCTGCGTGTTAAATTGAAACTAACCCAAATAGCTTCTAAAATACGCTCAGCTAATTGTTCAAGAGTAATTTACAGCCCAAGAGTTACACTGCAATAATTGTGAATAAGGAGCAAACAAAACAAAAAAAAAAAGGTAAATGGCTTGCAGACATTTCGTGAACAGAAAATGAGGCTAAATTCATTGAATAAATTAATTGCTATGGATTATTCTCTCAGCTTTAATCTGCCGCCTGCTGAAAGAAGTCTGTGCAAATGGAAAAGCTGGTCCACAGCTTTCATTTTGAAATGTGGCTGCTTCACACTGAATAGAAGAGAAAAGAGGCCTGAAAGGGTTTTTGCTGTGTTATAATAATGTATCATGCTTGTAACACAATTTTCACCTTCGAAGTTTTACCTGCCCTTTGGGATGGGGCAGTTTTATAATCCCGTTTTATTAGCGAGAAGCAGATGGAGAGCCTGCAGGGAGGAGAGGTGATTTTTCCCAAGGCCATACATTGTCTCTTTGGCAGAACTCAAGTTGGAGCTTGGGATTTTGCAGTCCCTGGCTGATGCTTATGATAATTTTCTGTTTGAAGACTCCCCCTTCCTGCAAAAACATGCATACCGGGAGATGAACAAAACAACCCTAAGCAGATTTGAGGCTTTGCCAGTGAAAATGCGGAGGAAAAGAAGGAATGAGAAGACACGTCCTCCAGCCCATTTTAGAAGATCAGTTCTAGTAAAGAGGAATTATATTTTAAGAACCAGACAGATTGTCTCAGATTTACTATCTTAGAGGACAGCAGTGAAGGCAAAGCATTTTTCTGTAAGGATTATGATTACCTGACAGGGTCTTATCGTTACCAGGAGAAATGACCCTGATTTAGAAAAGATCTGTTCATTTATAAGTAGCTGTTCCTTTTTAATAGTACAGGTTTTTTTCTTACTGCTATTAATATTAATAAAAATAAAACTAAGGCCCATATCTTTACCTGGATGAAATCTGTGATTTAAAATGAAATTCTGAGAGCCTTGTAGATCAATCCTTGGATTTTATAAGCTGCTAGTGGCAATTTATGTGGATGTGAGACCACAAAATCCTTCCAGGTTCTGTGCACCAGCTGTCTGTCATGCCTTAGCTTCTGGCAGCCTTTCCTCTCCCGACTCGAGCTGGTGTGGCCGGGTGCCTGAGCAGGGCGTCCTTGAGCTGGAAGTGTCTGGTGACAGCCGGACAGGTTAGGACAAGCTCTTTGCTATTAATGGGGCTCAGAGTAGTATCACTTGGCTCAGATTTATGCACTGTGCAAGTCATCCCTTTGAGAAAGCTTTAGCGTTCCTCCTTGTGCTGGGACCGACATCCCCTCGCCACCGTTATTTATAGCAGGGCACTTTTACACCCTGCCTGACTCGCCGCATAGAGATAGTAAACAAATCTATAAGTCCTTTCCCATTTAGCTCCCAGTCTAAAGTGAGCTATAGAGTACAGCAGCCAGCGTAGCTGTAAGCGCAAGCTGCTGCTGGGGAGTTCTGCTGAACAGAGTACAATTACCCCATCTGGCTTGATCGTATCCGCTTAGTTTATCAAAATAGATTTTTTCCCCTCCATTTGATAAAGTTTAACAGAGCAGAACAAAAATCCTAATGTTAACATTAACCATAAGGTGAGACAAAGGGAGATGCAGTTACATCAGTCACGGGGAGCTCACCAGAGGAGCCCGAGCTCTGTTTGTAGCCCAGCCGTGGGACCAGCGCCCGGCGGCAGGGGAGGGGGCTCTGCACCAGCTCCCCACTCCCCTTCGCTCCCAGTCCTCGCTGTTACAGAGTTTGGTCTCCAGCAGCCCCTACAGAAAAAGCCGTCTTTTTTGTTGTGATGAGCACTACTGGAACGAAGCCTTACAAAATGCCGACTTCAATGCAACGTTAGTTTTTGCTGCTGTTATTGACTGCTTCAGCGGGTACCTTTTGGTGCATCTTTCAGCCCCTGTTTGTTCAAAACACCTTTCCTGTTCTGAGGGTGCATTTCTAATGATTTCTTGCCAGAAACGATCTAACCCCGTTGATACACCCAGCACACTCTGAACTTGCCTGCGTGGGAAGCCTGGTGTGCGAGGAGCGCGCCCCGTGCTCTCTGGACTTGTGCAAGGATTTGGGTTGGTGTTTGTTCACTGTTACAGGAGGCTCTTACTTCTCCTTTGCCGTTTCAAACATTAACTGAGAATCAGACTTTCTGCCTTCCCTTGGAATGACACCAACACAAAGAAATTAAAGCAAGTGTCTTTTCCTGACGTGCCTGAAGCCATAAAATGATTTGTATACAAAATCTAACTAAATAAATCAGAATCTTTTTCTCCATGTTCGGAAAGGTTAAACCTCCAGCAGCAACGGCAGCAACACATTGCACTCCGGGTTTTGCAGACATAATGTCACTCTCTTATTTTATTACACAATGCAGTTCACCCTAAATTACATTTTCTTCTTTTAATTTATTTGCATAAAAAAGATGGCATAGCATAAATCATCTTGTGTAGGTTGCTGGGTTATTTGCATTTCAGAGGTTGTTTTTAACTTTGTATTAGAAGGGAATTTGCAATCGAGAAGCTTTGGGAGGCACTGACTTTTAGTGATTGGTGGTTATCAAAAGGTGATGAATGACGTTCATTTTGCTTAGGACAAACCTCCCAAAGTTTGTGTCTTTCTAAAAAACTTGTCTGAGGCAAAGACCGAAAGCCAGTGAGCGATGCTTTCCTCTCGGGGAGTAACTCCTCTTGGAAAAGCAGGATAGATGGGATCAGTTTTGTCTCTGAAGCCAGCTGCTCGGCACCGTGCGTGCAGCGCAACATCTGCCCCGTGGAGGCTGAGTTGCTCACTCTCTGCCTTGCCAGAAAGGAGGCGGTCGGAAAAGTTCATCGCGTGGAGGGTGAAGAACTGCCTCTGCTGCAGAGAAAGGAGGATCATCCCATGGGTCTCGCCAGCGTTGCCTGCCTGTGCTTGTTACTGCTCTTCGTTATGGTGCTTGTTTAATGGCATCTGACACAGGGCAACTGGAAGTCTGGAAGGCTTTAATGAATCTTCAGATGACTATTTCCTGCTAAAAAAATGTGATGAGGAGCTGGATCTTAAATTCAGTACAGCACACAGGGAACAAAACAGCAGAGTAAAACGTATTTTATTAGCGATGAACTGAGGCTACACATTAAAGAACCCTTTAAATATCTGACATGTTAAATGCATTATATTCCCCTTCAGGAAAGAAGTAGTCAAAGGGACAGGGCTGATGAACTGCGCTTATTAACTTGACTTGGCGGTGATGAGAATGGTATTGACGAAAAGGCTGTGGTAGACTTCAAATGCATTTACTGCCGTCATGAAGTTGGAGGACTGCTCTGGCAAAAAGTTGGAATTACTTAACACATTGATGCAAGGTCTCCAGCGAGAGGCTCATCATCTGAAGGTGGGCACAGTTCAGGAGTTGAAAGCAAAGCAGTGAAATGCACCCACCGCCTCCAGCAGGTGGAGGCTGGAGAGCATCAAAGCCAGCCCCACTGCAAAGTACCTGCTGAATCAAGGGATGAACGGGGCCTGCTGGAGGAATGAGTCCATCTGCTTGCTAACAGGGCGGTATTCACAGCTCTCTAAAAACGTGGGGAAATCACTTATCACTTCTTCAAGCTCCTTGTTGATTCATCTCGCCATAAAATTTTGAACAGGTTGCTTGCTGCTCCATCCAGCTTACTTTCTAACAGGATGGATCTACAGACAAGTTGTCCTTAATGACATACAAGCATCCTAATAACTTTTGTAAATTGAATTCTGGAGTTGATCGGGACTAACTCTACGTGTCCAGTAAGGAAAAGCATTTCTAGAATCCCAGGTGCCACCAAAACAGCTTTAATGTGCTGAAACATGTAAGTAAATAACTATGACTTTCCCATCTTACAGAAGACTGCTCCTCTATAGTTTTCTTCTCGGAAAAGCTCCCTTAGCATGAGGGACTATACATTTCAGGTTTCCCTAAGTAAGACTTTGATACCTTTTTCTGTATTTTTTGCACAACCTACCTTCACGTCCTGTTTGAAGGTCCCTGTATATCAGCTGTGCATTAGTACCACAAGAACTTGTCTTCAGCAACGAAGCCACTTCATCACATCTCATTGCTGGTTCCCCAAAGACAGAATTGCAGAGGAAATTGGCAGATCTAATTGATCTTTGTTTTGTCAAATAGATCCTTAAATGTGTGAAGATTTGTCCACTCTCTGCCTGTTGTTAAATTCCCTCAAGTTAAAAGGGATTTTTTTTTTCTTGGTAAATGAAGGGGAAAGAACTAAGTGAAACATCATTTACATTCAGAAGCAGCTGGAGCTGGGGAAGCATGCTAACCAGGTTAGCAGCCTTAGCAGGAATTATCATACTATGAAGTGGATTTAAAAGCCAATAGACAAACTGAGGTCCTCTAAGCCATCATTTGGTAAATTATGCTAATATCAATACTGTCCAGTAAAAGCACCGAATCCTGGCCTTCTACAGATGAATAGCCATTTTTGTGTTGTTTACCAGCCTGGGACCGTGTGTTTCCAAAGTGGGAGCCCAAACAATGCCGCTCTAGGCCAAGTTCTCTGTGCAGGGGGATAACAGAAAGATTCAGGACCGATTTATCAACTCATTATTATCAGCAGAGTATCTAATGCCATATAGTACTTTAAACGGTGTGGAGCAATTAGCGTTGTTTGTAACAGCTCTCCTGATGAGCAAAGGGTTCACGATGGAGCTGAGTGAAGGTTTGTCTCCTGGCTCCCCGGGGCCACGGGGGCTACTGCGGGTCCAGGCTCATCCCCTGTGGCTCACGCGGTGCCGTCCGGGTTGTCACATAGAGAGGGAAACAGCTCATCCAGGAACGCGCCTCTGAGCGCTGTTTACGGATGAAGAACTGACTGCCAGTTTTGTGAGAGCAGTTGTCGTAAGCCTTGCCTGTGTCTTGGATCATGTGAATGGCTTAGGCTTAAGGCTTTACTCACTGGCTCTTAAAAACTTGGTAGTATTTGAAAATATGGCCGTCTCTTCTGCAGTGGAAAGCAGCTCGGCCCTGATGCCTTCCCGCTGTTCTTGGTGACTCCTGTCATCCTTCTCTGTTATTCCTGCTGGAAAATATCGAGGCGTTCTGTGAAATGGGATTGTTATATATTATTGCTTAATGTTACAATTGCTGCTGTGTAAAGAAAAGGTGCAAAAGTTTAAAACTGCCTTTCGAAACATGAGAATTAGGGGGAGCGTCATTGCCCGGTCTGAGCAAGAGCAGATACATTACTCTGGGAGCTACAGGAACCTACTCAGCAGTATCTGAATACACTAGCCATTTTTCAGACAGAAGCTTAATATTCTACATATAAATCATTGCCAGGAGGACTGGATCTTATTCTGACTTTCTTGGTGAAATCCTCTTACCCTCAGTGAAGTCTCCAAAAGCTATTCATGAGGATATCACAAAGGAGAGGATTCAGAAATTTCTGAGACAAACTTGTATATGTCGCTGTGGAGAGCACAGGCAGCCCGTATTAATGTCAAAAATATCTGTCTATACACTCAGGGAGGTGGAGAACAATACAGCACACCCTATAAATTAATGCCCATGTCTATTCTGGCATAGCCATCTAATTTATGGGTTGCCTTAGAGTATTCACAGAGAGATGCAGGTGTTATTTTCCTATTTTTCTAACTTTTTTTGGGAGTAGAATTAGTATTCACTGCATTGACGTATATACATTTTTGTACTTTCTGTTGCCTAGGGCTATTGCACTTCAGTCTTTGATCTTCTCAGATCTTGCAAACTAAGCTGGCTGGAGGTTGGCCAGTACTTGGATGACAGATTTCATAGGAATTTCATGATGCTGTGAGGAATTGTTTGTGGCTGAAGATGGTACTTTCTGCGATGAGTCAATGCTGAACAAATACCCCAGCGTGGAGCCAGGGTGCTGGAACGTCACAGGCTCCATCTGCAGAAGGCGTGTAAAATGCGGCCATGCGATCTTGTTTCCGATGAACCACAGAATGGAGGCCCTGGCCAAAATCAAGTGTACGTAATTAATCCTGCATTCAGGTCTTTCACAGAATATATTATTACTTTTCAGTCTCTCCTAACCTGTCTCTGAGGTTTGGTGTGCACGGCTGCAACGTTTCAGAGAAGGATGGAGAAGGAGATCATGCCTGTGAGCAGAGGTAGCTGTGAGATGCCGACAGGCACGTCCAGTGTTTGCGCGAGGTGTAGCGTGCAGGTACAAGACAGACAACCATATAAATGTTTGGCCGTTTAGAAATCTCTGTTAACTCCCACCTGAAAAGCGGCATGGGCTGTTTTGTGCACACCGTGTCCCATAGACCCCTTCCTCTCCCGAGAGGGAATGCGATGCCCCTCGGCGCGGAGGTGCTCGGGGCTGGATCCATGAGCTCCCTGCGAGGGAGACCCGGACAGTCCACATCCAAGGGCTCGGGGTGCTGCCGGGGGAGCAACTTCTGCGCCAGGAGGTGTCCCTGCATTTGTGTGGAAAACCACTGTGGAAGGCTGGCCATCGTTTTTAAAGGAGTGTGGGACTTTTATAGCAGTCTTCTGCAAATGGTGTCTCGTTGGCCATTAGCAAGTCACCTCTTAATCACATCGACAAGTAATCACTCACATGAGTAATCCTATTGACATCAGTTGGACTGGAGCTGCATCATTATAATTTAGCAAATAACTATTCAGTTGTTTAGAGTATAAATGTTTCTAATTTATGTAGAAATGGAAGGCATTTCTATCTCATTCATTAAAGAAAACATGATGTGAATTATCACTTAACATATGCAGGAAAAGGCAGATTTTAAGCAGCATAACACAATAAATATAATGAATCTTTTCCCACCAGTGGCAATGGGAAATTCTTGGTTAATGCTTCCCATGTTTTTCTCTTACCTAACTGGTAAACTCAGGTTGAATCTAATGCTGGCTTCTTTCCAGATAAGAAGTCATCAGTCAGGAATACCCTTTGTTTTAGAATTTGGTTAGTTCTTTAGTTAGTGGTGGGTGACTCCGGTGTGGTCTTGCAGAGCTGCGTGGCTTTATGGAGCTGATATCAGCAAAGAGCAAACCAAATTTCTGCTGGAGATTTGCTGGTACAACTCTGGGGTCATACACAGAATACGGACCGGCTGAAATAACCCATTGTACTTTGTGTTGTCTGCGATATGGCTCTGCTTCTTTGGAAGCCATTAAAGTCCGCAGTCGTGCCAAATTCCTGTTTGGAAATTGGTTCCCCCCGCTCCTCAAACTTCCTTGTGGTTCCAGGCCGATCAAACATGGTCTTTAGCGTGTTTTTCCACGCAGGGATGCAGCATTCGGCTGCTGCCACGCTGTGCCCCAGGGGACAGAGAGGATTGTCCCCTTCTTTTGGGTCCTTCAGGCTGAGTACTGAAATAGCCAGCAGCATCACCACGCAAGCTGACAATCTTTGCGCGAACGCACTAATTTTCCCTGTTCTCAGCTTAATGAAGTGCTGGGGGTTCAAAATTTCTATTAGGCTCGGAAGTGGTACAGGTTGCGTGAAAAAAAAAAAAAATTTATAGCTTTCAAAACAATTTTATACTGTGTTCTGCTGATTTGGCTGTCTTGAATTTCAGCTGGTGTAGAGCATAGTAAGGTGATGGTGAAACTGTTTCCCTCGGTGTCTCCGGGGTCACACGCATGTGAGGGGGCGCTGAGCCCCGTGGTCAGGGGCGCTGAGCCCCGCAGTCGGGGCAGTGACCTGGGCTGAGACTCTCCTTCGGTGGCTGGTGGTCTTAGAGCTGAGGCGAGATGGGGAAGAGCCAAGAGGCTGTTTTGGGTTCCTCATTTCCCCTGGTGCAGCGGATAGCCCATCCTGCGAAGAGCGATACCTGGTGCTGGTACCAGCTGAATTGCAGAGTGTTGAGTGGGTTAGGGAAACAACAAATGTCTTCTAGGATAAAGAGGAGAGAAAGCGATGAGGCACTCAAACAACAACAAGAACTAGACCAAAGTGTTTATAAATACATATGGCACAGCTTTTCTGAAGCCACACTTTTATTTATTTTGATAGCAGTGCTAGAATGCTATTTTCGTCTGTTTTCCCCGTTTGTTCTTACTGGTAAATGCATAGTAATTATTTCCTAATTAGGGAAATAGAAGTTTCAAAAAGACGACTGTTTCCTTGTCAAGGCATTCTCCCACACTTGGGAGGTGGATGCCTTTTTGGTAAATCCCCAATTTTTTAGGAAAAATTGTCTTCTAGCTGCAGTTCGTTAATAATCTGCTGAGTAGCAAGGGTAGGTAGTTTAAAAAGAAATCTCTGTAGTACCACATGGAGAAAAACAAACTGATAACTCTTGACAGATTGATGGCTTCTTCCTTCATCTAAATCTTTATAGATTAACACGACTATTTTCTTTTCATGGATATGTTTGTTAGCACTATATCATCTAACCTAATCTGTATGGGAAGTATATTTATCCTAGAGCTGTGGGGCATTTATACTGTTCACTTGTCACCAAGAATAATGGAGAGGACAGGTAAGACAATCTCAACCATATTAAGGGTTGAGAGATGACTAACGGGACACTCGGAGTGAAAGATCTGAAATGCTTTTGTTACATATTTGCTAAAAATACACCTTTTTAATGGTCTTTTTTCCTGTTTTTCCTCTGCTCCACTGTTAAGCGAGGGCACCGGGGGTTGCTCTAGGACAAGGAGATACCAGTAGCCACTTTGGGCTCACCTAGGGGACTACCAGGGGAAAGACATGAGGGTGCATGAGAGCCTCTGGTTCACAGGGAGTAGTTTGGTTCAAGCAACCCCAAATTGCTGGTTCCCCAGTTCCCACCTCTCACGTAAAGAGAAAACAGTGTTGAGCACGGGGAGACGTCTTTGGGCACAGTCAGCACCAGGGACTGGTGCAACATTCCCGGCAGCAGAGGTACTTCATCTGGGTGACACCGACCAGGGATTGATTTCCAGACCTATTGAAGCCGCCGGTCTCCAAAAGCCCTCTCCTAGTCTTTACCCGGTGGCCAGCCCATTTGCAGGCAACGCTATTAACTGCTATTTCGTATTCAGGCATCAGAGGAGCCTTTCCTGCCACCCTGCTGCTTTGCCAGGTGCTCTCCATTTTCTGGCTGTGCAGTTGATTCCTCCTTTCTAAGCATAACTGTTTGTAACCACCTTCACAATATTTCATCTTGCTGATTTCATAGCACTTTCACCGTCCTCAAGAGAATTTTGAATCCTGGTCCTGTCCTCCAGAGCGCTTGCAACCACTGCCAGCTTGCTGACCTCCACGAGCTGTACCAGTGTCTCCTCTGCCCCAGCCCCTGTGTCTGGGCAGGAGCACGCCGTGGGTCTCCACCTCACCTGTCCTCTCGTCTTCACAGGGGATGCTAATAACCACTCTTCGGCTGGGGATTTTCAGCACGCTTCACGCTCGCGTTACACTGATTTTACTCAGACTATGCTTTTTGAGTTTTACTTGTGAGACCGTTTTATGGAACTGTGTCCAAGCCTTGCTCTCTGAGACCCACCGTGTCTCATACTGCCTCAGTGATGAGGTCGTTTGCCCCTCCTGTGCCTTCCCTCCCCCCACGCCCTCATCTTCCTGTCCCTGACCAAATCCTCCTTAAGTTTGATTTTATTTTTATTATTTATTCTTGAGAAATTTCTAAACTTATATTGGCTATGTCTCTTGGGCCACCATCTAATCTTCTAGGTGAAGACAACTTGATTGATGAATAATAGATTCCAGTATCTTTGCAGCTGCCAAAGGGAGCTATAATTTCTAAATGCATCCCTTAAGACAGAAGCAGTGTTTGTCCTTCTCCAAGAGTTAGTCTTTCATCAGCCCAGTTGTCTTTACATTATTGAAAACTTCTTTTCATTGTAATATACAAAAGAAAGATTTGGAAATAAGCCGTTTACATTGTATTAGTGTGTAGATTAGGGCCCAAAGTTTTGGGTGCTGCAGAAATCCTGTAAGTGATATTCCCTGCTCTGGAAAGATTTAATATTAAATAGGCAAGGTGGACAACTGAAAGGACTGAAAACAAACATGCAGGGAAATTAATTGAATTGGTGAGGTATAGGTCAGTGGAGATTAGAAGTCAGTCGCTTTGAAATCCAGAATAAAACTTTGTCGTCACTCTGATTCCATTTTTTGATGGACTGTGGAAAATACTGGAAAATGAAACTGCTGCCTCGAAAACATTCCAAACTGAAGAATAACGGGAAATGTGATTTTATCATTTCAGAGATGGGGATTTTTAAAATTCACTAAAATCCCAGTCAGAACTCTGAAAACAGATTTTTTTCAGTTATTCTGTATTTATACATTCAATGTAGAAACTAGTTATCGATACATGTGCCTCATAATGTTAGCAAAAAAAAATACTTGGAGAAAGCTGAATTTCATCTTCTTCCATTAATGTGGATACAAACAAAATGTGGTTATGAATCACTTTTCATTGACCGAAGGAGTTTATTTGTCCCTTTATTTTACTGGAGTGTCTGCTGAAGTTGAAGTTCTTGATTAATGATCTACAGGGGGTCAGGCTGGAGAAATCTGCTTTTGCAACCACAAGGAAACTCTGCAAGGATGTAGTGGGCTGTATATAATAGTGACCCTATCCAGGACTGGGAATATAAACCATACAAACACACCTGGGCCGGACATCGTGTGGAGGCAAGGGTCACTCGCTGCTGAGAAAAAAAACATTGCTCCTGCCACAGATTTATATAGAAATGTGTCAGGTAAAGTTGCTCAACAACTCCGTTGTCAGAAATAATCATTAAAGTAATTCTGCTAGAAATATAAACAGATCCAGGTTATGCGTAAGACATTGCTATCATTATTTCCCAGAAACTTTTTCTCTCTAACAGAAAAATGGAGCTAGTACAGTGCAAAATTTTAAATAAAGATGACGAGAGGCAAGGAGGATCTGGCGGCCCACGTTAACCGTGGCTTTCAGAGCAGGCTTGCCCAGGCTGCCGCTGCCCTTGCTCGGGCGGGCTCCTTTGCACTTCTCTGCTACCTTTTTATTTTACTTTCTCCTCACTTCTTTTTCTTCTTGCACATCTTACCCTTTACCATATGTGGTGTAAATTCTCGCTTCTACTGTTTTCTGGCCTGCACCGCTCTTGCTCTTATTAGCCCCTTATACTTGCAGTTACAAAATGCAAACACGCCAGGCAGCCACTTCACTCCTATCTGAGAGCTTTTCTGCCTATAGGCCCATTGTGGTCCTTAAATCGCACAGTTTTTCCTGCCTGAGCGGGTTTTCTGAGATTAAAAGCCGTTTCCAGAGTGCTGCTACACTTTATAAATCATACATCATATGGACTGTTTATGTACACAGGTTTTAGCAAACCCATTTTTCAGCTTGCTGGAGGCTTTTCCCACAGCCCGCGCACGGCGCGTCGCTAACGGGGCTGTGGGGCTGGGCGGGGATTTCTTCTCAGCTGCTGCCTCGCTCTTTCTTTTTCCCCTTGTTATCAGTTTCAGGGCTACCAGCATTACCAGGCAGTAACAAATTAAGTGTTATGTGTGTGGAAGATTTTACTGAAGTTGGTGAACGTATTTTTCTGCGGAAAAGAAAAATGAATGCAAATAAATGACATGTATGTGCTCCTCTTGCAGAAGCACGGCATCTAATGGACAGCATCCTTATAAATACCTGGTTTTATCTGAAAACGGATTGCTCCTGACTCAGGTACTTGCCAGCTGTGCCCTGATCAAGCCCAATTTGACCCACCTGCAAGAAGATGAAGCTCAGCCCAACACTGAGCGTGTTCTCAGCCGTGTGCTCCAGCCCGCGGCTGTTCCCTGCGGCTGGAGGCGAGGGGCTGACCCAGAAAGCAGAGACGGAGCGATGGAAAATTTGCATATCGTGCAAAAAGATTGCATGCTAAAATTTCTCCTCTGCAGCCTGAGCTAGTCACCCATTCTGCCGTTGGGGCAGCAAACCTTACCTCCCCGGCTCCTGGAGGACAAGGCTGGGGGGGTCTGGGCTAGAGGCGTCAGCACAGGCAGGAGGCAGCCAGACTCTGTGTTCCGGGAGGAATGTCCGTGGCAGCATTTCTGGGTTCTAAATATTCCACTTCTTAGGCTGCTATCCTACAGTAAAGAAGAAAGCATTTTTCTGTAGAAATTCTTTTTGTGGAAAAATGGTGTTCACCTGAAAATCCAATTTGCCATTGAAAAAGTCTTGACCTTAAAGTTTTAATTAGTCCTGTTAAGTGTGCTGGAAATTGTTCACTAGGTCCTGGGTCATCCAAGTGCTTTGGGGTCCTTCATTTGTCTTGAGCGGGAGTTCCAGCAAATCTTCTGTCACAAAAATAACTGGAATCAATACTTAGACTTCATCCTAGAGAATGGGAAGTGTGGTAATGTGTTAACTGCAGTTTTGGCTTCTCATATGCCTTTTACATCATCAGAACTGATGAAGCATTTTGTGGGAGAAAAGAGAAAAAAACAACAAATCAGGGAGTATTCCCCCAGGCTGATGAGTACGTGTGGTGTGATAAAATACTGTTATTAACCTCAACTGGAGGCAAATAATGAATGGAATCAGAGCAGAAAAAAAAGCCCATGCAAACAAATCCCAACCACTTGGAAAAATATCTTGAACGTAAAAGCAAGAAAGTGGCAGTTGTTGCATGAGGTTTTGTGTCTAATGGTCCAAAATAGTGCTGAGCATTGAACAAAGTTTTGTATGCAATTACTTCTCTATAGTAAATACAACACAACGCCCCAAAGCATTACGATGAAGGCATTTACAGCATGTAACAAATGGATTATTTACATGTATGTTCTCGCTGGCTGGCTGTGGTTGTTTCTGGAGAGCAGGGAGCTGCAGGAAGACTGTCCAGGAGAGGTGCTTATGGGATGCTGTCATAGTTTTTGGCTGAGCATGTATAATTAATTTAATCTTAAATCAATTTACAGTATCAATAATGGAGCACCTCTTAATGGACTTCTGCCTGGTCAAGTGTCAAGGCAGATTGCGCAGCGTGGAGAGAAAGGAGAGGAACTACTTCCTTTGTTGCGTAAGCTCGTTGCAGAGCATGAATAAATCATTCTCTCTTGCTGGCAACTGTTTCATACTGCTCTAAGATTCCTGAAGTTAACTTCCCTCTAATTTAACATATGCTTGCAGTTTAAAAGCAGCCTCATCCTCTCAAGAAAAAGCACCTAATTTGTGCGCTGCTTTTAACTTGTAATAAAAGAGCATGCTTATGAACTCTGAAAAAGAGAAATAGTGGAGAATGGAAGTTATACTTTTCGCCGAGTCTGAGACGAGCAGCTCCCCGGAGAAACTCTCGGGAGTTAACTGCATCTCCCAAACACTGAGCCCCTGCGGTGCTGCTTTGAGCTTTTTCTTTAACTGTATGAACTGGTTTCTGTTATAAAGGCACTGGGTAAGGTCTTTCTTCACTACCATTCAAATATTGCCTCATATTTTTGATCTGATTTTCACCTACTGTCTTCTGGGAATTTCCATGCGTTTCTGCTCTGGGGTGATGCTATCAGTCATGCCGCTGTGTGCTCTGACTGCTGTCCCCCTGCACTGACTGCTGCGTTTCCTCATTTCTGAGACCACATGGAGAGTTTTAGCAGAGTTGCATCCATGAAAATCAACCACAGCTGTACTGGTAAAGCTCTTCATAATACTTCAAATCTGTGATTTTCTCATGAGTTTGGATAGCAAGTTTTCTGTGGCTCTGGAATATGGATGAAACCAAGATAATCTGTTTAGCAAAATAATTTCTACCCTTTATTAGTCTTCTGTGGTGCATGCATCACCATGCTCCACCTTTGAAAGGTGCTGAGGACTTCGCTATGAGAAAAAGCTGGTAAATTTAGGGACAGCTGAGGATTTCAAAGCTAAATGTTTATTTGCCCTGTTCCCACTGGGAAATTCTGCACTGTGCTTGGTGTTTTGGCCATGTGGAAGGCTACAGTCACCTTTGCTGTTTAAAGATTCCCCTAAACCTAACAAGAAAAAGATTGATTTTGATTCCTCCTCAGAAAGCCGCTGCTTGTGTCATTAACAAAAGAAGGACACCCGCCACCCCCCCAATTCCCATGTTATTCTGCAACAGGAAATACTGTTTTCTGAATAATCAGAATCCCAATTCAGTGTATTTTTAAGCAGATACAGTAGTTCTCTTGCGTTCAAACCTACGGGATTGATCAGGGCTGCCTGGAGAGTGAGTGCCTCTGTGTGTCGACAGCCCAGTGCTGCCCTGCTACTGACTTTTTCTTTTTTTGTTTCTTTCTCTTCTTGTTTTTCTTAAATGTGGGCAACCTTCCTTATAATGCATGTCTCCGCACCCAGTCATGCCTTCGTGGCAGCATCAGGAAAAACCCGGATAGATGTTACCATTTGCCTAGGTTAGATAAATAATGACTAGGTGGTGGGCTTCTCATCTGAAGACGGATTGGGCAATGGAAGCCATTCTCTCTAAAATTTCTCTTTTCAGGTGGCTGAGAAGCAATTTCAAGCAACAGGGAAGTTCTGGCCTGGTAGCGTTCATCACTTCGTTTCTAGTAGAGAAATTAGTCATGACGTAAGTAAATAATGGAGAGAGTGTAAAAGGCAGAGTGATGCAGCATTTTTCTCCATCCTTTGATTGCTGCATTGCAAAAGCCATTGCCATGGAGAAGTGCAATCTGCAGCACGGCAGCTTTCTCTGCAAAAAGATGGCAGTGTGATTAGGCAGATCACCTTCTGTGAATGCCTGCCTGGTTTTATAACCAGAATACCCGCCTCATTTTATAAACAAATCTTTTAGCAGCTTCTAAAAGGCTTTCCCCTGCAATCACCCGCGCTCCCACACTGCTGCTGAGGGAGGTTTTCTTTTCTACTCCCTTCTGGTTTTGTACAGACTGGAAAGTCCAGAAGTGCAAAACGACTGTGAAATTGGTAGCACGCGCCACATCTTCAGGACTGACTGGCTGGGAAGGTGTAACTTAATTTCCAATCCAATTTTGCAGGTAAGAGTGATGGAGGTGCACTGTGTAGGTGTTCAAGGTTCAGGGGCCAATCTGAATCAAGCTCATTGTAAACTCAAAATTATTAAACCAGTGCGTTGCCCTTATTGAGGGGTCTCCCCCAAGTAGTATGTCCAAAATTTCCCGTGTTCTTTTGAGGTACCAATAAATTACTCTTAATATACATTGAATTGTTCTTCCATGTATGTTGTTTGTTGCTTATATTAATGGAAAGTACGTTCTCTGCTTACCATAACTGCTACCAGCGCAGGTGTCATAGGAGGAGAGAGCGAAATAACACAAAAATCCTGGGGATTTCAGCTTGAGGAGATTGAATTATATATAAGTATGGGGTTTCTTTTTGGTCTGGATTACAGCTATCACTTTACAAAAGATATATTATAAAGGATATATTATAAAACCCTTCTTTTGATCTGTGCACAGACCTGGATATAGGTTTGTGGCTGTGTCTGAGATCTGTGCCTCTCACGCACCTTTTCAGTTTAGCTTCCATTTCAAGGCCATGGAAAAATTACTTTTGCGGCTCCTTCCATTTCGTATTCATTCACCATTTCCATACGATTTCTACGCGGAGTCGTGTCATGTGTTATGCAGCTCAGCCACATGGAAAGCTGCCGATGTTAAAAATCACTTTTTTTCTCGGCACCAGAGACTAGGAGCTGTTTCTTATCACGCTTCAAGAAAGCGAAAAGTAGCACTGGCTCAAAATCTGTGGGTTTTAGTTTTCCCATTCCTCATACGTCTCTGAGATTTCAGAAAGTTTTCTTGCTCGTGTTGGGTTGAAAGCATGAGCTTTTGAAGATTTCCTTGGAAAAGCAAACCAAAAACGGTGTTTGATGTAAAGCCAATGACATGTACTGTGAGGCCACAGAAACACGCTTCTGTAAACTGATTCTTTTTTTGGTTTAGCACCGGTCAGCCTGGTTATAAGGAGCTGTGTGACACTGGGGGCCAAATGGTGAAAGTCTGGCCTGGATTCGGCTTTTTCATTTTCCTGTCGTGTCCTGGAGTTCAGCAGAACTGGCCGCTAGGAGTCGGTTCAAGGAACGCACAGGAGGCTTTGGCTCACCGCGGTCTGTAGCCGGGGGCTGCACGGGTGATGCCAAAGGGCTCGATCCCAGAGTTAATAAAGAGCCAGACGTTTCCTGATTTATCTCCGCCGTCCTCACTGATAAGCAGGTCTCTTTTTGAGCCATGTGAACTCCCGCTGAGACAGAAAGTGATTGTGACTGAATGCACTTGTGACCCCTAAACGTGACAGTTTGGGAGATTTTTTTTTCAGTTAATGGGTTTGTTTTTTTCCCAGCTTACTGGCTGTTTGTCGTACAAGCCGGATCCTGGCTCCCTCGCCGCTCTCTTGCGTGAACTGCAGGATGGTGCTCTCTCCAGAGAGGTGAAAAAAAGGGCAGTAGATCAGGGAGGAGTTTGGGTACGTGTGGAGCAGCATCGTCACCGCCCGCATGTGGCGTTTCCAGCTCCCGGTTGTGCCGACGTGGGGACGCGCTCGTGGTGTTCTCCTCGTTTGTACGGTATCGGGAGGAGCAAGCCTCCATCCAGCCTTCTGCTTAAGTAGGAAAGTTCATCTAAACAGGTCTCTGTGGTGATTTGTCAGGGTGATGCTTTAGAGACCTGCAATAATTTGACTGTATCTTTTCAGAGCTGACACCAAATATATGGAAATGACTCACTTCAGAAAGCCCATTATTTCTTAATTGCAGGACACGCGAGTGCCTGGCTTCGGGCAGTCCCCGGTGGGTTGCGGGATTGTGCAGCGGGAGGAAGGTTTCCTTTGGACCTGCAGCAGCGGCAGAGCGACCGCCAGAGCGGGGCTGGGGCACCTGCCCAGCTCCAGCCCCCAGCCCAGGCTGGGGCAATGGGGCCGCTCGGCCGGTGCCGGTGTCACAGCGAGACCGAGACCGACTGCCTCGGCGTGGGGCGCGCTGCCAGGAAGGGGTCTGCTCCGAAAAACAGGTCGGAGATAAGCCCGGGGGTGGCTGCAGCTGGGGCGAGCCGTGGTGCTGGGTTTTGCCATCTCAGTAAAGCTTGTAGGCTGACTGGGAGTTCTCAGGGAAAGGCACTTCTCCTCTTCAGAAGAGGCAAAGGGAATGAAGGTAGGGAGTAGTGACGACAAAAAGTGGGCAGTTAGTGTTTTTCATGAGTTTCCAACAAGCCCAGCTTCTCCCTGCTTCGCCCCGCTCTGGGATTCCAGTTCTGCATTTACAGCTGAGATTGCCACCGAGGAGGAGGAGGGGGCCGTCCCGTGCCAAGAGCGCGGGCTGGCAGCACCCAGGCGCTTGCTCTCCAGAGCAGAATGTTCCTTACCCTGCCATGTGGGAATTCAGCTCTTCCAGAGCGCTCGCTCTGATGTCTGTTTCTTCCCCGAATGATCTGGTGGTTTTTGAGGCTGGCACCCCATGTGAAGCAGGCTGGATTATACTTACAGATTAGTGCTGCTGTGATACCGCAGCATGGTGACAAAATGCTCTGCAAAATACAGAGAAGCAAAGACAGAAGATGTAGGGGAAAAAAGAGACATTTACATTTTTTTACTTGGAGAAGTAAAATAAACATGGGAACATTTCCCGGGAGAAGAACTTGTTATGGTATATATGTAAAGCTGCAGAGGGTTGCATGTATGGTATTTGCAGACACGTCACTCTCAGCCGTGAGCTATTCTTCTGGGACGCTGCCTTTCTGTGCAGACTGCATGAAGCACACCAGGATAATTTATCCCAAATTGGCAAAGTATTTAAGCTTCTTCTAACATTTTATGGCCAAGAAAGATCAAATCATGAGGAAACAGTTTTCAGTTGATTGATTATTTTTTTTTGCTGATATTTCAACCACAGATATAACATCCCTGAGTTTACTTAAAAAGCCATTTATGATGTTTCCACTGAAACATTTAAGCCAGCTTTACTGAGCAGGAGTGGTTAACAGTTTCTTTAAGGTGTCGGCGTTGCCAAGGCAACACAACGTGGATGGGGTGGAGATCTGGTCCATCCCTTCCAGGGTAAACTCCTGTGCTGGAGGACTCAGCGCTCAGACATGCCTTACTGTATTCTCCATTTTATTTTGTTGCAGCTACAGTGCTTAAGTACATTTATTTAATAAAGAGAATGAGAATAATAAATTGGGAAAGGTTAAATTTGATGAACTGTGGGATGTTTGCTACCTTTGGTGTTGAACTGATGAGCATTTTGCAGGTACTTATTGGTAAGAAACTTGAAGAATCAGTGCATTTTAATACAAAGCACATTTCCATCTCTTCACGGCAGTTATTTGATTAGCATTGTTTGTCTTGATTTCAGAACTTGGAGTGCAAATAATAATTCAGACGTTGAGTTCAAACAGTTGATGCAGATGAGTATGAATAAGGTCTAAGAGCAGAGGCACGGAGGGACAAGGAGGAGGAGAAGGACGGGAGTCCGGCACCTGGCGTGGGGCGAATTCAAGGCCATACAGTACTGTCTTTTTGTCACCTCATCTCCCAGGTAACGAGTGAGATTTCATAGTGTGGAGATCTTTATGCACATGGCCAACAAGAAGGACAACAAAGCTATTAGTAGGAACTGAACACATTACTACTGCCTCCTTACAGTGGACTGAATCGTGAGGCATTTCCACGTGGCAAATAAATCTAGTAGCAGTATTTGATGTTGTCTTTGGTTGGATACCCAGCAAAGGTCCTTATGCCTTCTGTTAATAATTTGTCTGGGTGCCCAGGCTCTACTGAAGGTATTTAGAACAAGTATCTGTAACTTCACATCAGGAAGAAAGCCCCACTTGTTACTAGAATCATCTCAGCATTTATACCGATAAACGCCCACTTCTAAACTGGTGATTACGTATTGTTTTTCGCTGTGCTCTCACACACTACATTTTCTTCACATAAAAATGTGGCTTATGTTGTTCTGATTATGCTTCCATAAACATCCCCTTGGAGCTGATTATTGAGCAACTGGGCTTTTCGTTTTACATATGGTTAAAAAATGAGGCCATAAATTTTTTAAAAAATATTCATGTTAGTGACCTGATTTCAACTCCTTTGAAACTTTCTGAACCTCTCTGGAGCTGGGTGCTGGCATACGTGGGGTAGTCGTGACTCTGCGTCTGATCAAACGTGCGGTCCCTGCACTGCACGTCCCCACATCCCTCCCAGTCCATTCACCAACTCAAAGCTGCTGAAGTGCCATGGGCTGGTAAAGGTGGTGATCTATTTGCTCCATAAACATAACGAAGTTGTTGGGTTTGACATCCTTTGGTACCTACTTGCATGACGTTATTAAAACTGCTGGGACCAGCTCTCGGGAAGTGGAGTTCTGTTGGCTGGGATCACAGCTGGGAAGAGCAGCAGTTTTCCCGGTGAGGGGACCTGTCATTGAAACCATTAAAGTGTCCTTGTTGCTGGGAGGTGAGAGAAGCACAACCACCCTGTCATGGTCTGGTTATCCCCAAAAGCAATAAAATATACTGTTAACATGCCAAAAGGGTAATGGTCCCCTGTACGCATTCCTGATCTGCTTAATCAGGCGGACACCATAAAGGCAAGAGTTATCGGGAATCAAATCCTTAGGCACATGATGCCATCATAGGAATTTACCCTGTGTCATATACTGTTCATAGTTACACTTTTTAACTCTGAAGTGGAGCTGTGCTACAGAGGAAAGATGATTTTATGCTAAGAAGAAACGTCATTGGGCCCTAGTCTGTTCTTCACCATGCTTAGACTGACTGTGGAATTTAGATTAGTTCTTTAAACTCTTATTTTAAAAGATGGGATAATAATTCTGAATTTAGGGGAATGTTGTAAGTAGTAATTAATCTCTATTTCCAAAGCATTTTTGCATCTTCAGAGGGCTTTTCCTTAAAATTTTGTATCCTTACTAATTTTTATTGCATAAGCAATACAGAGAATAATACCAAACGTGATTTATGAATGCATTTTCACATAAAAACTGTAAATTCACTTGCACCCTTGCAACATTTTTTGTTCGTTTCCCTCAAACCTGCAGACAGGTGTTTTTGTTTATAAAAGCTAAAGGCTTAAATGTGTCTAGTGTCACTAGTGTTATTAAGCTTATCTGCACCCGAATGCCAAATAAGTGCTATGATAGAGGTATGAGTTCAGAAACCAGGTCTCCAACACTTCTCAAAGTCAGACTGGGATAAGGTACTCTGAGTTGGACGACAAACAACTGGCAATGCCTCGGAAGGCAACGCCTCGTGCTGTTGGCAGCAGCGCATCCCTCCCGGCGGGGCCGTGCCGGGACCCCCCCGCCGCCCACCCGCATCCCGCAGGCAGGAGCGCCGGGGGCCGGGGAGGCATTACCCAGCCCGTCCCATGTCACAGCACTTATCGGTGCACGAGGTATTTTCAAACTGTTGAGTGAAATGTTTTGGTCATTAGGCAGGCAGCAAAGTGAAATTTAACATCCAGCTCTGGATAGTTAAAGAGCATAAAAGATCAAGTGTATTTAATTTAATTACTTCAAACGACCCTTTCGTATCCGTTGAGGAATGCCTCTCTTTCAAACTGTACCCTAAACTTCTTCTAAACATAGAGGAGCAAAGTGAAAGAAAGTCAAGAAGTTTAGCCACAAAAAAGCTGTGTTTAATCTTTCAGAAAGGGGAAAAAAACTGATGAAGAAGGGAGAACTGCAGATGGTAGGAGAAAATACACCAAAGTGTCTCTCTTTTTGTGTTTTTTCCTGGTTTGGTTTGCTCTTATATCTTGAAACAAAATGTTTTGTCGGTCTTGCCATTTTGGTGCTGTTTCGTGGCACCATTAGCTAAGCTTGAAAGAAATCTTTGAACTGGTGTTGTAGTGAAAATTCAGCAAAGTTACAGCTTACAGTCGTGCTTGGTTCATATTCTCCAATGTGTTCTTCATCTTTGCTTGTCTGAAGTAGGTACGGGCTTGTGAAAAAAACCACAGAACAGCATGTATAGAGACTTTTTATCAAGATGGCTTTTCTTTAATCCTCATGACAATTTCTTCTTGGAAAGAAACAAAACATCACCCTAAATAATTACTGGAGAAAAGAAAAATTTCAATTAACTGTGAAGTACCCACTTTTGGGGATGCAGTCTTAAGCTCCAACGCGTAAAACTTAGAAAAGGTGGATGTTAAGATTAATCTTGGTGAAAAAAATTATGGCAGATATCTTCATCCCGTTGCCCCCTCAAATAGGCATAAGCTATTGATGGTGGTCTTCACTGTGTTTTTTGTTTTATTTAATAAAAACACATCATTGAAGTCTAAATGAGATGAAGAATCACTCAGCTAAATGACTTTCTTACAGACTCGCTTTTCACTTGAGGTCTGAATAAGAGCTGGTCTCTGCCAGGGGGAAGTGGTTTTTGTGTGAAGATACAGGGTGGAAAATATTGTCCTTTGTATAACTCCATAGGGAGGTAGTTGGATGTATTTGCAGTACATTATCCTTTTCAAAAAATATATATATTTATATGCAGTCATGCTAACAGCAACTGAATGGAAAAAAACAGAGCTCGGTATAAGCAAACGGTAGGTCTTTTACCTGGTAATATTTTCCTGTCTTAAAAACTTAATGTAGTTTGCAGTAAGGTTTCCTTAGCTGACTGCTCATACAACCAAGACATGCGAGTAAAAATGAATGTCCTCTAAAATCACCAGAGCAATGGCTTCCTGCTCCTTGGTGGTAAACCTTTACCCACATAAGTATTAGGTGAACAAGTCCCCTGGGTATTTATGGGAATGGGGCATGGGACCAGAAATTAGGCATTTAAAAATACCTTTGGCCCTCTTGGGACGCAGGTCACATTTCAGGTTATTTTGATTAGCAGATCTTAGAGCATCAGAAGGTCCTCAAGCAGTGATGTCCTAAGGACAAGTGTAGGAATGCCAAAAAGTAATTTCTCTTTGCAGGTCAGACTTCTGGGTTGTTTGAAAAGGCTTACAATAATAACACCAATGCAATGTATACCCCAAACATAACTTTGAGTAAGAAATTGTCTTTTGATCAATGTGTTCAACTAGTTCAGTAGGAAAGCTGACTGCTGGACAGGATATGGCTTTTCTGGAGTACAGTGGTGCCTTTTTGAGTCTCCTCAATGAAATGGGATCTGTTGTTCTGTTCTAAGTACTACTGACAAAGTCGATATAACCAAGTGTGCTTTGACAGGGAACATTGTCTCATCTCGTATATTAACCATATACTGGAAGATGACAGAATACAGCATCCTCTAAACACCGCGATCAATAAGCGTTCAGGGGCACAGTGTTTTTGGTACTCAGCGAGAAGAGGACACCTTCATCAAGCAGGCTTTCTGAAAGACATAAATGGAGATGTAAGACAGTACTGCCCTTTCAAGAGATATGCCTATCAATTCATCTCAAGAGAAGTCAAATGTATTAAACACAAAATGTGATCTGGGAGAGACAAAAGACAACCCTGATTTCTTTACATATCTTCTTACTCTGACTGAGTGCCAGCAGTGCAATCTCGGCAGCGAGGGGATGCAACATTATTATACTCACCTTGAAGAACAGAGGTGATCCCATCCCTTGATGGAAAGAACTATTATATTGAAAAGTGGTGTTTGTGTGACATTTTCAGGACAGAAGAATAGTAATTAAGAGATTTTTATGGGGTAGCACGCCTTGTCTGCATATCTCCACGTGCCTTACAGAAGTGTAGAATATGTGTCATCACTTTCTGATGGAGAAATGGATTGGCAGAGCTGGGAAGGGCACTGGATGCCTTCAGCTGTGTTTTATCTGCCTGCTGTGAAACAGCCGTGCAGCAGCCGAGCAGCAAACTATGGGAGATCGTCTCCTGCCCAGACATTTGCTGCCTGTTTTCTCCCAAGCACTGAGGAGGGCTCTGCCAGAGCAGGAGCAACGGGGTTGCTGGTTGGAGCAGGGTCATGGCCGTACACACAGTATAAGCAGGAGAGTGGTAAAGAGACCCACGAGGTGCTAGAGTATGCTCAGTCCTGTTTTATCAGTGACAGAGGGCCAATGGATAGCTACTTTTCTTTTTTGTTTGTTTGTTTTTCACTCCTCTCCCCTCCTTTCCCATGAGAAACGGTAAAAATAAAAGTGAAATCTGATGGACCTTCATCCTTCTACATAACCTTTTTGATGAGAAAACTGGATAAAGGTCTGGGCTGTAAAGAGTAGCAAGAGGACACACTCTTCATCTCCCTCCTCCTTTTGGAAGGTTCCCATGCTGTAGGTCATGTGATATCCTGCTTTACTTATTAAAAGAAAAAAGGTTAATGACCCTGATTGGCAAATGAGGGCCAAAGATCTAACACAAAGGATTCCCTCTTCTAGTGATGCCGGTTTGTAACCTGTTACACTTCCTTATCCCCGCTCACTGCATGGGAATATGGCAGTAAATTAACTCCCATCCAACCTTGCTTTATATCTAGCAAATCCAAATGACTACACTTGGCATAGCAAAACTCAACAGATGATTCAGTACGAGAGTCCCTAAAAAACCTTTGTCACGTCTGGAAAAGAATATTAGGGCAGTGCCATGGGACAGTGGTGCAGCATGTCACTCAACAAAGCGTGCCCTCAGGGTTTTCAGTTAATTACTGACTACCCGTTCTGCATTCTCTTACACTGTCCTTGCCTCTGACTGATGAATGGAGTCTTTCTTAGACTAAATTACAAGAGGTGACAAGAAAATGCAAGCAGCAGCTAACGATTTCCCAGTTCTGCAGACACCGAAATGCTCTCTGATGAAAAATTTCAGGACCTGCCTACCCATTGCTGATAAGGTGGACTGAAAGCAAACGTCTCTACAGCAAGACTGAAGAGGCTGAGGCTGCAGTGAGTTAACGTGCACTCTTGTCAAGAGGGTTGAGTGCCTAAGTTAAAGGCTGTAAGTTTGGTCAACTTTTCTTGCCTTTGGCATTCGCTGTAGGTCCATCAGTTCTCAGTATCTAAAAACACACTTTGGCTACCGAAATCTTTATGATTGAAGACTTTTCTTCCAAAGAACTTGAGGTCCGAATGAAGCGAGATAAAACTGAATCATATTAATGCTGAAGAGTTAAAATCAAAAAGAGCTTGTTTATCCCTGATAAATTTTAAGGTAAAGCTTAAAAGCCCAAGCAGATATTCAGACAAAGACAAGGTTTGCTGCAACAGCGAATGAATGGTGATCCTTTCGACAATGTATGTCTTCATAAATATACAGTGGAGTGGCATATAAGCAAGTTGCACACAAATTCCTGCCGTAATTGAACTGTGCCAATACGAAGACTTCTGTGTGCACAGCGTAACTGCCTGTGGCTGTGTGGGTGCTGTGGGTGCGTGGCCGTGGTAGCTGCCCGGTGGGCACAGTGCCCTGCTGCAGCACCGACCTCCTGCGTGGTGGCACCGCCAGGTAGAGCACGCACACCAGCTCTGTAGTCTGGGTTGTGTGGACCCGGGATTTTGCTTTAATAGGGTTTCTATTGCTTCTAATTATGCAGCAAAGATCAAATTGCACATCAGAAGAAATTATAAACAGCTCCAGGAACTCTCTTCTACAACTTCAGACTGCATGCCCTGGAATATTGTGAAACCACGGGGCTTTTGACTGAAGAGTAGTAGAAGAGCCGTAAAAGGTCAGGCTGAAGGTCTGTCTCTTGCAGTGTCCTGACTTGCAGAATGGTCATTAGGGAACATCAAAGGGAGAGGACGAGAATAAAGTGGTTCTTACTCAACTTCCACATCTTATATCTACACCTTTGCTTTAGACATCCATCGGCACCCGTTTTTTTGGCCAGGAGTTTGCCTACTTGTTTTCTGAACACATTCGCACTTTGTGTTTTTTCAAAGCATTCTATGGCAATGAGTTCCAAAATACAATTACATGTGCTTCCTTTTGTTTGTTCTAGAACTGCCGCTAGATAATTTAATTTCACGTTCCTTATTCTTCCATTACGTGAATGACTAGTTTTTTCCTATTCACCCTTGATCTGCCGTTCACAATTTTACAAACTTTGTCACCTCTCCCATTCTACGTATAAAATGATGATATACATCTCACATTTCCTTAGCATTTGATAAGCCGTCAAATGTTAAAATAAGAAAAACCTCCCCATAATCTACAGAATCAAAAAAATGCACAGCTGAAGAATAGCTGGAGAGTTGCACGGACTCCAGCTATTTTGGCCAAATAGAGAAGCCTCTGGGCAGATTTACACCTGCAATTACAGAAATAGATCTCCCCCCATGCAGGCTGTTTGGAAAAATAAAAAGTAACTCTTGATCTTCTCAGTAGTCAACCTGCTGTCCTTGCTCAGGTATAGGAGCCAGAAATACTTGTGTTCTGCTTCCTTTGACACGGACACAGCGCTGTGGAAAGCTGCTGTAGGAAGAAATGGGCGGCACAAACCATGATTAATATGAAATAACTAATTGGACCAAATCTCTGGAGAGAGAAGTAAGGATCAGAGATAAGAGGAGCACAAACCTTTCTGTTTGTTCTTTTTAAATGAAAGACTACTATTGTTTAAATTTCCTTCTTATTGGTATGCGAGTTAGAGTGTAGCGAGATTTTCTTCCTACATTTTGTTCACAGAAGTTTAAAAGGGTGACCTTTCAAGTTGCTTAATGAATATACCAAATGCCTAAATATCAATCTTTTATTTTAATAAAACATTGGTTCTGGTCTGTCTTGCCTTATGGAAAGAAGATTTTTCAGCCTATTTGCTAGGCAGCCACTGGAGGCAATCAGCTGTTTCTAAGACCGCGTCCATGAGTAGCGCAGCTGGGCGTGCAGTTGCAATGCTGCAGTGTTCGGGAGCTGCTGTGTCAGTAGAAAAAAGGGATCGACATGAAAATGTTTTCTTTGAAAATTAGGGTTATGGAAACCTGAGTGTGCGTTTGTCTGTTCAGGTTATAATTTGGACAGGCGGGAAACTGCGTAGCCACCTGCAGAAAACTTCTAGCTTTCATTTTTTTCCCTACTCTACAGCGCAAACCCAAAGACTTTTCAGGTATTTGGAAAGAGGGCAAGAGGAGAGACAACCTCAACAAGGGTTTACTGCCTGGTAGGGAGGACGTTCAAGTCCGTGGTGGGAAGCCTGTGCTCTCGTCCCGGTGCAAGCTGGGCACAGCAGACCGAATCGCTTAGTTTCTCTGAAAGTCTCCCTGGTTTTGATCAATACTTTCATCTAGTGGCTGAGAAAAAATTACCAGTTGAAAATGTAGTTGAAACAGCTTTGTTCCCTAAGTGTTTCCTCTATAATAAATCAGCCTTTTGAGGGAGGAGAAAAATTATATTGCAGTTTCTTTGCTGGCGCTATTCTAAGTTCCTCAGAGGTGAGGCTTGTTTGTGTCCATACAGCCCAGATACAGCAGGGCTCTGCTCCTTCTGCCACTGTGGAGGTGTCTGCCTGTGATCTGCTGCACGGCCCATTAATAAACCAACAGAAGTTATTTGAATGTGATTTTTTTTGTGTGTGTTTTTTTTTTTTTTAAATAACCATGATATTGTAAGCTCCATCCAGCTGCACACAGTACAGGTGATGAATAGCATTCCCATTGGAAGTTAGTGGTTTTTAAGTGCAATGGAAATAAGAAAAAATACACTCAGAATGCCCAGGTTCAGAGTGTTTTGGCCCATCTCCGAAGCAAGGGGAGCTGGTTGCTCCTTAATTACAGATGGGGAGAAAACCAGATTTTTTTTTCAGCCCACTGGAAGTTTGAGATTCCCGGTGTTCATGTGGAGAAATGGTTTTAGACAGGGGTGGGTCAGCAGGTCCTGGCTCTTGATGTCCTGCTGGGACAACGCGGTGGGTGAATTGCCATAATGCAATTGTGTTTACTTGCAGGGACCTGGAACCGTCAGTAAAGCTGGAAATGTAGTCAACGTATGAAATAAGAAAACCCAAGAAAAAAGATACCAATTATTACTGCTCCTTTCCAGTGGTCACTTCAGGTCTTTGTAACCTCTGAGCCAGAAGAGCTGGGGACAGCTGGAAAGCATTCTGCTGTTTGGCGGCTGCTCGCTCCCTGCTCCGGGAAGTTGTCTGCTTTCTGGAGCCAGCGATGTCCTACTCACAGTCTGCGGCACGGTATTTCTGCTTACCAGCGACAATATCTTAATGAAGTGAAGACCTGTCCCAGAAAATTGGGGCTCTCCATTCAGGGGAACTTTTGTTCCACTGCAGCTTTGAGTGCGTGTTTGGAGACAGCAGAAAGACAAGGGGAGTGCGTGGAAGTTCAGCTGTTTGCAGTATAGCTTTACATCACGCTTAGCTCCACATGTGAGCTGCAGCTATGAATTTACACTGCAACCTGTGTGCACACCACACACCATAACAGTCTCTTAGAGAAGCCACATGTGGCATTAATAAACGGTATTAGACTTGGGATGCAGTACTTTGATCAACTGTCCCCCCCCCCCCCACCCCATACTT
>WEKW01015828.1:235012-278053 GCA_013389905.1 Sula dactylatra
TTGAACAACTGTCCCCCCCCCCCCCAGACCTAGTCTTAGGATTGTCATGTTACGGGTGTGTTAAATGCACATAAACACACCATCAAACGCACTGCGAATGCAGACAGTTTTCTGTATCCTAGAGTAAATCCGGTTTGACAGAAAAAGAGATTTGTCGCCCGGTCTAGACAATCTTACCCCTGAATTACAGCTTTGTATAAAATGTGAAATGCAGAAATGCACTAATTCACATCGGCAGTCCTGCTTACCCCCCGAGCCACTGCTGTGAGGACTATTAACAGATTGCTGAAGTACTTCAGCTTCAGAGGGTGGAATGGTTGACCCCCCCCGATCACACAGAGTCTGTCTCTGGTTACCAACCAGGGAAACATACTTCAAACAAAAAAGTATGTTTCTTCTGAAGGGAAGAAAGCCTAGGTGGTAGACAAGTGAAAGCTAGCCTTTACTTATTTCTGAAAAATAAAATAGCCTATTTGTACATTGATTTATCAAGCTTATCCCAAACATCTTCCAGCCAGGATTCACAGTCCTCTCTCTTCATTTCTCTCCATGCTACAGCACACGGATGTGGCCTCCATAGTGGAAATCAATACAACTGCAGGATGCCTCTGGTGCTAGTACAGTCCATGGCTTCTTCGATTAAACTCTACTAAAGCGTAATTATCTGGAATGCCTTGCTATTTCCTTGGCAATGCTCACGCAGCTTTCCAACCAGGAAGCATTTTATCAGGGCATTAGAGCCCACACAACACACGCTGGAGAGAGAAAATCACCCTCCTCAGGACAGGAACACACTTGCATATCACCCAGCTTTAGTAGCCGATAGGAAAGCAGCCACATATTTGTTCCTGCACCCAGCTTTGCGGACAGACCTCGGCTTCATTTGCGTTTGGGTGCTGCTGCCAGAGATCACATTTACGGGTTTTGCTGGTGATTCTGCACAGCCCCATGGGGGCAGTAGCAAGGGGTGACCTGGACTGCTAGAAAATCCCGGTTTCTTTTAAGGAAAGAAGCTGCTGGCGCTGTGCAGGGGCAGGCTGCACCCCACCGCGGTCGGAGACGCTGTGGTCCTGGCCCAGGTGCTGAGCATCCCTCCCGAGCCCCGGCCGGCGGTGCCGGGCGCAGGCGGGCGCTGCTGCTCGGGTACCCCAGCGCCTGCTCCGTTTGTCCCTGCGGCTCGTGCGATACGGTCATAGTAACAAAACAGTTTTCAATGTGCTGTTGTCCTCTGGCAATCCGTGGCTCAGGCGTTCTCCAAACAGGGAACAGAAGGAGAACTGTCATGTTAACATTTTAGCTGACTCCAACCTCCTCCTTTTTTCTTTTTTTTCCCAAGTCTGTGTATGAAATCCGCCTCTTCTTCCCTACGCTGCCAGATGAAACTGCTGTACAACACTTCTCGTAGTATGTGAAAACCCCTGCTTTTCCCAGGCAGGGTTTGAGTCACCAAATGCCAGTGTAAAACCCAAGACAACGGGTGACTCAGGATGATCGCTGTGGGCTTCAAAAGAGGTGTTTTAATCCTACGATGCTGCGCCAAATGAAAATTGTTATTTTGAAAGATTTGTATCTCTGCAAAGTGGGCCTAAGCTGGGCAGATGCCAGCAAACATATTTCAATCCCCTTTTCCTTTTTTGATGATAGGTACAATCGGAGCTTAAGAACCGACATTTTTGGTGACAAAGGGGTAAAGCTTTATTAGTGGATACAGGAGGAAATATTTCCATACGGGCAAATCTCTGCAGTTACAGGAGAGCAGCGAGCAGGGTTTGCTGTTACCCTCTGTCATACTGCTCTTATCCAGAATAGGTCATGCCCATGTCCTCTGCTCTTAAAGGTTTCGCAGACCTGCCCTGGAGGGGCACCGGAGGAGGGATCCCCTCCTTGGCCCCTCGCCTGACCGCGGTGCCACGTGCTCGGCTGGACGTCTGGGCGGTCACACAGACCGTGGCCGTGGCCAGGTGCTTCTCTGGTGGTGGCACCAGCTCCCATGTCCATATCATCCGTCCCAGTTGTTATTTGTTGTTTTTACTTGGATGAACTTCCCAGCCATCGATGGCCACCTGATGAACGGCTGAATGTCGTGGTGTCTCTAATCACTTGGGGTCACTTGGGACAAAGAGGAGATAGCTGCCAGCACTTCTCCAGAGGCCAGTAATGCCTCATTGAAAGCTAAGATGGGAAGATACGATAGACAAGCTCAAAACCACTCTGTTTCCAAGCAATGAAGATATTCTTGGGCTCACTCGTATTGCCAATTAAAGAAGGGAAAATAAAAGAGCTGTCCTTCGGACTAGCAATCAGCCAGCACAATTCTGGCAAAAAGAATTCAAAGCAGCTTGCAGCGGAGGAGGAGGCTCAGTGCCCAGCTAGAGAAAGGCGGGAGCTGGTGGTTTCCCAGCTGGAGCACCTGGGTGAGACCCTGCAACCCCGCGTTCGGGCTCCCTCCCGAAGGCAGCGGCACTGGCCGTGCAGAGCGGCTCTCGCTGGGCTCGGGGGGATGTGCCCCCAGCTCCGCTCCCCGCTGTCTGCAGCAGGGCAGAATCTCAAAAATGGAGCAAGGGAATTCGGGTTTTGCTGGTTTGTTGGATATACGTGCTTCCCTTGTCTGTGACCAGCCTGGGGGCACGCACCTCGGAGCATTGCCTCAGCCCCGGTCCTGTACCCATAGCTTTCCTCCGTCACTTCCCCAGCGTCAGAGGAAGCACTGCTTCACTCTAACACAGGTGGCAGACACCGATGGAAGATGTGGCTTTGTTTTTCAACTTCTGCTGTGTGCCTGCAGTGTTTCTTCAGAGTTTGGGAAAAATATATTGCTTTGGTTTTATTCTGTGAAGCTTTAAAGCAATTCAGCACTACAGTTCAGAACCTACACTGCAGCTTCTGCAGTCTGGAACCCCCAAATATGATTAATGAGATGTCTTAATGATAAGCCATAGCAGCCTGCTTGGTTTTTTTACCCGTTGTTACTGAAAAAGGGTATAAACAATTCTGTAACCAGCAAAATGAAATAGTGGCCTTTTGCATCTTGTATCTTACTGTACAAAATGTGCAGGGATTTCTTTCCTGCTGAGCTTCACTCATTTATTGTGGACACTTGCTAAGCTGGCTTTCCAAAATCTTAGTGTCCTGGCGAGACAGGGACCTAAAGCCAAGAACCAAACCTTGTCAGCTCACTTAAGGATGCTGGAAGAAAATTTGTAGTGCTGATTTTGCCTTTGTGGGTTCTTTTTCAGATGACCAACGACGATGGAAATACAATTAATATATAGTGAAAGACTGGCTTGCTAAAGATTTGGCTTTTGCAATCTGCAATGTACCAACGACGACTGAAGTGCTAATAATAGCTCATGAAGTTTGAGGTTTGCTTGGGTTACGCCTCTTTCTTTTTGATCACACAAGCAATTGCACATGGACAATTTAGCCAACATAGATTTATTGTCTAACAAGGCCATGGCCTCCCCCGGGGGCCAAGCGTAGCCTCCTGTGAATGGATTAAATACTCCAGCCGTTTTACTGCTCAGTTTGATCAGCGCGTTGCACCCTCCTGTGTTCCTTACAATCGAAGAAAGCAAAACCAGCCGAGCACGACAAAAAAAGCACAGAGAAGTACTTTGCATCCCAACTGGTTGCCAATGCAGTCATGTTTGTGTCCTTTGCTAGTTGTGTTTGCAAACATTTCCCAGGGCATCATTTTTTTTTTTTAAAGTTGTTTTTCACACAAGTGTTTTGGGAGTAGTTTTCTTTGTAGCAGGAGCTGTATTTGTATATGAATACTGGAATTTGTACACAAATAAGGCTGTCTCTACTCCATCTGTTATAAAACATGCCATAAAAAACCAGCAAATAGAGAATACTGTGCAATTTATACTATGGACACATATCCTCTCTGGCTACAGCTGTGCCGGGGGTGAGATTTCTGCCCATTCCCAGCTGCCAATCGTCATCTCAATCTGCCGGCAGAGCTGCGTGTGATCACTCCCTAATCCCTTTCATCCAGAATGAACCTATTAAGCAAAGAGCTACCCTTTAAATGGCCCGAAGCAACCAGGCTGCTTTGATGCCTGAGCAGCTCTGTGGATAGATCTGGGCAAGAAACTGCAAAGAAGATAAGCAGGTAGGATTGCACGGAGGCTGGTTATCTCCTCAGCTGGGGCGACTGCAACTATAAAAGAGGGTATGTATATATGCTAGGTGAAGCTTGCACATCCAAAATAGTCAAAGAGAAAGACCAGAGGTCTGATGAGAAGCTCTTCAGCAACCTATAATGAAAGTACATGCAGACAGCCAAGGTGAATCCATAAGAACAACTACTTATGAGATAATGTGTGGTGTTGGAAGATATAACTAGTCCAGTTCAATAATCCATAAGTCTTGTTTTGGAGAATATTTGTATGTTGAAGGAGATAACGAAGCAAGATCTAAATAGGAGCCCTAGTTAATTAGGCAAGACAAAGGTAGCCATTCCAGTGTTTCTATGCTGTTCCCAGGGTGTGAGTGATGCCACTTGTTCAGCTCAGGCAGGTGGAGTATTTCCTCTGTGTGTGTTGCTGTACAGTGTGGGTGCACCAGAGCCTGGTGGCGATGCTGAGGGTCGTGCTCTGTCAGCGGGTGCCGGCACTGCTGGCTACAAACTGCCCGAGGAGATCTGCCAGTGCTCCTCTGCTTTTCCTTGGTTGGCTCAGGCTCTTTACACCGCGTCAGCAGTACCGTGCCTTTGGTGGTGTTCAGGGGTGTTTCTGCAGTGCCGGGGACAGGTACTGCTGCAGATGGTCTCGTTTTCCTCCATACCCGCAGGCTTTATTAACACTTGAGTTGTTACTCTGGGTTAGGAAAGCATGCTCTGCTGATGGCATGTGCGTGCAAGGGTTTGGTTAGGTGAGTCCTATCAAGCTGCGACCAAGGCTGCACGTCAGCTTACCTAGAGTTTAGTAACTGCCAGTGGCATCGGTGCTGTTGTCTGCACTGATTTGTGCAGGAAGGATCACCAGAAGGCAGCGTGGCCAGGGTGGTTTAAATTGCGGTGTTTCTTGTGTGCAGTTTCAGATGCCTCTGTGTTAAACGGTCTTCTGTAGCGCTGCTGGAGAGCGCTTGGACGCTGCGGCATATCCCTTGCGTTAGGCTCTTGAGCTGAGCAGAGCGGCAGCTGGTTGGCTTCTTCCCTGTACTAATACAGGGCTGGGGGGATCCCCACAGGGTATCCAGCTCACGTACTGCACCACTAGTTAGTAAGTAAACCATCCTCCTTATCACACTGGTTCTCCTGAAATTCAGGTTGGTTTTTTTCCTTTTTTGTAGCTGATGGATGTGATACACAGGCGGCGCAGTCAGCAGCCTGAGGATGCTGTCCCCCTCAGGAGACCTGCTCTCCAAACACAACCCAAGCACCTTGTACCAGAGTTTCTGACTTTCTCCAGAATGTGCTTTTTAGAAGCTGTTTCTGTTCTCTTTTCTTGACCTCAACACTCAGCCTAGCATCATTTTAGGGAACATCAGGTTCCCTGAAATACCCCTTTGGGGTATTCAATGCTTGAGTAGCTCCCTTCCTGGCCTTTTCTCAACCTTTTTCTGTTGGGTGTTACAAAGGGAGAAATAGCCATTCCTCTTTTCCCCATTTCTCAATCTGTAAACATAGCAAATAGCAACAAGCTCTCAGCTATTCTCTTTACAAGCCCTTGAGTACTAAAGTGAGCCCATGGATAACAGATTGAAAAGGCAACAATTAGGAGAGAAGAGAAACAAAGGGAATGTAAACAAGTCACTGCTGTGACAGCAAAGCACCAAGTAAATGCATTAGGCAGATAGACACAGTAAGCACTAAGGCAATAGATGCTGGAGATTTCCTAATGTTTTTTGGAATATAAGCGGAATATAAGCTTAATAAACCTTTAGCTACAAAGCCATAAGCCGGGTTTCTCCATTCGCAATGTTAGTTTTTTGGCATTGGAGCTTGATCCAGCTCCTTCTTTCACAGCAAGACAAACTCTCCTAATCCTTGCTTATAGCTCAGGAAAGAGAGTACTTTGTAGTATCTGTACTTGTGAGGGTTTGCTTGTTTTGGTCTACGTGCTTTCAAATACAGTTCTTTGCTCATTATAGATGGCCAGAGACAATTAAAGGAATGAGACTTTATACAGCAGCTAATTTCAATGTCATTCCAGTTATCACTTGTTAACTTTCATAGGGTCAAGTGAAAATCTTTGAAGTAAAACAGAGTAGTGTTTTACAGCTTTCTGCAGTGGAAAAAGCTGTAGGTAGCTGAAGCTACAGAAGTTTAAACAGAAATGTTACTTTTCTTAGGGCAGTGCCCCAACAGCATCTGCTACCACCTGCAGGAGTTCCTTGGGAATGCTAATGCCTGCAAGGTGGTGATTTAGGTCTCCCTGAACAGCAGCCGTTTCTAGTAGCCCAGTGTCCTGAGCAGGATGCTCGCCCTGTTTCAAATACAGCGTATACTTCAGCTTGCTTATCCAGGTAATATCCATATACCATAACAAATTTTGGCAAAACATGGTACTTGTTCACAAGTGGTGGGAGGGGGCGTGGGAACCCAGGACCACATGACTGATCTGCTCTTCCCCTCAGTGTTTGTAAAGCTCGGCTTGTGCTGCTGAAGCTCAACCTACAGATGTTGCAAAGTAATTATGTGGTTTTGGAAACACAGGGAAACCATTTCTGTTCTCAGAACCCCCTTTTCACTGGCAAAGTGTTAGAGTTCATGAACACAGACCACTAGACCAGAACAGACTTGGAGAAGGAAGGGACAAAGCCTGGTTTATTATGGCAAAAATATATTTTTTTCAGAGGTAAAATACTACACCACGGAAAGTCTTGGAAGTCTGTTTTTGTCACTTATATTGGAAGAGGCTTTGGTCATTATAAAGGCTTACATGGGCAGCTTTCCAGAGGGTGGAAAACCAGCAGTACTGCAAAATGTCACACAGTTCTGGATACAGGATTTGTAAACCCAGTGTGTTGTTCAGAAGGCTTTGAGACACTAACTGGAAGCATTGCCCTAAGCAGGGAAGCAAAGAATTAGTTGCTCAAGAGTTCCCTTCATCAGTTTTGCAGAAGCGCTGATGTTCAGAGGTCAGCCTCCGGAAGATTGGGTGTGGAGCCTCAAACCTGCGCTGTGAGCATAACGTCCCGGACGGGTTAGGAATGAGCAGTGGGAATCGCACAGCCATAGCCGGTAGCGTGGAATTATACATGAACAGGGTGCAGGGGATACGCGGTGAGGTGTGAACTGCTGATGCCGTGGAGGTTGCAAACTTAGCCAAGTTAAAGTAGAATTCCTCTTGAGTGAAACTCGGGCAGCATGTGTGAATCTTGCACTGCAAAAGAGCTACTGTCTGTCTTCGCCATTTAAGTTAACACCAAAAATTCATTAAATTTTAATCTGATCTTTCTCCCCTCCCCCTGCATCGTGCTCCCCTTGCTTTGTGATTTTTATTCTGCAGTCAACGGAGATCGTAAGGTATGCTTGGAGCCAATACTGATTAACATCTTGATTATTGACCGGGATGAGGGGACAGTGTACCCTCGGTGAGCTTGCAGATAACGCTGGGGGGAGCAGCTGCTGGACAAGGTGGCTGTGCTGCTCTTTGAGGGGGACGTGGACAGGCTGCAGAAATGGGCCAACGGGGACTTTGTGAAGGTCAGCAAAGTGAAATGCTGAGCTCTGCTCCTGGGGAAGAGTAAACCCATGCACCTGTACGTGCTGGGGGCCAACCAGCTGGAAAGCAGCTTTGCAGCAGGACCTGGGCATCCTGGTGGACACCAGGTTGAACAGGAGCCAGCAATGTGCTTTTGCTGCAAAGAGGTCAACCGCATCCTGGGCTGCGTTAGCAATAGTTCTGCTGGCTGGCTGAGGGAGGTGGTTATTTTGTCTGAACGTGACTGACAGTTTTACTGCAAGGGTGGTCGAACACTTGAATGAGTGTCCAGAAAGGGGCTGGACTAGGTGATCTCCAAAGCTCCTTGCCAACCTTGGCCATTCTCTGGCTCCCACGAGCTGCTAATGATGTTGGTGACCAACAAAGCAGAGGAGCACGTGGCGTGAGTTCCTCCACACTGAGCTCGGTGATTCAGGGGTGGCTTCAGTTTGTAGGCAATGAGGGTGCATGTGCTGTGACTCCATACGTGGAGAGTACAGAACGCAACAACGCATAACTGAGAATGGATATGGAAAATGTACTGTCCTATCCCTGGTTAACCGGTTGTAACCCAGCTGAAAGCAGATGGAGCCAAGAGTCCAGTGGAAATCATTCTATGCAAGGACTGTGCTTTTGTTTCTATTTTGTGCAGCACCAGTTAGTATATGAATAATGGGCATGTGATTATTCTAAAAAGAGCCCAACGGTTCTGCCAGGAAGACTAGGATTCATAACAGCCTTCAGATATTTTTCTCATTTTATTCACAGTACAAATGATACTTGAATTAATATTTATGTTGAAATGAAATCTGAGGGGCCCCTGGTAGTAAACCAGTAAACAATACAAGGAAAAAATGGTTTTTTATGGTAGCAGAAAGTTGCAAAATGAAGGGGAGATTTGGAGCTTGTTTTATTCTGTCACATCTCCCAAAAAAACAGAACTAGTTTTATGTATTTGTGTTTTATTTTGCCTTTGTCCAGGGACATTAATTATCCTCAAAGAGCACAACTGGGTGACAGAGCAGTGAGTTGCCATGTGGAACGCAGAACAGTTAAGGCATCATAATGAAACCTATTAAAGTGAAAGCCATTTATAAAGCGATCAAAGGACTGGTTAGGCTGGGTAAATGCCTTACCTTGTACCAGAGCATAGTTAGCCATTTACCATATGGGACTAATGGAGCACAGGCTGTCTGATGTTGGAATGTGTTCAGATGATCCATTTACCGAAATGGGGAATATACACTGTACTGTCTGGGGACGCTTTATGCTGTGGAATAATGACATGGCCTTTGTTATCACGTTTGATGTCTTCCTCTCTCTGTTTTCCTCCTGAATTAGCAATATCACACCAGGAAGCAAAGCTTTCTCATACAGTAAGTGTTGCTGTTTTATTGGAGCAACCTTGAGAATTACTGGGAAGTTACACCAACTGGCAAGCACTCCATACTTATGAACTACGTTGATGTGCACTACCCCTCCCATTCCTTTGTGTGAAAATGAGGGATGCACACAGGTTAATTATGATTGAGCTCTGTTTGTACAGAGCAAATGCAGCTCTGAGTAGCTTTGCATATGTAGTTGGAACAATAATGGTTAACAAGGAGTGCGTTTTACAGCAATTAATACAAACTGAACAAGGATTATCATTCCAGCTGGTCAGTAACTACCACAAAATACAATATGAAAGGTCATTATTACTATTAGGAATTTGGATTTTGCAGATAAGCATTTGTTTATTGTATCATCTTTACTTAGACTTTAATGACTAGTGCACCAGCTAATTGCTGTTGTAGCAGAGGTGCTTATTTATCCTGTTTTCTTTAGGTAGTTACAATGCACTCCTTCCTGTGCTATCTGACCACCCTCTGGATGTGCAGTAAGTGAGCCGCTGGCCCACGGCCATCCTTTCCTTCAGCTGCCCAGAGGAATTAACTCCTGAGTTTAAGTATTGCTGCTTGTGTTCTGATATTGTACTAATGAAAACAAGGACAGGAGAAAAAAGTGATGGAGAAGGCTTGTCCTGCAGGAGGTTATCCTGTTTATCCTATACAGTTATTTGGTTTAGGAAAGATAACCATATTTTTAGATTGGGAAAGATGACTGAGAGGAATAGGCGATTCCCTGTTTTACTGTCCCTGCTTTGCACTTAAGGGTTCCGCTGTGATGGGAGACTGGACTAGGAACAAGTGCCCCGGGTTATGAAACTCTCATGGGGATTCAGGTCACTTTGCTTATTCACAAAGTTAAGAAATGCTCTAAAAACTGAGTTTTGCTTCTGCATTTCAGGTATTATTCCAGCGCCTTGTTCTTTCTTTCCTTCATTTGGGAGCCAACTACCACACCCCCAGGGAAAAAAATGAAGATAAAAATTGCAGTCTAGATGAATCCACCCATACAGCTAATAAAAGATCTGGTTGCTGCTTTTTAACTTGCTTTAAAAAAAAAAATTGAGAAAAAATTGGTAGGTACTAAGAGTTGATCATGTGGCCACATGTGAAATCTACTGAGCCCTTATGTAGGGGAAGCGAGCGCAAAGCAAATGAAGATGCTAGTACTTACATGATGCACTAATAGATACTTGACTGGGGGCAAAGCTTAGGACAGTACAATTTCTGCTCTACAGAAAAATGACTATAGGTTTCATGGGTACACTAAGCAGGCTTAGCCAAAAGCCACACTTGCCATTAATTCCAGCTCATAAACTCCAGCATTGCAGAAGGCTGTGCTAGAGACAAATAGTAATGAAACAAAATGACTGTCGGAGTTTTCAAGAAACGTAGCAATGGCAAGAAAAGCACAAAACAGTTGTGACTGCCAGGAAATGATAAAGCATCAACATCAAGATGCATCACAGCACAAAAGTTGGTTACTCGATAACTTCTTTGGCACATGCAGCAAGTGGCTGAATAGCTGAAGTGCCACTCAAAAGGCATTCGTAGGAATAACTGTTGGCATTTCAGTGAACATCAATTTGTTTGTACACCCACGATTAAAATGCCGAGCACGCTTTTGGGTGCTGCTGGGGTGGCAGCCACTGGGTGCTGCGCAGGCGCTAGCCGTGCCGGTGCTGCGGTTCGGCAGGGCTGTGCGGGGCGGCGGGGACCCTGCCTGGCGCGGGGGGACGCTGCGGGCTGCGCCAGGGGGCCACGCTCTGCAGGAGGCCAGGGCACCCCGGGGCTGGAGGGGCCGTGCAGCGGGCAGGCACATCGTCTGCGCCACAGCCTCTGTCGTTGGAGCGCTTGGCGCCTGAGCCCGTTCGGTCTCTGCGCCGTCAGTTTGGTCTTCGGCTGCGCTAGAGATGAGTGGGGCTGCGGGTCAGTGTCTAACCTTGCTCTTGCTGAAACAGAGACATTTTCCACTGGCTTTAATGCAAAACATCTGTGGTTTAAAAGTTCCGGAGTTCTATGGATATTGCTGATCAGGTTGCGCTGTAATATCTTGGTGAGTCAACACGGGATTAACCCGTGTGCTAGAAGAACTGTAGTGTGTTAGGATGGCTCTCCTGTGTGCACGTACATGCCCAAAGCAGCTCATCCAGCATGGGACTTATGCTGTCCTGTGTAGGCATAACCCACGTCTTGGTTCCCAGGTCTTGGCTTCCAGACCAGGAGGCAAAAGCTCTGTGCCTCAGAAATGATGCCAACAGACTTCTGCAGTGCACGAGCTTAAGCTGCCAAACAAAACTGTGCCGTAAGGGACAGCAAGCACTTCTCTGAAATGGCAATGCCTCATTCACACCTCGGTGGACAAGGCCTCTGGCAGTTTGCTTTAGCAGTGACTCCTTTGTTGATCGTGGCAGAATATTCTCACCGTTACCAGGTGGGCAGGGAGTGTAACACCCTTTGAAGCCTGTCGTTCTTTAATACCTTGGTGTAGTTCTATTGTAGCTGAATAGGGCAAGGAAAGGGTTGCTTCAGGAAGCTCAGTGCTTTCCTTCTAGGAAGGATAACTGACAGAGATCTGTTTGACTGTCCTTCATTCACTGGCGATATTGCTATTGATCATGGATTATGTAAATATGACCAGTGAGAACCCCTTTACCTTCTGTGGATTAATCTTGCTAAGAACTATAATTTTTCTGATGTTCAGCATTACTCCTTTTTGCATCAATCATAGTGTTATTTGTTCCTCACACCTTTACTTCTGAGTTAAAGGAGAGATGTGATTTAGTCATGCCTAGTAGAAGTCAGAAAATCCGGAGTTGGAAGGGACCCATAAGGATCATTGAGAAGAACAAGAGGGTGCATGGATGAGCTACCAGAGATTCGTGTCAGCGGCAGAGTGACAGCTCTGGACTTTTGTAAGGAGACTTGAACCACTGATAGTACAAGAGGCAAAAGGAAACAAATTGAGTTTCCTACCCAAAGTGGAGGAAAAGAATCCCTGGGTTTTGGAGTGGGGGCAGCCAAAGCCAATATTTCCTTCATGGCAGATGTCCAAATAACTGCTCTGAAATCTACTTAATTTTCATCTTAAGGGATTTCCAATTTCAGAATTGATTCCCCAGTATGCGTTCTTGATTGTCAGAATTTGGAGCGGAAGAAAAAAATAGGAGATCTGATAAGGGAAATAAACCCCTGCTAGTGATGTCTAGTTTGCTCACAGTTAATGTTTTTTCACCTTATTTCCTTAGAAACATGGCTGTTATTTTTTTCCCCTTGTTTCATGAAACCAATTTGCATCTGAGATGCATTTTCTGGGATCTCGGCAGTGATGAGACTGGCATTGCTTCTCTAAACAGAGCACCATATGCTTCCTTTTGTGTTTGCTGCCTCCAAAATACTCCCAGATAATATCACTGGCTGAGTACATGACAAAGTACCAGAAAGGTGTTAGTACACAAACACTGACACGCTTATGAAAGAGAAAAAGTGATAAATGTATAAAGAAGAAGATAAGGATGTATTTTGGGAACCAAATTGGCAGTTGCAATACCTGTTAGCGTTTTTATCTTGAGATCAAGAATGTAGGGAAAGGCAGATAGAGTCTATCATTAAATCTGCACTGGTCGTCTCAAAAAAACACTGCATCTGACTTTCAAAGTGTCTCTTATCAGAGCTGCAAAGGAATTGTAGTGGGGTTTTCAAAAGCATCTGAAAATTAGGTACCTTATTTCCTTTCAGATAGAGTTAGCAAGAGTTTAGTCCCAGATCAGGTATGCAAAACCCAGGGCTTTTCACTTCAGAGGTGGATAATTTTGTTTTTTTCAGCCAAGCAAATAACAGAATTTTGGAGAATAGACATTGCTCTGCCATGCTGGGAAAAAACCAAAGCACATCTGAGAAATGGTTTAGTAAGAAAAATGTTTGGGGTTTTTTGGTTTATTTTTGTTTGGTTTTTTCCTTCAGAAAACCTGCCTAGCGCTGGGGTGTTCTTAATCCTGCGGGTGTTAGGACTTCTGTCATGTCTGGGGGTGCTGCGTGGATTTGGTGACGTTAGCCTGGATCTCCCGCCTGCCCACACCACCTGGAAACATGACGTAAATAAACGTTTTGATCAGCTTTGGTTTAAACTGAACAGATGCTGCAGCACCAGCTTTTCCTGCGGTACCTGGCCACGCTGCTCTCAGGCCAGGACAGAGGCGACTTGTCCATCTGGCACTGAGGACGCTGGCATGTCTTTCCCAGGCTCCTTGGGTGAGGTTATAGACACGTACGTGTGCAAACAGCCTGCTTGAGGAGCGCTCTTGCAGTTGCATAGACCACCTTGGGCATCCCACAGCTTCCTCTGCCTCCACCTCCGTGCCACCCTGGAAAGTTTGAAGGACTGCTGAACAACAGGAATATTGCTCAATGCATCAACATTACAGAAGCAAATTATGATAAATTACGTTTTGTACACCCACTGGGAAGGTTTCACAATGATCATTAGCCCTCGGAAAGTCTTCTGCTTCCTGTGGTGGTCTAATGATTGCACTCTGAGCTCCCAGATAAATCACGGGTTGAACAACGGGAGGGCCCTGTCACAGCCAGTGTGTAGAGAGATTCCTCACAGGTATGGTTATTATTTTGTTAAACCCTGCAAAAGGAGTACACATCACTTGAATACTGAAGAACGACCATAATGTAGTCTTCAGCGTTAATCGCCACTGACAGCAGGTAGGACTTCTAAGTGCGTTGTTGCTTTTCTTCTAGATGGTCAGTCCTTGGCTAATTATCAAAGCACAGAGATTTACCTCCTTGGTTTCATTCTGTTCAGCTTCTCCACATCAGTATCATTTATCTCTTCCAGGGTTACTCTCTGCGCCTGGTAAGAGCACGTACCAGAGTTTTACATTTGTAATCTGTGGGCTATCTCTTCCAATTTCCCTCCTGCTGCAATTCATTACTGCAGGTTGTGTGTTTATATGAGTAATACAAGGTAAAAGCCGCCCTCCAGCTCTTCCCTTGGAACCCGTCAGCCTCTTACTCCTAATAACCTCTTTCTGTAGCATCCGTTGTCATCCCTCTTCTGAGCTGCCCTTGTTTTTGCTTCTGACTTGCAGTGGATTACCCGAGGACACGGGTGCCTGAAGGATGTCGTCCATCTGTACGTGCACGTGGTCACTGACGGCCAACCCTGGTAACGCTGCCCCTGGCTGCCCGGCGCTGGCTGGAGGGCAGGAACAGCTTTACCCTCTGCACAAAGCTGCCTCCAGCCTGGGAGTTAATATCGCCAGAAAGGCAGACTTAGGTGCTGCACACAGCGTCCTGGTGGGCAGAGGAAAAAGCTATCCATGTGAAAACCAAAACCTGCGGAACATACCATTTAAATAGTCATATGGCTCTTCTGTCTTGACAACAGCATGTTTCATCTCTTCTCTTGCCAGCAGCCGTGTGCAGGCAGCACTTCCTAAGCAGCTGTTGTCCCTGGTTCTTTGCAAATCTGCTCGTAGCAACAAGGACATTAATGGTTTTTTACATTTCTGTAACAGGAAAATCATAGCTGAGTAGAGAAACAGCAATGTATGAATAGTCACATTCTTAGTACACTATTATTTTGGAGGCTCCTGTCTTCCATAAGGTAGCCTCAATATAGCCAGGAACTTTAAAACTTCTTGAGTTTAGGAGTTCTTCCTTGAAGGAAATCCCTGAAAGCCTCCCTGAAAAGAAAGTAATTTTGACTTCAGAAGAAGCTTTCAAGTAATTTGAATTTTTTTTCATTTTGAAATTAATTTTATTGTCATTTTGTAATGGTCAGGATTCACAGACCTATCCAAGTACAATTAAGTTTCTCAAAAACAAACATTTTGGTATTCTGGAAAGATTAAACGGGGTTTTTTGCATACCTTCAAAACAATCCCTTTGTACGCACCAAAAACACTAATGAGTCGAAAATTCCCTGAAATAATAGCTCAGTCTAACTATTAACTTCCGAATTCTGAGGATGTGGAGCGTATTCTGCTCTGAGTGCAGATGGTGCTGCAGGGAAAACCCCTGGGCTCCCCCCGGTGGGTCTAGTGCTGATGTTCTTCCTAGGAAGTTTTCCAGCTGAAGTTAACAATCTGTTTTCCTTTTATGCAGCTGGTTACCATTAAACAAAATGCAAGTTCACCTAGCACCTATGTTGTGTTGTTTCCCTTGCTGAGCTGTTGAAACAAACTCCACTTGCTCAGATCTTTTTGGTTGACTTTCACTTCTGAATTTTTTAAACCTTTTTTTCCTGAACAACAATATGATTATTCTGCTATCTGAATGTAATGATGGAATGGATGAAAGGATCCTGGTGACACCAGCCAACTCTGAGGCAAATCAGTTTTACCCTCTCTAGTTCTGTGGTTCCTCTTCATTCCGGGATCTCCAGTTATAAGCTGCGTGGTCATTACCTCCGGTTACCTTTACGAAGCATGACGAATGCTCTCTTTGCATAAATGCCTTTTTCTATGTAAATACTTATACACATACATATAGATATATTTTAAGGTATTTAAATGAGGGTATATACACCTGTACCCTTTGGAAGGAAGCAGCCTGTTCTGATTTCCCTGCTTCATCTGTAGCTGCTCGAAGGATCACTGCTTGTCACTTATCTGACGAGAGCGCACAGTGAAGCGCTTGGACTCGATGACACTCCTCTTTGTTGCAAATTAAAAAATCAGGAGGCAGCCTGTAATCAAAATACTTGTGCAACAGGTAAGTTGGGGCTCAGGTGAGTGGGCTCTGATGTACAGTGCCAACACGGGGTAGCAGTAAAGCACCTGCTGCTTCTGTGGCTCGTGTGCCTGTGCCTTCGGCTGGCCGGACCCCCTCTCCCGGGAGTGCTGCCGAGCTCTCCTCCCAGGCACTGGCTGGCCTCGCAAGTAAAACTGGTTACAGAAATCTCAGGGCCAGAACTGGGTGCAGAGATTTTGGATGCACGTTCAGTACTTCTGTTACCTAGGGCACATAAGCTTCCAGGAACTGAAAAGGTGGGAAGGGAAAAAGGTTTGTCTGTTGGCTTTAAACCTTTGCAGAGCTCTTTTTCCCTTACTTGTGTGCCACGCAGTGATGGCGTGTAAATAGCTCTCCAAAGCAGTAGGTGCTGTATAATGCACTGGCTGCCCAAATGGATCAGAGTGCTCCCCTCTAATGCTGTTGCTCGCTGCAGGGTACCACTGAGACGGAGTGCCTGGTGAAAGGATCACGTATTCATGCTGCAAGCTAATGGCTCTTGCTCTGCCTTCACAAGGAACGGCCGTTATGTGAGCACAGCCCGCTTGGTCAGTCCTGCCTTGCACCCAAACACTCATCGAAGTGAGAACAGACAGCCTGTTGACTGCGGATGGCCGTGACGCCACCCAAAGTATTTGTATCTGTGGGTTGTGGTAGGAAAATGTTCTGTATGTCATTATGCTATAAATAGGCATCAGAATAAATCATTTTACAGGATCCCATGTTCTTGCCCTCAATTTCCGTGCTGGTAAAAACCTGTTTATTTGTCCTTTCTAACTGCCTGCCCTGCTGACTCAGTCTGTGCTGAGATGCAGAGTTCTCTTTCAACTCATCAAGCTATGTCCTCAGTAACATCCAAGTGATGTAGACGTACTGGTGAAGAATTGTAAAATACCTCTGTTTTCAACTTACTCCCTGTAATGGCTTTTGTGCAGCCCTTCTGTCTTTGGGGGCTGGTGCAGGTGTAACGTTTTGGGACTGAACAAATAATTGTGTTGCAGTTGGAGGATCCAATACTCAGTATGTCCTTTCTGAAGGTCCAACAGGAATGGAAGCAGTGGCAATGTGCTGCTGGAGCCAGTGGATCTGGGCTTGAATGACCGGGGAAAGGATACTCTTGATGAGATGCTGCCGGTGCCGTTTGGCTGTAGCCGTCTTGCACAGCACAATCTTGCTCTGTTTCGAGAAGCTTCTCATCGCAATGAATTTCCCATCTCAGCTAAAGCTAAATGGAGCAGTCGCTGGGTATGACAAGTACAACAGTGACTCAGCCCTGGATGTGCCTCTGTGCATATCTGCCAGAAAGGTTTCAGCTCATACGCTGCTCCTTGACTAGCCAGCTAATACATTATTGAGAGACCACCCAGAGTCTTTACAGAGTAATGCAATTATTCCTTTCCTGCACCACGTACAAATGTCCTCTTGAGCAGTACACTAAGATGGGATAGCATTTGATAGCTTTTTTTAGGCATCTTTTTAAGGGAGATAACCTGAAAAGATGTGTACAATTTCAATATTTGTAATTCAAGTTTCTATAACTTTAAAATTGCAGTGTTTTATTCCTATGAGGTCTGTATTATGGGGCAAGTGGTATTGTGTGTAGTTCCATGGCAACCTCCTTTCTCCTGCTGAATTGTCAGCTAAGAGTGGACAGGCTGCAGGTGGACTTCTGCCTCTTCTCAGCTGCAAAACTGCTGGAGGCAGGGAGGTTTATTTTAGAAGACATAATTAGGAATTTGCAGCGTTCATCAGAAACACGGATGGACAACTGTGGAAGGAAAATATGTTAAAGTGCAGAGCGAGCTTTGTTTCTGCCATCAACACAGCTCCAACAGTTTATTTTGTCTCTGCCTTCCGACATGCTCTGTCTCATGCAGTGTGTCTGGGGGAGGCAGAGCTGCGTGAGAGAAGCTGATCTCATGGCTTCCGAGAACTTTGCTTCCACCAAGCTGTTTACTGGGGGTGGAAGAAGAATTTTGTTTCGGCCCTCAATAGATATGAGGATTTGTGAAATATTTGCCAACAGAGAATGATATTTAGCTGGTATGGTATGTTGTAACTCCTTAGATTTTTATGTAGCTGTGGCAATTTGCGTGAGCCAAGGATCAGCCCCCGTACGTTGGCAAACACTTCATATACTGCAGGTTGAAATGATGCTCTTCCCTACCCTTACACGTCATATTTTTTTATTATTAATTTCTGGGGTTTCAGCAGTTCTGTAAAACAGGGAAGGTGAAAGTGCTCTGTGACCATCCCACTGAAGAAATGCCTTGGTTCCATCTAGCCAACTCCTACCTGGCTCACCACTCAGCTCAGTGTTTTTCACCATTTCAAAAATAACTGCGCTGCTCATGATCTCAGCAGCCTTCTCAGGACTGCCACCCAGATGCTAAGGCCAAGGTGAAGCGCTGTAGGATGTTACAGTATTAAACCACGTGGTTTTTGCTTTCTTGCACCTGTTTAAAAGATGGCAAAAACTGAGACAGGAGAACTGCAGTCATGCTATCTTTGAAATACGGGTAAGAGCCTGAGTGTTTCAGGATAGACCGCTAATTGTTAGCAAAACCGTACATTTTTCCATAGGATCGTAGTTTTACCATATCCCATGGATTTCTCATCTAAATCACAGTTTTTACTTTCCTGCACTGGTAGTAATACATGCAGTTCTCTTGGAAATCTATTTTAAAATCAAGTGTCACTCGCTTTGCGTTGCAGCACTGTGCTGCCGTAGGAGTAACTGAAGCACGATTGCGGGGCTGCGGAGCCCCGCGAGGTGCTTGGGGAGACCTGCCTGCGGCGTGCCCTCAGCCCACGGTCACCCGGGTCTTCTCCGTTCGCCAGCACCGAGGCACCCTCTGTTTGCTGTTGGCTTGCACTGCTGCAGCTATAAAGTGAGCTGACTTTAAGGATGGGATTTATTTGAATCTTTATCTAGGATGTCATTTTCAGTCCCGTGTAAAAAAATTGTTCTCCATCAGCCTGCTTTCTGGCCCAAATTGAACGTCCACTGTCTTCATACGTAAAGAATGTATGGGTGTTAGTGAAAGGCCTTGCTTCGGCTTGCGGCGTTTAATCTGTGTGTCTTAAGCTTCTGGAAACCATCACTTCCTCCAATGCATCTTTCCTGGGCAGGGCTGGAAAGGTTCCCTCCAGCTGAGATGTTCTTTTCCACATGAAGCTCATTTTCTTTTGCTTTTTCTTTTCCATTTTTCACTCCTGCTGCCTCTCTGCTATACGTTAGTCTTACAGATTCCAGCTCGTTCACACAGCTTGTCTTCCTGGTTAGGAAATGCTGGTTGTCTTGTAGAGCCCATCTTTACTTTTGGACCACACTTCAGCTTATATGCCTTTCTATAGTCCTGTGTTTTTTAGGGTGTTCTTAGGTTATTTTTTCCTATTCTGATCAATACAGTCACCTCTAAAACGTTTACATTTCCTCATACATCTTGTATGAGGGCCCCAATTAATGCCTAACACATCCATGAACAGCAATTATTTTCCACACTCTTCAGTTTGTTTCAAAATGTATGTTTATAACTTAGCATGTTGTAGACCTCCATACAGAAACTAAGAAGGTAACAGGACTAAGAATAAGTGGTGGGTAAAAAACAGTGCAAAAAAGGCTAAAACGCATTTCTGTCCGGCGTGGCAGAGTTTTGGCTTCCTCTCTCTGATGCTGCAACAAATGCTGATGGCTGCTGGGCAGCAGCACTGTGCTTCTTGCTCTATCCCAGGCACGTGCCAGGTTGCCAGGATGCTGCGATGTCCTGCTAATTAAAACCACTCCAGGTAAGGAGGTGGATGGTAAGCAGTGACATGAGCTATAATGAAGACCCCAATGATGGCATTTGCTGTCCTAGTTTTGAGGTGCTTACAGCTGCTACCAGGTTCAATTCTTCCTTAAAATCTACCCTTTCTACTCCAGACTCCTCCACCCTTTTTCCCCACGAGAAGCTTGTCTGATTGAGCTGTTACTAATGCCAATAGGATAGAGAGAGCTGTTTCAAGCACTTCAATGTTTTGCCTGCTTGAAACTCTTGAAAATACTGTTAAGTAAGCATCGTAATAAAATGGATGTACTTTAAACCTAAGGGTGGTTTTTTCCAGGGATATATTTTGCTCAGCATCCCCAGTTTTACTAACGAATGAAATGCTTTTGCTTGGTCAATTTGCTGCTTTCGGGATGCTGTTGGAGGCACAGGGAGCGTGCAGGGCTCCACTGAGATGTGCTTGGGGTGGTGGTGACAAAAACGCCCCCTCGATGCAGCCCCCGCAGGGCTTGTAGCCCCTTGGTCCTCAGAGCAGGTTATCCAAGGACAGACACAAATCGCGGTCGCTTCCTCTCGGCACAAGGGCATTCAAGAAGATAATAGGTGGGAAAAATAACAGTTGATCCTGAGGCTGAAACTGGAAGCTGTTTCTGAATATAAATTAACATGTGACCTCAAACTGTCCTGTTTTCTGTCTGCCTGTCAGCATCTCTCCTTGCCTAAGTCTAGCCTTTGTTTTTCTTTTTGTCCCTCTTTCACTTTCATATCGGTACCCTTTTGCTTGTCCTGATACTGGCACAAACCTGTGCTGACAAGTGCAAGACAATGCAGCTTGTCTAAAAACGCGTGCTCTTCATTCAGCTCTGTAGCAATATAAAAATCCTACTTCAATTCTACATGCGTTGCTTCCAGGCTTCCCTCGGTTTTCACTGAGTAGGGGTGGTCTGTTTTCTTTAAATTAATCCTGCTCTGAACCAGGGGGAAGGCTTGCAAGTCACAGTAGAGGCAGGTTTTCAAACTTGCTGCTCATGTTAGTGTCACAAATGACTCTTGCTGGAGTTCTTCAAGGTCAGCAGTCCCGATCTCCAGAGAGGCACAAGCATTTAACCCACCCATGGAGGTGTGAAAACTAGTCCCCGCATTAGTGGATCAGAGTTTATCTCCCCTTCCTTACATCTTCACAGTTACCTGTCAAACTGTTCATAGATTACATCACGTGTCCCTTAAAATACCAGCTGTGAAGTTACCAGCTGAAGTCTGACAGCTTAAAAGAAACGTTGGTTTAATCAACTTTATTACTAGCTTTAAATTACTCTGAGTTCTGATCTTAAAGCAGCAGCCGTGCTTACTGGTCCAACTGCAACGAGTTACAGAAGAAAACTGGGGGGAAGCAGCACTTGCTGAACATGCCCGTGCGACACCGGCACTGGTGGACGGCAGTGAAGTACAGGCAGGTCTTGGGTCAGCAGCAGGGCCAGAACTGTTTTCCCTACATGCTATGGAAGATGACCAAAACCATTTTCCCTATGTGGTATAAAAGATGACTCTTACAGGTGTGATACGGGGCCTCAGACAGGCTGGAGAGACTGCCCTGGCAAGTTAGGAGGGAGGAGAAAACACCATGAAAGCGGACCAGCCCCATGGCGTGTTCTCCTGCAAGCCCTACCTGCAGTGCCCTGCGAGGGCTCCCACTCTGGGAAGCAGTTGTTTGCAGACATCTTGAATAGATTTTGTTCTCCGAAAACTCTCACAAGCCAGAGAAAATTGAACTTTTCATGGGTGAACATCCAATGGTGTCAGAACTGGAAATTTTGTAGGATCCGTATCAGATACCTCATCCGTTTGTGCAATAGGTTGCCTGGTGGTGTTAGCTCCTCTGAGCACCAGGAGAGTTTTTATGCTATTCCAACAATGTGTTTTCTTCTGTTCTGCCAAATTTGTAAGGTCTTATGTGCTGCTGTCTCACAGCCTCAGCAATGCTGGCTGTAGGAGATGGGCAACCCACGCAGCACATCGTGCTGCACTTCTCCCTTAACCGCTCTCCTCTGTTATGACTAGTGCCCATCCACCATGCGAAGTGCACTAGAGGAACCGTAGTGCAACACACCAATTTTCACCCATTCATCTACACCAGGAGATATAATTCCTGGCTCACCAGTGTTTATTTTAACTTTAAGTTTCTTCAGGAAGTGCTGTTTGCTCCTGAGCTCTGCCTTGGAGAGCACTCAGCTGTCAGAGTCATAGAATTGTTTGGGTTGGAAAAGACCTTTAAGATCATCAGCCCACCACTAAATTATGTCCCCAGGTGCCATGTCTACACATCTTTTAAATACCCGCAGGGATGGTGACTCCACCACCGCTCCGGGCAGCCTGTTCCAGGGCCTGACCACTCTGTCAGGAAAGACATTTTCCCTAATATCCAACCTAAACCTCCCCTGGCGCAGCCTGAGGCCATTCCTCTCGTCCCATTGCTGTGACTTGGGAGAAGAGACCGACCCCCCCCTCACCACAACCTCCTCTCAGGCAGTTGCACAGAGCCATAAGGTCTCCCCTCAGCCTCCTCTTCTCCAGACCAAACCCCCCCAGCTCCCTCAGCCGCTCCCCATCACACTTGTGCTCCAGACCCTTCCCCAGCTCCGTTGCCCTTCTCTGGACACGCTCCAGCACCTCAATGTCCTCCTTCTCCCAAGAGCGTGAACGCAGTGTGTTTTTCAGAGATTCTTCTGTAGAGCACACAGGATCATGTAATTGTTCATGTGGTTTAGATCAGAGATGCTTTCCCATCTGAAGACAGACCTTTTAAAACTGTCTGGTCCAGCAGGCAGTCCTGTACTCCGCTTGCAGCTGGAGCTGCACTGGGGGCAGCAGGAGGAAGGAAGATGCCTTCATGCTGCAGAGCCTCTTTTCTCCTCGAGGTATTGCAGCAGTGAGCTGTGCACTCAAGAATAAAGGGGATTGCTTCTGAACCCCATAATACAGTCCCCCCTCCCCATTTTATAAAGAGAAAATCGTTGGCAAATCAACAGTGGTCTCATATCAAGTCAGAAACCATTACATTGGTGTTGATGATTGATACTTTAAAAAAAAAAAAAAGAGTGCCTCAAGAGTTGAAACTATCTCCATGAAAATTGGCAATTTGTTAAAGACCGCCGCTATTGACAGTAAAACAGACAGCAGTAAACATGCACTTACAGTCTCTATTTTCTCCTGACATCTTCGAGCTCCCCTGTTTCTGCCCCTGCTCCCCTTGCAGGGGTTTTTGACAAGCTCTGGAGGAGATGCTGCTGACTTGCCACCTCAAGCTGGGAAATCGCCCTCTCTGCGTTGGGCTGGCACGTAGGACACCAGCTAAAAGCCAGTAGGACTTTGGCTGTTTGGTGTCAGATGATTTGTTACAATGAGAATTAATACATATTTTCCTTGTTCCTGTAGGTTTGGGTTTTTTTTACTTACACAAGGAAATAGCACAGTAATTTTTGTCCTCTCTGCTCCAGTAAAGGTGAAATAAAATAATAATCCATTGTGTGTTATTGCATGCTACGGGTGTCAAAGAAGAAATATTTAACTAAAATGGCCTCCTTAAAAAAAATTTTAAGTTTCTTCTTGGCTAAAACACCCCTATCTCTTTTTCGGTGCTGTTTTAAAGCTAGATTTAGTTTACTGCCCTGTGAATTTCAATGTTTTACTGACCCGTAATTTCTCACAGCCGTGGCTTGGAGCCAGCTGGGATCACTAGGGCTGCTGGGCTGCTCTGCCCTTGGCTCAGCAGCCTCTGGACGAAGTGTCAGCCTTGGTGTGACCACTCCTGTGACCAACGGGGCTCGGGTCTGTCACTTAAACTTGTCCATCAGCACCGTGCAGCTCCCAACCCTTGGTCTCTGTGCAAAGGTTGCCCCAGAGGATGGGGCAGATGCCCCAGAGGGTTGGGATGACCCAACCCACCAGCAGCTCCGACCACCAGTGTCGTGCGCCTTCCTGAGCATCCTTTCACCTGTGAACGTGTACTGGAAAGCACTGGCTGCTCTTCCCTCTCCTCCAGCTGAGTGGAAGCTGTCTGCTACGGCTCTGCTCGCACAGCAGGCAGACATGCACCAGATCACACAGATAACGTGAAAACACTTAATGCTTGTGTCCTAGTGCTAGTTAATGAATAACCAGAAGAAGGCAGCATCAGCTGAAGACCCTCTGGTCCAGCTGTAACCTGTATTAATGACCAATATTTTAAATATCTCTCTGAATAAGAAAGGAAAAAAGCTTTGAGAAAAAGTCTTGTGAAAAAGGCCTCTTATTCTGTAGCTAAGGTATGCCTTGTGGCTTTTAATACATGAATATATATATATATTGATATATACACATTCTGTTCCTGCAGCTTGCTTGGGACAGCTCTGTGAGTGGCACGAACCCAACCAGCAAATTCCGTGTTTCAGTCTCACTCTAAATCTGGGTGGCTTTTTACCCCTCCTCCCCTAACGCCCAGGAAGAGCTGTCGAGAGAGTCAAAGGCAAAGCACGGGCACTTGCCAGGGGAAATGTCAAGAGGAAAAGGCAGCATTTGGCCTTTCCTTCAAAGGCACATCGTGGGAGCTGGTGTGGCCCAGGGAACCTCCGCAGTGCAGGTAGGGAAGTGCAGCAGTGCTGATGCGTTTGACCTCCCTGTTTCTAGACCCCGTCTCAGCGCGAGTCACCATCGTGTGCGGTGTCTGAGCTCCTGCATCCTTCGGGATGGCGGGGTGGGTGGAGGAGGGGGAGGACTGGTGTGAGGGGAAAAGAGGAGAAACGTGGATTTTTCTTCATTTTCTCTCCCCTAGGTGTTTTCTTTAGGTTGTTTTGTTTCATTAATCTTACGCTGATAGCAACGTCTAACAATCATAAATTATATTTTTGTGGAACGTATGAGCAGAGGCACAAAAGCTATTCAGATTTCTCAGTCCGAGAACTTTAAAGCATTCAGGAAAACCCTTTGAAACCATCCTGCATGTAAATATTTAGCCACTTGTTGTTCTGCTTCTACTTGACCTGCACTGACTCTTCAAGCACAGTAAACTGGCAGATCTCTAAGATATCATGTCTTTTCCAGTGCTGCTGTTCGGGTCTGAAAACTTAATTGGGCAGCTTCCCCAGCATCAGCTGCAAAAAGCTTATTTTCCACATAGTGGTGACAGCTGCAGAGCACTTGTTGTCCTTGGGATGTTCCAATTATGAAGTCTGGGAAGTTGAGGATCAGAATTGTTTTTAAGTCAGGACTACAGCAGGTAAAATTGAAAGACGTTAAGAGTGGGCAGAGCAGACGTTAAACATTTCACTGTGAGTTACAAACACGTTTAAGGAAAGTATTATGTTTCTTTAGCTGTTGTGCACTCTTATTTCGATTCAGAGGTTCACAATAGGTGTTTTGATCATTCCATTTCTATTAATGTGCTTCTGTAGTGTCTTGTAGTGCTACAATAAGAACATTTTATCTTATAAAAATGGGATGGTTCTAACTAGCACTCCTAAAGGGAGACAACCTCCCTCCAAATCCGACTGTGAGCTGTGCTTGTGGACGCGTCTGTACTGGAATGCAAATCTGTCTACAGATAACGAACCCAATGAAATCGGTCACTGGATCTGTGTGTTGCACAGATCTCTCCTTTCTCATTGGGCCAAATGCATTCGAGTGTTTGGCTTTACTTGTCGCTGTCTCTCTCTTTTTAGCTCTTTCATCGTGTTATTGCAGTGAGCTTTTTGTCTGATGCTGACCATCTCCATTAATTTCACTTTTTTCCTGACTGATCCTGATTTCTCTAGATACGACTATATGAGGACCACTTCAGACGAGCTATTTTTTTAATATGTTTAATGAGCTGACACGTCATGTTTGTGCCAGGCTTTTTTCCGGCGCTCCTGCAGCGCAGCACATCAGGCTTTCAGCCCGGGTGGATGAAAAGCAAGTGATTTCATTCAGACCTTGCCAAGAGCCGCTGCACCAGCCAGTGGACATCTTTCTCGTATTGACACCCAACAAATCATTTGCTTCCTCCGCGCTCCTTGCAGCACACGCTGAGCATGCAAGAGTCTTGTTTGCTGCAGAAAACTGAAGCCTTGGCTGAAAACTCGCGGTGGGTTGTGAGTGAAAGGGCCTGGCAGCGCTTGTGCTTGCAGTCACTGACTTCTTATGCTGCCTGCAAATGGGAAGTCCTCGTTTTATATAAAGAAATTATTTGAGAAGGTACTATAGAAATAACGAAGAAAATGTGTGACTGCCTAATGATATTTCACGAGGTATGGCATTTTCTAAATTTGCTGGAATGCAGCTGAGGTGTTGGTTTAAAAAGCAGCATCATTGCAAAAGGAGCTGGGCATTTGTTGTCAATTCATGATGCTGCTGGTTGTCTAATAGCGGAAGCCCAGCTCCCCCCTCTCCTGTCACTGGGGATCAGGAGGAATTTCTATAAAGCCGTTGCACTGATGCGGTACAAGCATAGTGTCAGTGCAATCAAACAGTCACAATGGCTTCACTTAATAAGAGTGTACAGTTTATTTTTTACATAGTAAATTTGCTATGATCTAGGTCAGTGCCTGTGACACCAAATTCTCCTTCCAGAGCTGTTTAGTAAGCTTTAAAACGCCCCACGAAATCAAAACTTGCAAGGGTTGTCAAACTTCCAGGTTGTAGAATGTCCCTATCCAGGTTTTGGCGCTCAGCTTTCCAGGGGAAAAAGGTTTGGATTTATTTTTCTGGCTTATGCTCATTGTCCTTTGCTTTGAGGAGTTGAGAATAATGAATTATGCTCCCCCCCAATCCCCCAATTATTTGTGAACTGTGTTTTGCAAATAAGGCTGCAAGGATAGCTGTGGTCAATAAGCACAGGCCAAAGGAGTAACTAGGAAAATTGATTTGAAATGAAGGCTCGATATTAGAAACTTGCTGTCTGGAAGGAAGGCTAAATACACAAGCGTGGGAGGGGTCCCTCTTCTGTTATTCCAGCAGGTTTTCAGAGCTGAGTAAGAAATAATTATTTTCTTTTTTTTTTTTTATTGAATCACTTTGTGGTAATAAGTTTTCTGTCATTGCAATGCTCCAGCCTCTAAAAATAGGACTTTGCATTTTTTTTTCCACCCCAGGTCTTGGTTCAGAGCATCAGTCGCGTGTGCTCATGCGCCAGCTTTTGTCCTTGCCTACTTTCAAATTAATTTGATGTGACGTGATAAAACTGGGGTAACTAAATAGTTTCAATACTTGGCAAGCTATATTTAATGGTGGTTGGTGAGGAAAGCAAATAGTAAAATTTGCCTTCTCCATCAAGACTTACTGTGGCCACCAGTTTGTCGGGTTGTATTTCTCAGTGCCGTGTCACATTAAGTTGTGCTGTGGGATGGTGCTGAACTGCAGTTGCACACCATCGCATCAGAGCTTCAGACGAGAGCGCCACAAGCTATTTTTAACAAAACCCAAAGTATGGTGAAAAGCCTTTGTTGTTACAGAGGTGCATTTCTGTGAGGCTGATGTTTGTTATGACTCTAAATACACGTTCAGGTTTCCTCTGCGACAGGCTCCTGCCGTTTCTAATGACTTGCAGGATGTGCAAACCTGGCCGAGGTGACTCGTTAGCCGAAGACTTTTGTTTGCAGTAGATGGATGCTGCAGCTGGTGGGGCAGCTCCCAGTGGGTGCACCGAGTGCCGTGCTACCGTACGGCAAACAGGGAATGAAAAACACGGTTTGTTTCTTGCTCCTATGACCAAAATGTTGAAAGCAAGTTGTGTCGTTGTGAAGAAAAGCCAGGACCCTTTCCCTAGGGGTTTCGTTCCCCCGTGCGGGTGAGAAGACAGGCGTCTTGTCGCTGGCCGTGCGTCGGGGCTGGGGCAGAGCGCAGCGAGGGGAGCAGAGCTGCAGCATCCGCTCAGTGCCGTGACGGGGTCCCGGGGCAGTCCTCCAGTGTGGGCACCAGACCCATACCCCGTCTCGAAATAGCTCCTGGCCAGTACAGACGGGACTGGCTTTTAATTTTTTATTATTCGTTTTGTGCATATTTGCTCAATGCCTCCAAAAACCTTTAGTGGCGGTGAGCTACAGTCTAAGCTCTAAGGCTTCTCTATTTTTCTGCAAAAACATATGGCACCTTATTTGCTAATAAGTGTTATGAATAATTAAAATTAAATTACAACTCTCAAAAGAAGGGACCATAGCAGAGGTAGTGATGTTTTGTCCTTGCTTTCTTTAAATGAGAGCGCTGATCTCACCGTCCGTCTCGCCACTCTTCTGCACGGAAAGATTTTAAAGAATCATGAACAGAGTTTTAGGAGACATCAGAATCAGGGCACTGAGTGCCTCCATTGCTGTTGGGTTTTCACAGCTGATCTATCATTACAGCAGCTTGCACTTTGTGCAAACCAATTAAAATGAATAAGTGCACTCTGATCTAATATTCAAGTCATTTTTTGGCGTGCAATCATTCATCATAAATGCACATAAAACTGGAATTCAATTAATCAGCTCGTACAATGAGCCTGTCTCTTGCTATTTTTTCCTAATACATTTTTTCTTTGAATAAAAATGTAATTGTCAGTGCAAAATATCAAACTAGAGCCACATAACAAATAGCTATGGATTTGTAATTAAACCCAATAAAGCCTAAGATGAAGTATAAAAGGCAGAGAGCTAAAATCCAATTAAAACTTATTATGAGAAATACAATGCCAGTCTTTTGTTGGTTGGTGGTTTTTTTGTTTTGTTTGGGTTGGTTTTGTTGGGTTTTTTTTCAGGCAGGGAGTGACATATTCTGGTTTGTAACAAAACACAGTTATCGGTTTTGATAATGAAACCCAAGGTATGATTCAACGAGTGTGGAGTAAATAGCTAATGGCAAGAAGAGACAGTGACATATGAGGAAGGCCCGGGAACAGCCCCATTATCTCCTGTTGTAATCAGAGGCAGGTTACAGTTATTTCCCCTCCTGTCTAAGTGGATGCATTTGACTCTGAAGAAACACGTTATTAATTCTTGTTACCCAGGATAGCATCTGACGTTACTTGCATTTATTTTTAGGAGAGGGAAGAGATTCATTTTAGAAGAGCTTTGTCTATTAGTGCAAGACACTAAGTGTGATGAGAACACACGGTGGCTCAGAAATCGCTCGTTTAAGGAGAGCGAGGGAGGAACTGCTGAACCGGGTTTGCAGAAGGCACCAAAAGCGGGAGAAGGCGGTGACTCCTCATCATCTGGGCCGTGCTCCCAGCTGCAGCAGAGCCCGTCTCGCCGCCATCCCCGCGTGCCGCAGCTCTGCTGCCCGGGACCCGGCTCGGGAAGAAGGGAGCTGCGCGGGAGCTTTGGTGTGGCGACGCCGAGCGCTGCCGCCTGCCCCGCGCTTGGTGCCCGGAGAGGGAGGAGTGGCGGCAGGGGCTGCTCGGGGACCCCAGCCCTCGCCCAAAACCCAGCCCTCGGCCTCCTGCCGGGGCACAAATGGGTGTTTGCAGCAGAGGGCAGGGCTCAGAGCCCAGGCTGAGCCCTGCTCCCTTCAGAGCAGCCAAATCATCCCGTCCCCGCCGATGCTCCAAGCTCCTTCCTGGAGGAAGTGTCGCGGCTGGGAATTTTACCTGTTCTTGTCCCAGCTGCTCCGGGTTTTAGTGCAACAAGCATTCACCCAGCCAGAAAGAGGGATGGAAACAGTATGTCCTGGTGGTTAGAGCGGAGCAGGGAGGGGAAAGCCCTGTGTTTTGGATGGCGCCTCAGAGGGTACGCTATGGTTTTGGAAAGGACCCGAGTCCTCTGCCGGTCGCTTTATCTGTCCTCACCTCAGGCTGATGCTCAGGAGTTTAACCTGCTATTTGTATTCACCTTCTCCTGAGCTGAAGAGATATTTCAAAGACCAAATCCGTTTGACTGGGGACGAGCGAGCAGAAGGTAGCACCCGCGTGCTTTCTGGGGCTGGTCTGTCCCTCCTGACGAAGCCAAAGTGCCTCCCAGGAGCAGCCAGCGCCTGCGGGCGCGCTGCTGCCGTGCAAACCGTGCGAATCGATGCCGTATAGATGCACGGCCGATCTTTGGTGCCATTTGCCTCTTGAGATCATTTGCACGGCCTGGAACCATCACAGAGGTTTGATCTTCCATCCCTCATTCCCAGCACATTTTATCCTCCTGGTGCGTGTCTGGCCAGGGAATTTGGTGCCGGGAAGGGATCGGCACCATCTGCCAAGGGAGGACCTTAAACTGCGGAGAACAACTTGCAATCTGCAGGGGGTTGGAAGTGGCTGCTGTTTCTGGGAAAGAAGGAAAATAAGAAAGCTGCAACCTTGTTTAAGATTAACTTCATGCACTAGTCTGCTTGTAATAGTTATTTCTCAAAGAGAAATGGCTTACAATATAAATTGGGATTTTTTTTCCTTTCACTTTGTTCCCAGTCAGAAAGCTTCTTAGAAATGGAAAATAAATGTTTGAGGTTAAGCTAGACTGAAAACAGCTGGTGTTTGGACCAGTTTTGGAGAAACTGGTTTTTGGAGAAAAGTTTTTGGAGAAAAGAAAATTACATTTCTCTTCCCAGATTTCTCATTGTTCCAAAATAACTAATTATCTCCCCCCCTTTTTTTTGTTACTGAGTTCTTCCATTGTGTAACATGCCAGTCTCTTAACTAGCACAGAGAATCAAATACGTCTGGCCTTTCATTTCATCCTGACCCTAATCTTTTTTAAAAATTTGATTATAGGCATGACTCCCTAGTGACTGCTTCGCACCTTTGTAGCATTAATGGTCTATTGAACAATACCCAACCGCTTTGTTTATCCTTTTTATTTTTGCTAATGGCTGTCGCTAGTTTTGCAGCTCTGTCTTTCTTCACCTCAATATAAATCTGGTGTCGATCAGCCCCAGCAAAGCTGAGAACAGTAGGACAAGATGGAGCAGAGGATCGGTGTGGTCCAGGCAAAGATCTTCCCTCCGTATTATTGATGCTTGTCGTATGACTCCCACGTCTGGACATCCTCCATTTTCATGTTTTTATATTTCAGCTCCCATGACAACCGATGTCCTGACCCCAAGAGGTCTGTCTGAAGCCCTAGCCACCCACTGGGACCAGACAGCACCCGAGTCCACCGGCGCGGAGGCAGCCCGCAGGACATCCAGCTGCTGAATCGTCAAGGTTCTCTGACTGTGTGCAAACTGTTCCTTGTTTTTCTCCGAGGGCCAGAACCGGGTGGAGCATCCCAGTGGTCGCTCAGGCTGCACCTGGCACAACTGCACCCCACAAATCCCTGTTGCAAAGCCTGGGGAAAGCTGGGGTGTTCTGTAGAAAAAAGGTCACTTTTATTTTAAGTAAACTTATTTTAAGAAATGTCCAAGACGTTGTATCTAAAAGTTTTTGGACAAACAAGGAAGAGCACAGAATGTGACACCTCTGTCCGCCCAGCCTCTTGCAACCGAGCAGCTGAGAAGTTCAGGACAGTGGGAGCCAGCAAGGAAAACGCAAACCTGATCCTTCTGCGTTTTTCTCTCAGCTGAAAAAGTCAGATGAACTTCAGACAACTTTCCTCCACCTTTCAAGAAGCGGGCAACCCCCCCTCCATTGCTCTTCCATCGCTGCTGGCGTGGATCGGGCAGCCTGTGCAGGGGAGCCGTGTCGGAGGCTTGCTGTCTCAGCTCGAGTGTGCTGCTCCTCAGGGTGCCTTTAGGATGTTCCAAGCGTGATGCTCTGCTGCCCTTGATTTTGCAGGCTCTCCTACGTGTCTTGAGTAACTGGCATCTCCCAGACCTCACTGTTCGTTCCTCGCGGTGATGAGTGCTCCACGGGCCATGGAGGGGAGAAAGCTCGGCTTGCGTGCTTCGTGGAGAAGTTGTGTAAAGGCAAAAGGTGTTTATGGGTTACATACTGAAGCCTTCTGCAGCCAAAACTGGAGATGTGTTTTCAAAACAGCTCTTCTGCACGTGTAAGTGTCTGAAGTGGTTTTGAGCTCTTTGGGAAATACAGCCACTTATGGTGTGACCTTCAAGCAAGCATGAAAGCATTAAGAGTCACGGACTCCATGGATGACTCCAGCTGGTCCCAGTTACGAGCAGTAAGCTCTTAGGAAAACCTTTGTCAAAATTCAGAGATAATGTAAATCTTTCTTTCTTCTTCAGCTGCTATTAGCAACAACAACTGTACCAAAGCGATAGGAAAAGGGGGTGACTAGTCTCACCAGCCAGAGAGTAAGAGACAAAAGGCACCTGAAATCAGAGGGAGAACAAGATCCCAGTTTGTGTGGATCAATTTGGGATGGAAGGAACACACTCTCTTTGGGTAATTTTCTAGTTTTTGGTTTGAAACAAAATACTGAGCGCTCAGCCTAGTGACTGTCAAACACAGTTATTTAACATAAATTGAGTAGTAAACAAGTATTAAAGTCGTCTGGTGTAAACCCAGCAGCAAACATGAGTAAATTTTGGGTAGAGGTTGAATCACAGCATTCAGTTATCTGTGTATTACAGTCATATCCACCCCTTAGATGTCTTCTGCCATGTATTAATTCACTTGCTACACAACTGATGTCTCAAAAATCTGACCCTCATTTAGTAGCTTTAACCTCAGACCATTTCCGTGGTAGTTAATAACGCTCCTGCGGAGCTACTCATGACATGCAATTCATCCTTGCTTTGCAGGCTCTTCTTTAACAATTAACAGCGTTAACAATGCTCTTAATATTGTGTCAGCTGCACAGTCATTATTCAGATTTGGTGCCGGGGCTATAATTGAAACCATCTGTTTGAAGGTTTCTTTTCTGCTCCAGCTTGACGGTGGAGCTGCCGTCTCCTGCTCCTTGGTATCAAGCAGAGCCCCGAGGTGAAAGAATGCAGTGCTGGAGGTGGCCACATCCCTGTGCTGCTTCCAGACATGAAACAAGGCTGCATGATTAATGATAAATTAATATATTTATTAATATATTATTGACCATAGTGACAGCACCTGGTTTCTGTAGAGACGTGCTGGCTGGTCTCTCGGGCATGTATTCCCTCATTTCCTAGACTCTCCAGCTGCTGGGGCCCTGCTGCCGTAAGAAGCAGAGCAGGACAGGGTGCTTTGGCAGCTCAGACTGCCGCCGGGGGACCCAGTTAACCGCTGGTCTCTCCAGCACCGCCGCTGTGGTCCGACCAGCCCGTGGTCATGGTGGACCCGAGCAGCGATGCGCAGGGCTGGAGCCAGCATCACCCCGCTGGCCGCCTCCCGCGGTGCTCCAGACCTGCCTAAAAGGGAAGCGGGGCATTTAAGGACTTAAGGTTTTAGTTTTGTGAGCTTTGGTGTTTCAGACTGTGACCACCAGGACAAAGGAGCTTTATTTACTTCTTCAGCCTGTCGTAAAGCCATGAGTCCAGATCAGTCTCCACAGTCACTGCGGGGCAAGTAATTTTGCTGTTACCTGTTTGTACCCATTGATAAAACAGAACTGTCTGTTTCAGTGCCAGGAAACCAAAATACTTACTTTTCACTAAATTAATCTAGACAAAAACAAACGATGCGGTAGACTGTCTTTATCCTTTGTGGCTTCCGATATGTAAAAGAGATTCATGCCCTGTGCTGGGTTTGGCAACATCCTCTGTGTGATGGTGTCACTGAACTCAGATATTCCACTGGCCAGAGGGGTGGGAACTGTAACTAATAATTTAACTTAAGCATGTGTTAAGCTTTTAGGTGATGAAAGGCATGCTTATATTCTAATTCAAGCGGATAAACCCAAGCTTGTTTTAAACCAGCCAGGTCCCACAGAGATAATAACGTATCTGCACCAGTGAAGGCTGTAGCAGATCACGCAAAACCAACCCAGAGACATGGGCATGTCTCCAAGAAGAGCCCATATGGGGCTTGAGCTTTTCTCATCCACCGAGCTAGCAAAATCTAAGCTAGCTGACTGAATGTGACTCAGTACATTGATAGAAGACAGTTGAGTCTTTGAAGTTATACCCTAAAATCCTACTTTGATTTCATATTCCAACTCATTAAAATACCTTTGTCACTTTTCTATTTATGTATTAGTGTGTGTTGTACGTTTGCACATATTAAAAAGTTTGTTAATTAAAAAGAAGGAAGTGACCTGGCATGTAGAGCCACCCTACACATTTGAATCAAGCTTTAAAAAAAAAATAGAGTTTTCTGTAACAGACAGTAGATGAACTCTTCTATGGTCCCTGTCCTAAAGGAGAGTATTATAAACTCTGCTGTCAAGATATGAAGCCTCAAGAATGCTGCTCAATAAATCATACCCATTACTAAGCGTGGTGTCAGTTTTCCCTTGACTTTTGGACTATTTTAAACCTGTGCTCCATTATTCTTTCATGTGCTTGAGTACATGCGGTGGCTTTGACGCGGTGATGAAGGCAGCAGCCCGCCCATCCAGCCTGACCCACCGCTCGCCACGCCGCAGCCTCCTGCTCCTCCAATTTCTCGGCCGAGCAGCCAAGCTGCACAGCTTTGACTCAGTCCGCAGGCATCTCATTTGCTTCCCTGGCTGCGTGGAGGGCTCGGACCACACGTACACAGCGGTGACAGCTGACTTCATTGGCCTCACGCTGGGGAGCAGCCCTGTCTTCCAGAAGCAAAAGTGATGGAAAAGAATAAACATTCTGTAGTTGAGTTAAAATGAGAAATGGGTGCTCACATACAGGCAGAGATAGGCAACAAGTGGATTCATTCAGCAGAGAAAATGCACGTGTTTAACAGGGATGCCATGTTCCTGAATGCTGATGACTTCCACGGTGTGAAGTACGAATTCTCCCCAGGCGAGCCGAGGAGGCGACTAGCAGATACCTGTCTAAGGGGTTGTTATAAATTTGCATTCAGCACCATGCAGGTAACTTTCTCCTTGAATTAGCTGCACCACTGAAAATACAAATTTGTTTTATATAGAGTACTTCCCTGGGATTTCTTCAGGATCGGGGGAGCACTCTTCTCCCTTTTTCATAGGTCCTGAAGTCCATGAGTCAACGAGCGCTCACGGGGAATGACATTTTGTAAGCAGCAGGCTGGCCTGGCCTTCGACACCTTGCTGTGCGTAACACACGAGGGGCAGCGTTTCTGCCGGGGTGCGCAGGGAGGGGATGCTCTGCCCTCCCTTGGTGGGACTTGTGTTAGCTTCAAACGTTGTGGGCACCCCAGTGCAAGCGCTGCGAGAGTCGCCGTCGCTGCACAGCACGGGCTCCCTAAATCGCGCAGAATTATGCATGCAAGTTGCTTTCTGAAATTAGCTGCACATGTTTATATTAACATGCAAATAAAGCAACTTCAAATAAAACAAAAATATGAAAATGTCTATTCATTAAGTTCAGTTTTATGGCATAGTTGATTTGTGTGGGCTGTGCGTGTCTGGTGCTTACTCTGATTACCTTCCTGACGTTGAAGAAATCCACAACAATCACACTGATAACAAACCATTTAAACATATTCAATTAAATTACGGGTAATTCTGAGATGGCTCAATATTACACATGGGTTAGTTTAATTTTTATGTAAATTTTACTCCTGATGTAGTGAAGTTGTAATTGTTTAACGGCAGATTAGACTAAATGATTTTAATTGAATTTTGTGTGAATTTTTTACTTCTGCCTTTAAGGAACCCATTCATAAAGTTTTTTTCTTTTGGATGTTGTGCATAGACAGACTTGGGTGCTGGTGCCTGTTCTTCCAGCTTCACTTTAGGCCACCATGTATTTTAAATCCAAGTAAAATCAAAACCTGCTCATTTCACACGAGATGTTCAAATCAGAAAGATAAATACTGGGTTTGGAAATGGAACTAGAGGAGAGCGAACGAGGGCTTAAAGTTTGGGGAGACTTGTTCCTGAGGTTGAATGCTAGGAGGGTTTTGGTTATTTTTCATCTTAGCTGGATTTTTGCATTGTTGAGATTTAGATTCCTTTGGGCTCGTGCTGCCGTACTTCCGATGGGTGTATGTACCTACATACACAGTGTCGAAGACGTTTAGGCTGCGGACTCGAGCAACTGAAACACAAGCAGTGTTACGTTAAACGCTGCCCATGCAGTCCATCGGTGGAGCGAGGCAGGAGCCCCCGCTGAGACTCGCGCCCGAGGGGGGCTCCGGGAGCACTGGGTAGGTAGTTCTCATGTGGGTTGCTGGAGCTGTGCCTGTGGGCTGAGCTCGTATTTTTTTATTTGTCAGAGGAAGGCGAAGTGATCTTGGATGGTTACCAAGACGAGAATGCAGGTTTTCTTTTCTGAAGGCCTACGACTACGCCCCATGATAAGCTTTGCCTTCCCACTTCTCCAGAGCTCAGTGATGCCAATTATCACCGTCCCCCCGGATTCCTCCTGGTATTAATAAAGAAGTGATTGTAAATTTTATTTTCTGATACTATTACTCAGAATTTCTTTTTTATTATTTAGGTGACGTGTTGAATTTTGAACTGTTTCTTGCTGACAGCTTGCTCGGAAACAGCATCTAAATGGCACAGAAAAAGTTGGCATTGCCAGAATCCCTTTCCATGGGCTTGATTTTATGTTTCCATGTGGCTCCCGGCCAGCCCTGGAAGGCTGAAGTCAGGAGCAGACACTAAATCTGGGACTTCATGTGGCAGCACAGGTTGGTGCAGCCCATGGCTGTGACAGCGGCAAGTCAGAGGCACGGGCTGCAAGCGGCAACTCGAGAAATCTGAAATCAGACGGGCAGGATCTCCTCCACGGTTCCTAGAGCACCAGGAGACGCTTTGCACTCACTTGCTGCAAACAGAGCTGCATCGAGGGAAGCGAGGTGGGCTTCACCTGCTGATGCCTTGCCTGCAGGTGTCCCGATTTCTATGCTCAGAGAAGCTTGTGCTGAAACCTGCCTGATTGTTTTTCCAGTAGATCAGAGAGGGGATTGAAGCTATATACTTTTTTCTATTTTTGTTTTTCCCTTTACTTTTTTCCTGGCTTCATAATTCACCTTAAAACTCCTCGCAGTCTGTCTTTAGATATCTAGAGATGCTTTGTCTCGTGGTGCACAGTACGGTTGCAGCAAAGGCAACAGAAGTTCACACAGCCTCTGCCCACGTTCTGCTGCTTTTCTTCTCTCACTCAGAAATGAAATTTGTGGAATTTACATGTAAACAACAAATTATCTCAGCTAGCGTGTCACCTAGGCCACCCAAGACGTGGCTGCTCCCCTCTCATCGGTTTCTAACCCTCCAAGCCGTGACACCTTCTTCTCCCATCGTGCCACTGCCGCCCACTCACTCGCTGGCCATGGCTGAGCTGGCCCTGCCCGCGTCGCTGCCGGCTCCTCGCTCCCCTCCCGCCGCTCCCACGCGCTCTCCCCCCTTGGCACCNCAGGACCCCCGGGTGCGCGGCGTACGGGGGCGGTGGGATGATCTGTTCTCTGTGGTTCTCTAAGCTTTGCTTTCTGTTTATTTTTGCCTCTCTTTTTCTTTAATTATTCTATTAGCACAATATTTTAAATATCTTAACCAAAATAATGTCAACGGATTTTTACTTGGGTACGTGTGCCAACAATTATCACCACTAAGTCTTAAACAATTGTAATAAAATAAGTGTCTTGCTGCTAATGATACCTCATTTGTATTAAAGATGCTTTAGTAGAAGCAGTTTCTACAATTATTTCAACAAATGCTTATCTGCTATGTTGGATTTTGAAATCAAAGTACATGCATGGAAAATTACAGGCTGTTCTGCTCAGCAGCGGCACAGTCACTCCAGAAGCCCAAGAGCGCTGCTTGCTTACGGAGACCATTTCAGGAGATTAGAGCTACCTGTAGTGGAAATTAACAGTGTGAATTACATAGAGCCGAGATCCGAATCATCTGAATGTGGCAGTGGGTAATAACCCGAACAGGAGCCTGACCCCAGAGGATGCACCTGAACCTCTTGCTGTGGGTCTTTCCTTTTTTTTGCTGGTTTTTCATTTTTTTTTGTGTGTGTGTATAACTCATCATTGGTAAGAATTCAATTTTGAGGCAAAGATGATGGGCAGGCTTTCCTTTTGAAACGTGCTGAAGAGAAACAAAGGGAAGCTGGTTTCAAGAGGAGGGTCCCATTGCTGTTCTGTGCTGCACCTTTGGACACAACCCCTTGAAGAAAATCACTTCCCTTTTCTCCTGAATAATTTTTGCAACAACAGTTCTTGGATATCTGCAGCAAGATGGTTTCCATTCCATAACTTTTTAGTTCCATACTAAATAAAATAGTTCGGATAGAATCCCTTCTGCAATAGTTTTGCCTGCACAAATCAATATAAATTCTGTATTATTTCTGGCACCTGTTTCCTTGGGATGGTTTGGGGTGCCAAGTCATTCCTGAAGAAACAAGAACTGCACTGTGCTCACCAAAGCATAAAGATGACATCACCAAGTCCGTGCAGGTCCCTAGCTCAGCACGTGTTGACCAGAGGCTGGTTTGGGGACGTCCTTCACGTTACCATCTCCAAAGCTGAGCGATAACATGAGCTCCGCGCATCTCAGCATGGCTTTTCTGGAGGTTGGACATCAGACAGCAAATGAGACCCCACCACCACCACCCAGAGACCCCTCGTGACCACTGCGTGGGCTTCTTTGGCCACTGGCCTCCAGCTGGGGCAGCCTCGTCCAGACACGCAGCTCCTGTACCCCTGGTGCTGCTGTCTCCTCTCCCTGGCCTCCCCTAAAATGCCATCTGTGCCATGAACAAAGCACCATAAAACCTGGCACCGCGGAGTACAGCGAATGCACCCTTGCCCTGCCGGCATCCGTGCCGTTCATCTTCATCACCTCTCTCTGCCGAGAGGAGAGGAGAGAAGGTGGCAGCTTGGTTTGGATGCTTTTGCTGTTTTCAGGGGAGCTGGCTCGGCCCAAATTTCAGCATTTTGAGTTGGCAGCCCCATGGGCTACCGGAGCACTCTGGTGTGCTGCCGGGGCAGGAGCCCGGGGCCGGCTGCGGCGGGAGATGCCGTGCTCCCCGCCGGGCTGTGCTGCTGGCTGCCAGGGCGAGCCGGGCACGGACCGCAGCGTGGACCTCAGCTGTGGCCGCTCTCCAGGCCAGCTGCTCTGCTCACAGAGCCCTGACGGGGCCAGGCTGCTCTCAAGCTTTATTTTCAATTAAAGAGTGAAGGTAAATCAGGAGAAAAAAGGGAAAAAAAAGAAAAGAAAAAAAAATAAAAGCTTGAGCATTTCTTTTTCTTGAATGCTAATAGAACACTTGCCTGGAGTAGGTGTAGAAGGTGGTGGAAGACCCCTTCCTACCCTGTTAGTACATGTACAGTTTCCACTTACACAGTGTTTAAATGTCTCATAATCTTATTATATGTGTTTTGTAATCTCAATAGATTTATCATTGGGCTTTGTGGCGCACTAGAGATGTATGTCATTTCTGGAAGGAGGAATGAAGGCACAGAAGTTACGTCTACAGAAGGAGCCTGATCACCAACTCCTACCTATTTGCCACACTGAATCTGCAAAACTAAAATGTTGATCCCGAAAACCTCCACTCAGCTGTCACCATTGCCAAACAGCATCTTATCGATCTGCTAATCCGAACAGAAAAGGAGAAACAACAGCCATCGAAAGCTCTCAGGTGTGGCAGAAGTCTACACGGACGCTGGGACACCTCCGTTAGCCAAAGCAGGCAGGGATGCCCAGAGCAGCATCAGCCGGGCTCTCGCCAGGGGCTGGGGCTCTGCCAGCCCCGTGGGAGCTGGCTCCATCCGCGGGCAGCGCGACGGGACGGCTGCAGCGGGACGATGGCGCGAGAGCACGTGCAGCACAAGCGCCCTTTGCTCGGGGCGCGGCGAACCTGTTCCGGCAGTTTTTACAGCGACATGCGGTACGGCGGTTTTGGGTATGTGGTGATTTTTACGGCCCCGCGCTGGATGGCGATTATGCTGGCTTTGCCTTTCGTGCTCTGCTTGACCCCGTGTGCCATCCCCCAGGGTCGGGTCGGTCCTCACTGTGTTTGTACTAACGGCAAGAAAGACCACTCTCATTGAATGTCCTCTGCTAAGGACTTTGTGTGCCCGGAGAGGGACCGCGCCGGCTTGTTTACGTCCCAGCGCCTCGTTTCTCCAGCGTGGGTACCCAAGTACTCCAGAGCCAACCCATCCCAACTGGAATTCACTTACATAAAACCAAATACACTTCACAACACTGCCGTTTGCCCTGAACGATTGCTGGTGGCAATTGCTTCCACAGAAGAAACAAACTGTTGGGAACTTGATGTTTATTTAGTTGATTTCTGTAGAAAAGGCAGTTGTCATATTGCTTGTCTGAATTTGGGGGAATTTTGAATGGCAATTTTAAATACTGCTTATCAATCACTTCCAGTGTGAAATCAAATGTTTTTGTAGGGCTACAACTCTAAACAGGATTTGACCCACAACTTTGAAATGTTTTTTTAAATGCTTCTGAATTATTCAACATAAAAAAAATCCCTCATTAGCTTAATTGACTAACAAATCAGTCCATTGAAGCCACCTGGCATTAGGAGTGACCCAAGGAGGGCAGGAGAGAGCACGTCACTCCCGGGAAGGTTATAAAAGGGCCACAGGGGCCGGGGGAAGATTTCTGCAGATTGTGGTGGAGGTCTGTGGAGATGCACGATTTTTTAATGCTGTTGGACTGAGGAAAGCTTTGGGTTTTGAGGTTTGTTTCTTTTAAACATTTAATATTTCTGTTTTAAAGACTTGTTTAGATACCGGAGCAAAATTATTTTTAGATCCATTTAGGAGCATGTTTTTGTGAGACTCTTCTTCCCCAGATCCATTAAAGAGCTTTCTGGGGAAGCTGTTGTGTCTCAGCGCTCCCTGAAGATGTTCCTGAGAGTCCCTGGTAGTGCATAAAGCTCTGGAAATGAGCAGATGAGACTGTGATTCATGACTGCTATCCTAAATGCATTGAAAAGTGATTAGTGGTGATGGGTAATTGGGGTATATTTCAGTCAAGAGCCTCAGGAATTTTTCTTGAACTTGGGGTTGAGTGATCTGTGCAATCCCAGGTACTAAATATCCTACTAATTCATTCAACCTGGTGATTAATATTTTAGGTTCCTGGTTACAAGTAACTGGCTGAGGAAAAATTGGTTTGAGAAATATATAGATAATATTTTGAACATGAAATATGTTCCTATAAAATTCTTGCTTTAAGATAAAAAAATATGACTTTTGAAACCTGACCTTAATCTTATCATATTAAGCATAATAGTTCAACATTTCCAAAGCAAATAAAGTTAGAATTTGGTTATTTTTCCTCAAGGAAACACATTTAAATTGAAATGAATCCAAAAACATTAGTTTAGTTGCAGGCTTCTTAATCGGGAAGAGTTCTACAGACCAAGACATAATGATTTTTTCCAAATGTCGCTGTATTACACCCGGCTCTGTGGAATGGCCTCAGAGAGGCGACTTCACATTTTGTGCCTCGGTTTCCCATCAGCACGGCGTTCAGCAGCTCTGCAGGAGCCGTTGGTGCCGATGGGGACAGGAGCCAGCGGCGAGCCCAGGGCTGGGGCCAGCCCGTGTCCCTTCTGCAAGGGGAGAGGAACCGCCCTGCTCCCGGCTTAACACCTTCGAAGCCTTAATTAGCAAGATTCTAGAGAGATTTTTCTTCGTCTGATGAAAAAATTGTCTGGATTTTTGTATTTACTGCTACTTGGCTCAAACCTCCTTCCTGTAGTGTTGTATTTTTAACTCCCAGTATCTGCCATGCAGCTGCTGTTGCTGGTTGGGAGCCCAACCTGTGCATCCCTGGTCTGTTGGCTCAGCTGTGCCGGCACCGGGGGAGCACAGCAGCTCCTGAGGCATCTCCCCTTCTAGCAGACGATCTGCAGCAGCCGAGCTGCACTTTGAACCGGCACAGACACAATGGCTCAGATAAACCTGTAGATTTAGAGGCCAGAAGAGAGCACCATGGTCATCTAGCCTGACCTCCAAGGGCAGACGAAAGCAAGTTTTACCTCTGTTGAAGCTGGAGGAATGGAAATACAGGGTTCAGGAGGTGGCCTTTCAGGGGCACTTCAGCATCCTGTAGTGTGGCTCGGCTCCCGGCGGGGACAGCGGACTTGCTCATGGAGCTGCTCTGGTGACCAGCTGTACTGAGGTCTGGGGGCGCTTGGGCAGTTAGGCAGGACTGTAGTCTTCGAAAACCCTAATTAGATGTCTAATCTATATAAATAATATTTATTTAGATTTTTTTTTGTGGAAGCAGCTGAAATCTGGTGACTCCATGTTCTGTCTGCATCATATTGCAAGTTGGAGATGTCCAGAGAGAGGTGAACTTCCTTCTGATTTCATTCTTGTCCCTATCCTCACACACTTCCCTGCTGTTCTTTGGAAATGGTACAAAAAAAAAAAAAATCTGTCTTTTTTTCTTTAAAGACAAGATGCAGTGATGTGGAGGCCTTGTTAAAGGTGCAAACAGGTCGTCGGGAGAATTTACTTGAGCAATTGCTGAAAGGGGACCTCAGCCCTAAGCCCAATGCTTCGAGCTTAGGTTCGTAAATCAAACGACACTATGTAGCTTGTGTGTATCTGGATAGCTTTAAGGATCTCCTGTAACCTTTGGAGGTTAGCCCAGTCCTAATTGCTGCTTAATTTCATTATCCATCATTGCGGGCGTGGAGCTGCACTGGTGGTAGGCAGCTGGAGTTACAGACGAGCCGCGGGTGCTCTGTGCTGCGTTTGTCCGCTGCCACCTGATAAACCCCTGGGGACTTCTCCGGCTCTTGGCTTGCACAAGGACTGAGCTATGGGAGGTGGCTGGGGTCTCTTTTATTTCGGCTTTGCTTTTTCAAGGGGAACTGTAAGCATATCTCTGGAAACCTGTTCTGAATCTCTTGCTTTGCACGTTGTAAGCTTTGGTCCTGCACCGGGCAGTAGCTCAGAGGAGATAAGCCAGTCTGGGTCTCTGGTTATGAACATCCCCCTCCAGCTAGGAAAGGCTGGGGCGTCAGCGACGATATTCAGTTCCATTGAGCGCGATCCGCTGGCAGAGCGGGAAGCGGGATGCTCCCTGCCCTGCCCTCGACCGGGGCCGCCCTCCCCGCCGAGCCCCCATCCCATCACCCGGCGACGCGCAGGGCTGCTCCGCGCCCTCGGCGGGGAGGTGGTGGGCACCGCCGCGCGGCTTGATGTTAACGTCAGTTTTGCACCCTGCCCAGGCTGGCGTTGCAGACAGGTTACAAGGTCGCTACAGGAACTCGGATGACGTGTATGTGCTGAACAGGCGCACCAGGCAATGGCTCGCTGGCGTCCCAACACAGAGGGCTGTAAACAGATTTTGGGAGATCGTGTGTTTACACGTATTCATGGAAATCTCTTCTGATGTTCCCGCATCCGTGGCCCTGACGCCTAGCTATATTGTTTTATAGCAGCTGTTGGTAAGTGCAAAGCGTATTAGCTGTGTTGAAATAGAGCCTTATGATCATAAACGCTAATGGACATCACAAATTGCACGGAATGTTTTTTGGGTTGGATATGCAGATAATGAGGTATTTGCAAGCTTTGCCTTGGCTGCTGTATGAGGTGCCCCGTTCGTCAGGGTGAAACCGTGTGTCCCACCAGGAATCCCA
>WEKW01015828.1:278131-456029 GCA_013389905.1 Sula dactylatra
CTGCTGTATGAGGTGCCCCGTTCGTCAGGGTGAAACCGTGTGTCCCGCCAGGAATCCCAGCGGCTGCTGGCTTTTTGGGCTTGTGCACGGACTGCAGTTTTCCCTCGAGCCGCAGTCCTTGCCCTGAGGCTGTGACCCTGCAGCGGGACGCTGGGGCACGGCGGCTCAGTGCGGGGCGGCTGCAGCCGGCGCGGGCCCGGCACACGTGCCCTGGAGCAAGGAGCGCGGGGGACCCCGGCGCGGGCGGCTGCCAGGGGTTTGGCCACTGGGGCTGGGGAAGAGAGGGTTTTCTTCAGGTCCTTCATTAGAAAACTTATAAAACCCTCTTAGCGTTTCTTTTGCAGAAAAACACGGTTACACTGGAGTATTTGGAGCGTACCTTGTATTGCCAGTGGTGTTATCGCAAAGAATTAATTAAAAAAACCCAACTGCCTTAAAATGCCAGTGGTGCTATCAGAACGGAGCGAAGGCAAACTGAAGGGAGGAATGGCACGGGGTTCATGGAGGCTTAATTCTTTAGTTAAACCAGAAAGACAGCGCTCGCTAAAATGCATTTATTCATTTATGCCTCAGACTTTATCGCTCAAGTGTGAGAAGAAGCCACTAACAAGTAAACTTCAGGGGAGAAGCTAAAATAGATGCAAACACAGATGTTGCTTCAGGAAAAATTTTTGAAAGTTACATTTTTAAAAAATAAATGTGAAAATATGTAAACCATTTGCCACTTCCCAAAACTCAACAAGCTGTGAAGGTTATCAGCTGGACCATGAGAAAAATTGACTTTCCTCAACAGTAATTAAAAAGTAAAATGTGAACACCTAAAGAAATGTGGATTTGGGAACGTGATGAAGGTGGAATTAAATGTCTTTTTGGTTATGTTTTTCTTTTTTCTGTTTGAAAAGCACATAAGTATGGAGAGCTGCTAGCTTTTAGACTGCGAAAGCTTATTTAATACCAAGTCCCCAACACCTGAGACGAATGGTAGGGGCTGAATGTGCCTGCAGAAAGAAGAACAATTACGAAAGCAGGTTGGGGGGGAGTTCAGCTTTTGGATGGTCTGAGTATGACGTTGAGATGGTTCTTGCATTTGGTGGGCTTTTTGTTGTGAACTTCTTTTGGTTTTTGGTTTTTGTTGTTTTTCAGTTATTTTTTTAAAGCGCTAATTAGAAAATTAAGAACATTCAACTCCCACACATCAATTTGTCATGTTCTGCTTTGCCACGGTAATTTAAATAAAGGATTCCATAGTTTCACTGCGATGCAGAGTCAGTTTAAATGCACACATCTTCCTAAAGCAGAAATGCATTATTGCATTAAAAATGCACAACTGTAGATTCAAAAAACACAGCAAAGCGTCGCGTGGTAACTTGTTTGCAGATAGAAATATCCCTTCCTGCAGTTGTAATGAAACAAGGTGATTTTCTTAGAAAGGAGGATAGAGTTAATTTTTGTACCTTAATATTTATGTGAGGGTGGGATTACGAAACAAGCTCTGAGCAGTGTCCCAGCAGGATAAGGGTGTGTTCCCTTGAATGTAAGCTGTTTTCTTTTTTTAAAATCTGCATCCATTAACTTTGAAAGTAATTTCAGCAGTAAAGGGGACTTCACTGGCGTTTCTCTAATAAATTATACACATAGATAACAATATGCACTATAGGCTTTGTGTGAGGGGAATAATAGTGATGCGCAGCCACATGCGGTTCACCGTTTGCTTAGTCTTCACGTTGTATGTCAGAACCTTTAACGTAATTTAATTTTGCCATTGGTTTCTAAAATCTGCCGTGTCTGAAGTCCCATATATTAAGATCTTTTTAATGTTGATATATCCAATTTTTTCTCTTTCTTTGTGATATTAGTTCTCAAAAATGAAAATTAAAAAGAAGCAATGAATGTTATTTCAGTAAATTTACTGGAAGCAATTAAACTACAAACACATTTTTTATGATTGCAGAGAGTAGCCAGTATTAGGAAACATTATTATCATTTTTTTCCCTCCACTGACTGTATTTTCCCCTTCAAGCAAAAGTTTAAACTATCAACAGAAATTATGGTCTTTTTTCAGAGATTTTTTTTCCTTCATCCGAGTGTTGCTTTTGTACTCGCATCTTGCACAAAGTGTTAAATCTAATCTTCTGAGCCTGAAAATCTTCTCTAGGCGTGAAGGTCATTAATTTTAATTAAATGGAACTTTTTTACACTTGCTAGAAAATAAGGATTAGTCTCAATGAGTTTCATTAAATAAACAGAGCAAATTAAAATTTATGATACGTCTCCGAACAGATCTGAGATCATCTCATGAAATGCCAGTTAGCTGGCAAGCCAGGAACAGCCTCGGCGGGGTGGAGCAAGGCGCTCGGTGAAAGCGTGCGGGCACTTCGGTAACGGAGCAGCACGTGCGTGATTGCTGACGGCTTCCTTCGGTTTCGGAAGTGGGTTTGGGAGGAGAGGTGCTTCTCTGTACCCTGGAGGAGCGTGGCCCTTGTGGGGAGCTAAACTGCCCCGCTCTGCTGCCCGTGCACGTGCAGGGTGGCAGCTTGGACCAGCCCTGCGCAGCGGGGGAAAGGGCCGTGGTGTGAAGCCCTGAAAATCTTGCGAAGGAAATGATGGCATGGAAGGTCTGCACAGGCTCAGGTTGGAGGAGAGGTCTTGCTGTACTTGATTTTGATACCTTTGACGCATCAAACCCCCTTTTCCTTCCAGGTGAATGAAGCTCGTTCTCTCCGGCCCAGGCTGAAGCGTGGTCCTGGGGACATCCTTGATGCCCTGCTCTTGGTTGCAGTCGTGTTCTGCGATGGCTCTCGATTGCATTATAAAACACTGGATATGACGACTGTGGGATCGTGAATTGGTTAGCTTTGGTAACGCTGGTTCCATGTGAAGTGTGCCTGGCCGGGTCCTGGAGCAGAAGGCTATTGTCAGTGTGATTTGCAGCTGGTTTGCTCTCAGCATGTTTTAGGACTTAGCAACTCTCTTGAAGAGCCTGACTGCTCTGGTTTTCTCACCTGATTTCTGATGCAAGACAGTTTTTGTCTCTGTTGCGAGTACTCAGCACAGCCTTTCTTCCCTCCACGCGTAAGCGTGTGTTCGCATCCCAGATCCGCTCGGGTCTTGGTGTGGAGGCGAGGGGAGGGCTGAACTCAGCCTGGTTCTCACAGCAAAAGGAGGAGACTCAGTGCTTTGCCTGCCTCTTATGTCTTTCTGTGGGTGTGTGCATGTGTACAGCATACAGACAGATTCAGGTGTCCAAAAAACACGTTGGGAACTGGTGTCTCTAATTATCCCGAAGGTGTTGGAGGCGGCTGGTCCTGGCTGGCAGCCGGCACAGCCAGGTGACTCACATGCACTCTTTTCCATGGGCACTGAAAAGTTCCATTGCAAATCTGTTCGTAAGGGTTGAATCCTTCCCCTTCAGACTTGCACGTACTCTTTTATTTCCAGATGCTGGGATGTATTTTATGGACTAGTGACTCATTTAAATGATGCAGTCACAAATGCATTGAGGAGGCTCACAATGATGCACACGGTGTTAGATTCAGTACATCGGCCCAACGATGACAAGCTGCATGCCATTCTGTTTTGCTAAGAATAAGCTAAATCGTCTTTCCTCTCCTCTGGTTGTTTTGCATCTTTTCAGTCACTCTAAGGGTTCCTGATTTCTCTGCCTAATGGATCCTCTTACACATCTTTTGTCCACTGAGGTTTTTGATGGCTGTGAAAAGCAAAGCATTTAAATATCTGAGATTGGATTGGCACAACAGAAGCAGTTCTTCCAGTAAAGTCTGTATCTCTGTTGCCAACTACCCTTTTACTTCAGACTGGTAGAGGATAGCTCCTCCAAGTATTTCCTTTTCACTTTGTGTTTGACATGTCTGGTTTATTTGATTAATAATAACCGGACTGCATGCAAATTCATTCCCTCTGGGAATTCTTAAATATCCTTAATGTGAAAAGGTCTTTCAGCACAGTGTTTTAGAAGTGGTCACCTCGCTGGTCAGCACGAGATGGGTAGAAAATGTTTTGCCAAAATGAAAAGATAAAGCAGCATTAGCAGAGCATGTTGGTCGCTTTACTTCAGCCTCTTTAGTTTGAAAAATATCTGTTGTTTAATATGTTTCCAAGTGATATTACCTTTAAAAGAAACAAGCTGGTACAACTTGGACAGCTCAATGTCATCATGGAATATTTTAGTAATGACGTTGCTATTCCTGCAAAATAAATGGGCCCCTCAGCACCTTTGCAGTGGGTGACATCGGAGGCAACATCTGTAATTCTGCACCCTCCTCTGCTGTCGTTTCCGAATCGCTGAACTAGCTACCAGCAAAAGCAGGCTTGTATCAGCAGCTTGATATTTATATCTTGGCAGGGAGCTTGTGTTTGCTGGTATCATTTGTCTCTGAAGAACAATATCTGTAGTACGTGAAAATACATTTTCTACCCTTCTCCTTTGCCCCCATTACTGACGTCGTCTGACGCCGGCCATCCCACAGCTGTCTGTCTTTTTGTGGCACCATCTATTTCTACAATATTTTTTCATTAAGATGGGGGGGGGGGAACAAAAATCGTTGTGGGGCTTCAGCTGAGCAAAAGGTGAAACGGTCCTTTGCAGCCTTGGGACAAACCCGGGCGGGTGGCTCCTCGGGTCGGGGAGGGCTGGCCTCCCAGATCGGTGCAGCGGGCAGCCCTCAAGGGGCAAAATGGAGCGTTGGCTTCAGAAACTGTTTCTTGATCACCCATAAAAGCAAAGGGTATCAGCCGAGACCAGAGCTGGGGTGCCCGGCCCTGCCCCGGGGGCGGCTGGTCCCACCTGGCCGGAGGTGCCAGCATTGCCCGGCCGGGTGCTACCAGGGTTGCTGGGACTTAGGGTGTAAAAGGGCACTAAAGCCCAGAAGTTAATCAATCAACACAATTACTTCATTTCAATGGCCTGTGTCGTGGAAAACGTATACAGAGACAGGGACAGTATAAGGCTACAATAAATAATGGTGCAATTGGGCTGGAGCTAGGGCTGACTTATGAAGCAATTTTAGTTTCCTTTTTTCCCCGTTTTAAGGGTCAAGCAAAAGGAGCTGTGCTGTTCTGCTGCTGTTCGCGGTGACTTTGCTACAGCTGTATAAAATGATTCCTCAGGCAAGTACATGCTCTGCAAGTACATTTACAAGCATTTTTTTAAATGCTGTCTTGTTAATTTGTTGTTTCTTCCACTCTAAAGGGGTTTTCTTTAGCTAAAATTAATACCTTCGAAGTACTTCTTGCTTTTTAAAGTTTTTATGCGACACTGAAAGAATTCACTTTAGATTAGCTCGAAAGAATTTTAGTCATTTTTTTCAATGGAACAAAATTTCAGAATAATTGAACTGTGAATATGGTGGATCAAAATGATCATCTAAAAATGCCAAAACAAACTGGCTTGGGGTTTTGAAAGATATTTAATGTTAATTTAGTAAATGTTTTGATCAACTTAAGTCTGATTTGATTTATTGGTTTTGGGTTTTGCAGGATAGAAAGGGATAGAAAGCCACTGAATTCCAGTTAGGATTTAATGTTTTAATGCTAGAGACCTATAAGCACGTCCAAACGTTTTATTTGCAACAGGTAAATTTTAGAATTTATTCTCACAGAAATAAAATATTAGGTTGACTAGAACCCAGTCATGTTGTGTTAATTTATTTTGTCTTTCATTAACTTGGCTGATTTGCTGCATAAAGTCTTGTTTTGTCTAGCACAAAAATAGCAATTGCTCCACAACAGAAACAGTTAATGAGCAATAGTCAACTATCAATAATCAGTAATTATAAAAATTTAGAAATTCAGGTTCTTTCCAACTGAAATAATTTTAGCTAGAGTAGCTTAAAATACATCATAAAGTACAAAAAGAAACTACAAAATTGGGAGAAAGTGCATTTTTGTAGGGTGACACCTCCTGTATTTCCGCCGCGTCGTCTGGGTTTCTGCCCCTCCGAACGGGTGCCTGGGTGTTTGGTTAAAGACATTCAGCTTCAGTGAAAGTGAATCTTTGACCGTTCCATTTTTACGGAGAAGAGAACGCTATTTCTTATCACATTAATTCATTTTGCTCCTCAAAGTCATCAAAAGAAAGGTGCAAACGAGAGCCGCCCGCTGAACTAACCAAGGTAAATGTGTGCAAGGAACGCGGGGCAAGGGGTGCTCGTGCGTCCGCCCCGTTCATCTCTCGTCTAGCAGAGGGGTTTTGTCGCCTGTGTTCTCCCAAGTCTGAATGGAATTAAATGTTGAGCTGGTAAGTAGGAGTAAATTCACTACATGCTTGTCTGCACAAACGGTGGGTGTAATTTAGCAGTGATGCCTCAATGGCTTTCACAGTGGCATCTCACTTAGTCAGAAAAAAATGGAATAGGAAGCAAGCCCGAGGTCTGCAGCAGTATGTCAAAGTATTTTATAGAGCCAAAGGAAACTATAAAACAAAACTGAGAAACCCTGACAGCCAGAAGAAATGGACAGCCTCAAGCAGCTCGCTTTCTGCTTGTGTGATTCAGAGTGCTGCCTCTAAAAACACATTCTTTCTGGAATCTAAATGGGTACCGTAAGGCACAATTGTGTTTCCAGCTAGGACAGCTAAGGGGTATTTTTTTTCCTCCAATTTTACCTGGTCTGGGTTTTTTGGGTTGGCTTTTTTTTTTAAGCAGTGTGCAAGTACATCGAACTAACGCATGCTTCAGGTAGCATTCAGACGCCGTACCCTAAGGGCACTTTTCACTATGTTCAGAGCACAGAGTTGTTGATTGGCTTTGGAAACAATGTGACGGTAAAATAATTTTACAAAGGGTCACTAGAAAAGTTAAAATGTTGAAGGTACATGAAATGAGACCTTCTTTATTTAAGTGTTACATCTTGTATGTAGAAAATAAGCTAATGCACGGTCTTCACCTGGGAAGGAAAAAGGTTTCCTTGCTGGCACGATCTTTCCAAGGTGCGGTTTCTCTGTCAGGAGCTGCACGCACCAGGCAGAGGCTGCGACCTGAAAAGCAGCAATGCCACCAGGAAACCGAGGGGCAGGTGTGGGGCGAAGAAATCTGAGGCTGATGGAGGAAAGCTGGTTTGGCTTGAGACTGTAGCATGTCAGGCTGGCAAGAGGTGGAGGGGAACAATCCATGTTTTAATTTTGAGGTAAGTCATTAATTTCCCTACAAGTTTTAGTATTTAGATATGGAGAACCGAATGCAGAAACCTAGGTGCAGTCTTACCAATGTCGTTTGAAGAGACATTACAGGTTTTTGGCCTCTTAAAAATGCCTCTGTAAATTTGGGCAGATTCATTCTTGGCATGACTCTCTTACCTTACAAGTGATATTATCAAGAGTACCAGAATGCAAGCAAGCTGTGTATTACAACGAAGCCAGGGACGTACAACAAAAATGATTAAGGATCTTGAAGAACTTAGAAGGAAAGATTAAAAGAACAAAATGTTTCAGTTGGATAAACAGTGACTAAGAGTGGCTGAGATAATCAGTTACTAGTGTGTGAAGGGTACAGATGCCAAGAAGAGAACATCATTTTAAAATGGATTTAGCAAGAAGTAGTGGGATAAACTATAAGACATGGTTGAGACTTTTTTAATATTTAGAACTGTTGGAAGAGAGAAATGTGTCCAGGTGTTTGTTTCTGGCTAGATCACCTCTTTAGGCACCAAAGTCCAATTTCTTTTCCTTGCCTTTCTTGCAGTCTCCTCCTGGCTGGGTTTGGATGTGCCTTTTAAAGGGTACCTAACTCACTGCTGTTGGGCAGTAGAGCACCTCAGACATAAGCAGTCTTTGAGGATCCACACATAAAACAGCTGACAGTCTCTGAGAAGCCCAGGTTCAATCGTCATTGATGGAAATGTGGATCCTGGGGGTCTTTTCCTCTGAAAGAACACATGACGATTACTTAGAACTGAACACCCTGGCAGATGGCAACACCTGGAAAGGCATTTACGTACTTAAGGCCAACATCTAGGCACCACTGTCATTCATAGAATCATTAAGGTTGGAAAAGACCTCTCTGGGCAGCCTGTTCCAGGGCCTGACCACTCTTTCAGTAAAGACATTTTCCCTAATATCCAACCTAAACCTCCCCTGGCGCAGCCTGAGGCCATTTCCTCGTGTCCTATCGCTTGTTCCTTGGGAGAAGAGACCGACCCCCCTCACCACAACCTCCTCTCAGGCAGTTGCAGAGAGCAATAAGGACTCCCCTCAGCCTCCTCTTCTCCAGGCTAAACCCCCCCAGCTCCCTCAGAGGCTCCTCATAAGTCTTGTTCTCTAATGCATTGCGTTTCTGTTCAGTTTTCACATAATTCTGAGGTTACCCTAGTGTAAATCCTTACCTGGGAAGTTTGCATTGACAAGCACGTCAAAATCACCTAAGATCTGATATTCACCAGTTGCTCAAAGTCCTGGATCAAAAGTAAGTCCCGCTGATGCTCTTGCTTAGCACAACATGCTTATCCACTCATTCGTTGCAGCAATGGGCAAAAAGACAAAGTGCATTGCAGCAAGGCTCGAGTCTGCCTTAGGAATCGAGGTCCTACATCTCTGGGTGGTTTCGAAAAAATCTTTCCTGGGTTAGTCAGAACTCACTGGGGATGAAGATACACTACGAAAGGCAAAATCTGCTGCAAATAGGTGCAGAAACTGCTGGGTACAGCAGCACAGTACAGAGCCTTTCACCTTTAGCGGATGGGCGTAGACAAACAAGGCCAGATATGCCAGGCACGCAGTTTCCGTGATCAGCAGCGAGGGTTTGCAAAAGGGGGGAGTGGGCACGACCTCAGGCGGTCAATCAGTGATGCTCAGCTAAGCACTCTGAAGTGGTGATGTGTAAAACTGCACCTGGAAATCTCTGAACCATGATTATTTATGAAGTCTGTAATCAGCAGCTAACTAGTGTTTGTTTCACAAATTGTATTGGGAAAGTGGAAGGAGAATGTTCTAATTGCCTTCTTGTAGGTAGATGTGTTCTTCCATTCATCAGGGTCCCACCTTAATTAACAGCATTGTTTCCTCTTAGCGTATTTCAAAATCGTGGTTAGATGGGGGTGAATTTGGCTTTAATGTAATTAGTCTGATAATTAAAGCTTTTAAGGTGCTTAAATGAGAGAGGCAGGCAGAGCTCAGAGGGTGTGTGAAGGGGTTGTGCTAAAGTTTTACTAATGAAAGAATTGGGGGGAAAAAAATGTTATAGAGAAGCCCCACAGTATTTGAGGACTGGAAAAGGGCTTATCCTGGAGAAATCCCATAGAGTGTCTTGGAGGTGAAATCTGTGGCTTCAACCAAAGTGCTGGTGCTTTAAGATAAAGATGTGCAAAAGTCTTCTCGTTGGTATTTCTGTAACAGTTAAGTTCTGCTTGAACCTACCTCCTCTCCCCAACAAACCCGACTAGTTTGGAGCCCTGCATAAAGGTTGGTGCACAAGTTGGGTGCACCAGTGTGTTATTCTTCATGCAATGCCCTGCTTCTGCTACCATTACGGTAAATATTGTGATGGCTGCTATTAAGGAATGCTTCCTTATCTGAATTTTTTTCCCAGGATGAACTCAGAGACTGCAACTATATAAGGACATCTGTTGAGCTGAATATAGTTTCAAGTACATGCAGCTAGCTGTTGCATACTCTAACATTAAAGCATAAAAGTTCCATGCCAAAATAGTATCGTGATAGTCATAGGAGGGTGGTGATTCATTGAAAATTGCCAAGTTGGACTAAAATACCAATTTCTACTGATCTGATATACAGTATTCACTATAAAACACCAGTGTGTAGGGTAGAGTTATGTTTTATGGCACCTGAGAAATGACATGAATGCTCTGGTGGAAATCTATTCAACTGTGGGGGGAAAATACCCACAATGCCCATAAATACTGATCGGTCTGACTTCATGGTTTATCCAACAGAGTCTACACAAGATATATTCTACACACCTAACGTGGCCAGAAAACCCTTCCTGTAGATTGGGTGCAAATATTTTACTGAACCAGAGAGGAAGTCAGGATTATCATGAAATCCATGGTATCAGCTGGCTGGCTTTTGCCTCCTCAGCGACTGCTCTGGCACAGTGAGATGCTGCTGGTATTTTAACAAGTGTTTGTAATATAAGGAGTCATTCTTAGGCTGGGATAGGCCTGGTACCTCTGCAGAGAGTAGGGTAAAAGCTGTTTGTTTTCCTCTGTATGACAGCAAAGCACTGTGTAATTCCAGCAACCAAAGAGGTAACACCAATTGTCCCATTCAGTAAATCAGTTTTTATTGCTTGATGTTTGTTCAAAGCACCCTTGAAAAATGTCTTGGATAGGTTGCTAGTGGAGTAGAGTCTTCAAAGTATTGCTTTGAGGCAAGGTGAGGAGGGGAGAACCTGTATGGATTTATAGCTCTTAGGGACATCTTTTGCCATACCTGTTGTATAGCACAACCTGGCCCGTCCCGTGGGCATGCAGGTGGTCTTTCAGAAACACTTTTCAGCCACAAGAAGCCTGTCAGGAGTGTTCTGGGGTCTTCCAAAAGCCTCCAAATAGGTGATAAGTTCTACCGGAGGCAGGAAAATCCCTTAAGGCAGCAATGCATCAGTGACCTTTCGGGAAACCTCTGCCATGAACCAGAACTTTGGAAGACGGTGTACTTGAAAGCAGCCAGCTGAATTTAGTGGATGGGGTTGTGTGGGACAGTGGAAAGGCTTTGCCTGTTGCCGCGATGTTCACCCGCGGTGCCAGCTCGCACTCCTCCCCGCGATGCGTCGTACGCGCGTCTGTCCCGGCGAGGCACTGGCGATTCTGGTGCCTGCGTGCTCAGGCGTGCTGTTCTTCAGGGTTTCTGAAGCACCGCACCGATTTCACCACTGTCTGTACCTCCCTTCATGCTTCCCAGGCGCATACTAAGCAACGTTTCGCTGTCCTGCCAGCCGCTCTCTGTGCTGGGGGACCGATGGAACAGCCTTGCGAGCTTGTCCTGGCCATCTGGCCGCCAACTGGCTCTGAGGGAAATGGATGTACTTGTTGGAAACCCTGAATGCCACATTCAGGAGCACTAAAGGCAAGAGGGTCTTGCAAGAGATCCTTTTACGAACCTCTAAGTTTCCAGCTCAAGTTCTTCTCTGTGTTACAAGCAGGATGCATTTGCTGGCTTGCTGTTTCCATAGAAGGGAGTTTCATGTGGATGGGAATATTGCAGCTGGCATACAGTTTGGCTTGTGAACAGCTTTTACGGAGGGTCAGAGTAACCTTACAATGGCTTCAGTACATCCTTTAAAACAAAAATGCAGCTGAGAGGAAGCAGATTTCCAATTAGTTTAAGTTTTCAGTTGTGGTCCTAATCACTCTAACAGCAATGCTGTGTATATCAACAGCCTTTTCTGGTCATTTGTTCCTTTGTTTGCAGTGAGTTCTTGCAAAGATGAGTTGCATGTGCAATCTTGCACAGAAATTGTTAGAAAATCTGCCAGATGCTACTCACTGTCTTTTGCTTTCCCTTCTTTCCTATTCTTTGCTTTCCTGTGGCCACAGGCTCTGATTCAAAGTTTGTCCTGCATCTGAGAGCTTTGGGCTGATGTAGATAGAAGATGTGTGAAGCTCTCACAGTCATTCGCCTAATGAACTCTCTCGATATGGGAGAGGCTTTGGACCGAGCACAGACTGGAGTTGTGCTCCTCTGCTTTCAAAGAGACAGTTTTTGTGAGCCAGCCATAAACTGCACTGGTGCTTTTTCTCCATTCCTCATGGGATTTGAACCTTAGCAGTAACCAATGCACTGTATTGTTATTTTCTGTACATGTTCACTTCTCCTGACCCCGGAGGCTGTCTGTGCGCCTAAAATGATGATGGGTTTAAATGCTTGCACTCGTATGCATGAGCCCGATTACGTGCTGGGGAAGCGAGCGCGGGACGAAGGGAAGAAGGCTGCGCAGTGAGAGCACATGGGGTGCCAGCTCTTGCATGCCTAATTATTAAGCCTGCTGCAAAGTTTACTGAATTTTGGCCTCTGGGGTCAGGGAACTTAAATAAAATCTTCAGACCCGGAGGGATAAGCGTATTCTGTAATGCCATAATCAGTTTGGAGAATGAACTTTTGCTGCTTTTCAGAGGGTGGTGCAGTTAACAGGATTTTACATGTGCTGTGAAATTTCTGAACCTATCTACACTGTTGTTTGACATGCAAAATGCGATGTTGTCTTTTTATTAGCAGGGCTGCATGTCTGACCTATCTCTGTACTAGTACTGTGGATAGGCATCTTAAAAGCAAATTGTAATGGAAATTCTGAGCAGGATGAGATGAGAATTAGCTGCCTGTCTAGTGCTTTTCTGTTTATCTCCAAATGTCAGCACTCTGCACTGAAAGTTTTGATAGGAAGGCATCTGCTGTTCCAGGCTAGAGCATTAGTAGAGGAGAGAATTAGGGTGTGGGGGGGGAGAGGGCTAATTCAATCACACTGCAGTGACAATAGCTCTGGAATATGCTCCTGGCAGGTCAAAAGAAGTAACAAGTGTGAGGCGCAGCAGGAATGACTCACACTGATTTGCAGAGAAGCCCCTTGTAGAAAATCTTGTACCAAACGCCTGAGACAGAGGCTGAAGGTAGTGATTTCTGTACCTTAACTCAGAACAGGGAAGGCACCTTCCTAACGTAGCGGAGCACATGAGCTCACACCCACCTCCTGGTCTTGAACTCAAAGCTGCTTTCCCAAATGATCCAGCTGCAAGCAGATGTTTGAACCGGGAGGCAGTGGCAAGTGCGTCACTGTTAATGACTTCGATTTCTCCTGTGATGTTCCCCATGCCCTACGTTGGGAATGATTTGTTTACACATGCTCTGTGTGAGATTCAGGAATATGTCATCAGCCTCACAAGCTTCAAAACATGTGAAGTCACAGCTTTGCAAGGTTCAGCTGTTACTCGGTATTTCTGGAAAACTTTTGGTTCAGTGTATTTATTCTATGATAAATTCACAGGTATGTGTTTTGCCCATTTTTTTTGTACTTCGAGCTCCACTCTCAACAGCGTTCATGCTTCAGGAGGTCTGTTAGTTACTTGCAGTGCACTGAAAATAGCATGTGAGCTCTCTGTTGGTTTCCTTTTGTTTCAGAAGCCACCAAAATCCTACTGGAGCAGCTGTCTGTGCGTACACATAGCTCTGCTTTCCGTGTTTTATCTGCTTAGGGAAGGTGATTTGAATGCTGATGTAGCTGCCTGGCTGCTTTCAGAATACGCTTGAGTTAAAAAATGGCATCTGTGTAATAAGGTACATCTTTAGAGTGATAGAAGAGGCTATGGTTGATAGCGTGTTACATGTTTTCATGAGATTTGGGGGATCAAGCTGTGAGCAGCAGGTTAATGGTATTTGTAAGGACCTCTGAAAGTGAACTGAACTCCCTGTAATTCCCGTGATGACTCTAATTCAACAGGACCCTTTTCATACTTCCAGATCTTTGTGTATTACTTCTCTGTAACAAGTCTCAGAAAACACCATGTTTCTACCCTCATTTATTGTCTTTCTGTTGAAGCCAAAGTCAAGAGTGGCATACACGTAGGGCATTCAGGCCTTATTTTTCAATTCAGCAGGACGATGTTCTCTTTTGAGCTATCTTTCAACTGTACAAGCCAGTTAATAATTTGCAGTAACTTCTACATTCTTTGATTAAAGGACTCGACCCACACAACACAGGTAGTGTTACATAGGTAGGGACTGAGTTGCTTTGTACCTTCTCAGTCAAAAATGTATGTATATGTAGAACTGCATAGTCTGACGTCCTCTCTCGGTCCTTGTCCCTTGCCTGTCCGATGCATTTGTTTCAGGACAAACATGTGCTCGCAGAATCAGGGCAGAAAAGTTTATGTTGTGCTTTCCTGGACGGAAGTGGGCGTTGGGTCTCCGATCTTTTCACCCAACGCCAGGAACTTGCGTTGCACAATCTAACGCAGTCCTTAGACGCGCTGTAGCAAGCTGTGGGCTGTATCACCGCACCGCAGAGGCCACGGTACCGCCTCGCGTGGCTGGACACGGTGCAGCGGCTGTTGTGGCTCTTCTGTTAAGGCGAGTGTGGAATGTGCAGCTCCAAACCCGCTCGCCGAGTGCTTTTCACAGCATTTTGTCACTGTTCTCACGCATGCAAACCTCATTCCTCTCCCTGTGGCTTTTCAATCCGCACTCCCAGCAGGCTGTTTCATTTTTAATACCTGTTCCACACTGGAACTTTCTCACAGATTTTTGCGATCCCTGGTAACCACACCCATGCTGCTATTTTTACCAGGAGCTGAGAAATGCCAGCACAACACTGAGAATTTTAACATTCCAACTGTGCAGCCGTATCTGCTCAAATATTCATTGCGCCATTGAGCTTCAGCTCAGTCTTTTCTTTTCTGGATTTGTATTTCATTATTTACGACACACATTTTTCTGACCCAAACCCACCATCTTTCTCAGTTCACTCAAGTTACAAAACTCTGCTCTGAGCCCCACTGGAGTGTGCCAGATGATGCCCAGACTGGGAGAAGTCTCACCCACCTCTCCTGGAGAAATCTGCAGTGAATGGAACACCTTTCGCGTGCTTATGTGTTTGTGCCGAGCGGCACACGCAAAACCTCCCCAGCATCACCTCTAGCATGTTGTCTGCATGTTCTTCTGTACCTGTGACCCACCGTCAGAGCAGCAGGGTGACTCTCGTCGTTGCCCCTTGGTCGTGCTGTGTGCCGTACCGCACAGCACACGGCTCCACGCAGAGCAGCACCGGTTGCTGTTTCTGCCTCCCACCATCTGTTAGAATTATCTGTTCTTTGCTTGTTTTCCTGTTGATCATGCTGCTGGTGTAGAGCATTATGACCAGCACTCTCTAGGGAGTGTTTGCTGCTCCTTCCACCTTCCCCTCAGCTTCTTTACTACCAGTATTTCCATCTTGGCAGCAAAAATGGAAAGACCAAATAGAAAGCAACCTTTTCCTGTACAATCTTTTCAACAGCCTGTGGCATGAGACGAAAATGTAACAGCAAGAATGCTATTTGATTATGTAATTGGGTAAGGGCTGCATCGTCACAGCATAAGCAGAAAGGGCTATGTTGGAGCCGCTTGGGAGGTGAAACCTGGCTTTCTGAAAAATTTGAATTAATTTGGGAATTGTCTTCTGACGACATTTTCCAATTCACCTTCAGGAGTACCTTTTAGACAAAAATTCTTAAGTATATTAGAGACGTGAAAGCTCAAAAGGCCGCCTGAGGTTTTGTGTCCCGCAGGATGGATGTTACTGAATAATCTTCTGTTCCTATGCAGTGCACTCTGGAGAGATGATTCTTGAAATCTTTTGGATTGCATTTAAACTTTCGTGCAACTTTGTTGTATCTTGCTTTATGCACATCAGTCCTGCTTGTTTCAAGCGCAGCGACATGGGCTTTGCTCCGCCTGATGAGGTTACCCCTCCCAGTGCAGCTAACAAAGGTTACCAAGTTCCTGTGCATCAGCTAGTCTGTATGAATACACGTGGAAAGCACGAGGAATTTCAGTTAGTGCACTTTGCTGTCGGATTAGGCTGATTTATCTGTCTCTTTTTTCAGGAATTGAGGGTGCTCATGTAGAGAGAGATACCACAGATCAGTTCATATTACATATTACCCTAAGCATCTGACTTGTGTGTCGGAACCTTAGGAAGTGAGGCACCCGAAGCTCACCAGTATTGATCGGTGTTGAGTAGGATGCAGGAGCCCTAGATTTTACTGCCTTCCAATGGCTTTAGGACCCTTGTGAAATCTCAGCTAAACCCAAACTACTTTTTTCTGTGACCCGTGATCGAGCTAAAACGAGTGAGAAACATAAAACTAGGAAATGATCAAATTAATTTTTCTCTTAATTTCCTGAGTTGGTATTACTGATCTTTCCTTTAACTGAGATTTTAAAAAGAGAGCCTGCTGCAATTATTCTGCACCTACTGCTGGGTTTGCAGCAACGCTCCAGTGAGTGGACAATCTATTAAATGCTGAAAAGAACAAAAATGGTGTGAGCTATTGGAGAAGTTGATCTGGTTTTGCAAGGACTCCTCGAGAGGTGCTTCTATGCTCCAGGCTGCAAGCAGGCACGCCCCTACGCAGTCAAAGAGCCACCGTAATGCTTGGAGGCGCGAACTGGTAAAGCTGCTGTTTTGAACAGATGCTCCATCAGAAACAGCGCACGCCTCTGTGCAGGCGAAGAGGCGCAGGTTACGCAGAGACCACGGCAGAGTCAGCTCCAGATAACCAGGACCAGGCGACTCCCTGTCGCGCACTAAGCTGCCGGGATGCGCCTCGGGACGAAGAGGAGGATTTTCTGCTGACAGAATTACTTTAGCCACAGTGAAATACCAGCAGTGAGAGTTAATTATTCCAGACGTACAGATGACATGGTGCTCAATTCGGAGGATTCGTGGTGTGGCAGCATGACAGGAAAAAGGAGCTGCTGCAGAAAAAACCCACATCTTCCATGTATGGAGACCTAAAAGGAAGAAAGAGGAAATCAAACAGCGAGAAGCTTACGGTGAGAGGCCAGAGCAGCACGCTGGCAGCAGACCCGCAGCGCTCTTGCTAGCAATAAATGTGAAGAGGTGTGCTGTGCCCGACCCTCGACAGCGCCGGCGCCGCACACGCATTTGGCAGGTCTCGAAGGAGAGGAGACGGAGCTCTGCAAGGACGCCCAAGGGTTATGAGGAGCAGCCCAGCGGTTATGAGAGCATCTCCGCGGCAGCCGGAGAGCAGCGCGCGGGCGCCCAGCCGTGGGAGCAGAGCGGTTGGGTTCGCTCTTCCCGCGCATCGCCCCGGAGCCGGCGGCGTGCTCGGGGGCCCGGGTGGGCGCTGCTGCGGGAGGCTGTGCCCGGCGAGGGAGCGGGCGGCTCCGGGCTCCGTGTGCGGAGCCCAGCCTGCGGGAAGAAGCGACCACGGCACCGTCCGCTTCTCGCAACGCCGGCTGCGAGCTTCCCAAAGGGAGCGGTGATTACCGCCTCAGAGACTAAGCGTACCAGGAGACAAACTGCGAAGGCTGGCTGGTGCCGGAATGAATCTTCTTTCCTTATTGGGACAGTGCAATCCAATATTGACTGCACTGATTATTGACCGCAAATTACAGCTGATTATCCCACTGCAAATTGCAACCGAGAGCACTTTCCTAAGAAAATTTTGTACCTGGAGCACACCGTAGGCTTGTCCCAGGCGGAAAGGGGCCCTGCTGGTCTGTGTTTTAAGTTTATCTGTACGAAAAGTTATTTTTACCATCTTTTTAAATTAATTTGTTTGTATTCTGTTCCCACTATAAGCACATACAGAATAAAGACCTAGACGGTCCTTGCTTCTCAGAGCCTGCAGTCTAAATGGAGAAGAAATGTTAGGCCTTCCTCCCACAAATAGATTTGTAAGATAATTATAATACCATAAATATACTTTTTAGAAAACAGCTGCCTATAAAATCAGTGTCAAACTGTTCTGTTGCCAATACAGCTATTTGTAATCTTTCCAACTTCAGTTCATTGAAATGTTAAATGGCAGTGAAGGGGGGGGGAACCATGGAAATTTTTGATAGTATTTGATCCATTATTCATCTGTTTTATTCCTTATGTGTCATCCTGTGGCAGAGCTTCTTTTCAGGAAAGCATTGCCTGAGATGCTGAGTAAGTGCTGAGAAAAGGTGCTGTCACTTTTCTGTGGCTCCAGCGGCCGCAGGAGTCCCTGCGAATCTTTGAGCAGGAGCACTGCGCTCTTGAAAATGAAACGGAGACACGTGGTGTTACTTCATCAGGCGATCAGATGTAAATGTGATGAAAACGTTGGTGATGAATTAAATCCTGGTGTACGTGTTTAACCTGCGAAATGTACTCCCCTTGAGACTGAGTTATTACAAAGCTCTGATGCAAATCAGTTATAAACACAAGTGATGAAGTGCTGTTGGGTTCTCTTTACGTGTATCACAGATTAGGATCCATGTACAATAACTAATTAATGTTACTAAGAAACTGCAGGAGGGAGTGATATAGGGGGAGAGTTTGGGAAGAAGTTTTTTCAAAGAAATAAGACTAAAAGCTATCTTTGCCAAAAATAAGGGGAGTAAAATAAAAGGTCAAGATTAAAAGCTGCATTTTAGAAATGTTTATAGCAGGAATTTCTCACCCAAGGTGTAAAAAAAAGAAAAAAAAGAAAAAAAAAAAAAAAAAGCCGGTGGTGTTCTCATCTCTCACTGCAATGAGTGGGGGAGTCATGAACCTGTCCGGCGGGAGCGAAAGAGCTGCTCACACAGCTACTAGTAGCTGTAAAACCACGTGAATCTTGGCATGGCAGTACTGTGTAATGCTGGAGGTTTCAGGTCCCTTCCTGCCTACGGTGTAAATGGGTTTAGTTTGTTAGGTCGCACAGTGGGAACTGCGCTGGCCTTTGCATGTCCATGTGTTGCCATGTGTGTGGATCTCCAGCCCGTCTCGCGCTGATCCTGCTCCTGGTGAAACTGGGGAGAGCTTTGACACCGATTGCAATTTAGCGTTAGCTTCTTTAGTGGTTTTTTTTTTATCATCTTGAGGTTTGAATAGCGGGGTTTTGATCTCACTCTGTGGGGACTGACCTCCTCATGAACTAAACATCTGGTATACAGCACGGATTAGTAAAAGAATTAATTTTAGCTCTGCGAGGAACATGTGGCTCTCGGGAGCAATGGGGCGGAGCAGCAGTCTCCCATCTACTAGGAGTATCAACTCCTTGCTGCATCACAAGTTCATATCCCTTTTTTTCCCCCTGCCAGTAGCATCAAAGGATGGGAGAAAAGAAAAAAACTGAATGCTAATCTCCTCCCCTCGCTCGCCTTCAGATACATGTTTCAGAAATGATTTGTTTCTATACAAATCCTGTTTTTTATACCTTTTTATTAAACAAAACCTTCAAATAAATTCTAGCTGCTTTCCTGCCTGCCTAATCCTCATATTTTCATACAGATAAATCTTGTATAATTAGCTGTAGCTCAGGAAGCCTTTAGTGCCTGACGAGAATGAAATTAAACATCTCGTTGAGCAGCAGCGGGCACGAGTCTGGGGTGCAGCAGCCTTCGCCCCAGCTCGGTGTCTGTGCAAGCCCTGGCTAATGTGGCTCCCACCAGCCAGCTTTTATTAACCTCTTCAGTTGCAGAACCTTTTTTCTGCCTTTTCAGGGTAGATGAAGAGTTTACTGAAACCAGTGGGATTTGAAAACAGTTGAAACCTTAAATTTCCATGTGGGTAGAAAAGTATTCTCTGTCCTGATCTCTGTCCGCTCACCACCTCCTATGCGCAGCCCCCTCGGGGTTCACCAAGAAAATACATACACAGGAAAAAACAAATCCCACCAGCTTGTACATGGAAAAGTCTGGCTGCTGAAAAACCAGACCTCAGCTCATGAATGCAAAAATACAATTCTTTTGTTTTCGGTAAAATTTTAAAGCCATTTTTGAAGTAAGAAGTGAATTGGGTGTTTTGGTCGTCAGGCGCCTCTGTAAAATGAAGAAATCTTGCTAAGATACATGTTAGAAGTTTTGGTCCTGTATGACAGGGACCGCAGCGCTCTGTGGGCTGTTACAGTCATTGGCTCAGTCCCAACGTGTGTGATATATTTTGAACAGATTTTTGATGTGAACTGTGTGTGTAGTCATTTTCTGTGTTGTATTCTCTCCTTTTTCTTTTAAATAATTTGTGGTTAAACTGATATTTTATCTCTAAAATTAATACTTAGCACACAATTTATGGGTTTTCATTTCAAATCAGAGGTAAGATGTCAATCATTATAAATTCTTTCAACTGTGTTTCAAATGGAACAATTGCAGGGACTTTGCTTAGCACAGGAGAAGCTTGCCTTCTGAGTTTTTTCTGTTTCATGTAGATGGGGACTTGTTTTACTTTTGATAGATATGTACATTATTTTTATGTGTTTCACAGGTATTTTTTTTTCCTAAAGTATTTGACAGTGGGGAGAGGAGGGCTTCCCTGCTGTGTAAGTGACCAAACTAATGGTATTAACAGCAATCGGAATGACGAGATGAATTTTTTTTTTCTTTAAGGGTGAACTTTATGTTAAATTATGTTACATCATAAAGCAGGATGTCAAGTTACCCTGTCTCAGCCCATAGCTTTGCCCTCCCTCTTATCTCTGTGGATCAGCACATTAGCACAAGGGCAGAAGCGCCGCAGGATGTACAAGCAAGGAGAGTTATCCATCAGACCACTCGGGTATTTTTCTTGCTAGCACCATGTACTGATTCTGGTAAAGCAGTGTAAAATGAGCAGCCTTATGTTCTTTTCATAGTCCGAGCTTTCTGCAGTTGTTTCTGTCTCACTAATCGACACAGCTGAATTATTCCATCACTTGGGTAGTTCTTCATGTAATGGTAATTGGCATCTAAACTCTTGCTGGGTTCTTCCATGATCAGACAGCCCTCCTGCCCTTCTTCGAAGGTGGGAGACATGCAGTTGTACGTAAAAAAAAAAAAAGATAAGAGGAATCGGTAGAACTGGTTTTAAACTGCAGAACTACCCTGATCCAAACACATCAAAGCATTTGGGCATCAAACCAGCCTGGTCCAGAGTTCACGAGGACATTTCCACTTCAAACTACACAAGCTTAATATTTTTCAAGGGAATTTTTCTTCTGTGTCGTCTGTATCTATTTATATAACCACATATATGAAAGACAAAAGAAAAGAAGGACTTGAAAATCAAACGTGTCACTTTTTGTTTATTGAGCAGCGAAGATCATGACAGTCTCTCTTTATTCAGGCAGCTTCCTGTAACCCCAAATTCTCCTTGTGTAAGGAACATCTCCCACCTCTCCACAGGCCCGTGGCTGACAGACCCCTGGCATCTCTGCGTCAGAGACCTGCCCGTTTGCCCTCCTAAGGGGCACAGGGAGCTTGGTCTTCCCAAAGCACTCAGCACTCACCTCGCCACAGAAGTGGGAGAGAAGACGCAAGAAGGAAGAATGCAGGCTCATCCTGGGAGGTTGGGACGAAGGTCAAAATAGGAACCAGTTTGCTGGACCTTTTCTCAAAGAGCAGCTGCTGAAACAAACATTCCTAAAATTCTGCATGAACGTTGTCTGTGCGTAGTGGCTTTTACTTACTTTCCATCCAAGATGGGTTAAAAACAATCTGTGCCTTTGCTTCAACTCCGATTGGGTTGAAAATGAAAAGTCCCAGAAAAAAACCTGGTTTCTTGGGAAGGAAAGGGACTCTGCGACTGAACCAACTGAGCTCAGCCGATATTTAATTCTGGTGTTCAGGTGCACTGGGTATGGTATCTCAGGCTTCACAGAAGTACAGAGGAAAGGGGAATTCTATTATGTTAAGAATGTGGCAGACGGATAAAATTACTAGAAAGATGAAACTTTTGCAAATGCTCTTTAGGCCTTGCCTTCCTTTCCCCAAATGCGAAAATGAATGGTGAGAGGAGGACGACGCTTATAACCTCTCAAACTCTCCTTTGGGTTTGATTTTGTTTCTCTGCCGTGATGGCCATGGCTTTTGCCTGACTAAGAGTTCAGGGAATAAACTTAGAAGTACCTTGAGCATGAGGGAAAACTAGGTTATTAAACCATTCTTCACCTGTAGCTGGCTCCATGGCTCAGGGTGGCCTGGTTAATCACTCCGCCGGCGTGAACTGCTCCTTCCTTTCCCTTTGTGCTGCCTCTCGAAGCTCTGCATTTCCAGAGGTCTGGACTGGGGGATTTTTTAGGAGAACAGAAACTTGAAGAAATGATGCTGAGGAATATGGGATTTTCTTTTTTAGTGCATGTAAGCAGATGACTTTTGTGTCCTTAGGTATTTAAGTAAGGATTTCTGTGTGCTAATGCCCACCATTTTTTCTTTACCAATGTGATCTCTTCTGATTATTCCACTGTGGTGTTCTTTAAGCAGTCTAGGAATAGCAGTGGAAAGAAGGAATTGCTAAATCTTTAAAATGAAGCTGAACAAAAATGAATGCATTCCAGCAATAATTGGTTTCTGTACACAGAGATAAGCTGCCAAAATAACAAGACTGTGATTTGAAATGCTGGCTAGCCTCCTACGAGAAACTGTTGGTCTAATCCTTAGCTGGAGTAAAAAATAATGAAATTCCATAAGAGTAATGGTGCTATGACAGCTTATATCAGCTAAGCATATGACCCCATCCCATTCAGGGCATAAAGAAATATATTGGTGCAGATTTCTGGAAAGCCCAGAACCTGTCATTTTGAAATAACTCTCCGAAACCTTTCCCATGAAGACGTGGTAATTTAAGCAATCACCACAGTGGGACCTTGTTGATTTTTCAAAAAAGGCAAGAAAAAGAAAGTGCTAACATGCTCCACTGCCTCTAAGTTTTAAGGCTATAGAATGAAGTTGGCTGAGCAACAGATTATTAGGAAAGCAAATCAGAAATGTAATAAGCCGTGTACATGCTGACGTTCCCAGGCAATTGGAGCACTTCTCCTGTGAGGAGAGGCTGAGGGAATTGGATGTTTTTAGCCTGGAGAGGAGAGGGCTTCAGGGGGATCTAACACCAACCTTCCAGTAACTGTGAAGAGGTCGAAGAAGATGAAGCCAGGCTCTCTGCTCTGATGCCCAGAGGGAGAAGGAGAGACAACAGCCATCGAGTGAAGGAGGGGGAGGTTCCAGAGGATCTGAGTTTGCCTAGGAGGATAACTGAACGCTGGCCCAGGGGGCTTCTGAAGTCTACTTTTGATGGCTTTCAATACCCAACTTCCCTAAGCAACGTGGCCAGAACTCAGCATCGACCTTTCTTTGAGCCAAAGGCTGGACTAGAGACTTCCTGAGGTCCCCTGCAGCCCAAATGATTCTGTAACTGTCATTTCCACTGGAGGAGATGGAAAGGTTTCTTCTGACTTCCATCAACCCTGGATCAAGCTCACGGCATATTCTTCTGCTTTCTGATTTTCTGTCCATGGAAGTTCTCTATATTCACTTTGATATGGAGTAGGACCAGGAGCATGGCATGAGAGGTTAAAACATGACATTGAACACAATTCTTGAAATTATTTTATACAGCTTGAAATTCTTCAAGGTCCAAGGCTGCCAAAGAGTTTTCACAAACAGAAGTCTATACGCAGTCTGTGTAAACATGACTTAATTCTGTGTGGATTCAAGAGAACTGCACGTCATCTCCCTGAGGCACAATTTCCTCACCGAGGTAAGGGCTCCACTGGCTTCTGAACCGAAACAAGCTCGGTGGCTGATTTCAATGTTATTCTAAGCACCAGGAACTTTAAAGACAGGCTATTATGTTTTGATAATCATTTAGCTGGTCTTAGATCAGGTGCTATACTCCCAAGGATCCTCATTTGTGCAAATTATGCCCTGATGCTTTGAAACATACTTGCGCGTGACCTGGCATGATGCGTGATCGGTGTGCTTCATCTCTCCGTGCGGCCCTCCCTGCAACAACAGATGTCCAAAGAACAGGCTGGCATCACTCACTAGGTCATTAGAGACAGAAACATTCCAGCGTAATTTAAATTATTTTTAAAAATGCGCAGTGTAATGCATAGGATGGGAGTGCATAGCTTTTTTTTAACATGAAAACCTCTGCATAAAAATTAGTTGAAAGTACTCAGCGATGCGTGGAGCAGAAATAAAAAGAATTTGTGTTTTGCTCCCCTGCTTGCTTACATCTGCCAGCAGTAATTGAATATATCACTCCCAGGAGGAAAGAGAAGCAACTTACCTGCTAGAATTTGTGCATTAACTGGTATAAATATCAAGAATCTCTTGAGAAAATTCATTCAGGGTGGGGTTTTTTTGGTCAAAAATAGATGAACGAAGAATTGCAAATACACGGTGGCTAAAACATTTGAAATCCTAAAGTCAAAGGCTGTGGCTGTCACACTACATTTACGGAAGATCTTTACCTTACCAGAGGTATAGTGCTGATCTACGCTGATGTATGTGCCCGCTGCTCTCTGTGCTAGGAAACGGAAGAAGGCACAGAGGAGTTTATAATCAGCGCAGCTGATACTTCTCCAGGTTCATCCTCTCCTCTCTGCAGTTATAAAAAGGATGCTGAACCTCTTAACTGCCGTTACCGAGGCAGGAATTTGTGTTGAGGAATTTATGCAGATGGCTCTGCAAAATCTTGTCGCTTCTTTAACCAGCTTTTACTTTGCATTTTAGTATTTGGGTAATTTAGTAAGTCTTCAAGAGAGCTTCAACCACATAGGCGGTGGCAAGTCCAGGAATACCTGTGAGCTCTTTATCAGTTAGATACTGCATTGAATCTCGCGTTAACTTAAAAACGTGAGAAAAGGGACATGCTGGCACATAGGGATGATGTCTGTTTGTTTTTCCTTTCAAGACAGCATGCATAACCGGTTACACGTGTTGGGAAACTCGGAAAGGTTTTTCGTGAGCTGACTCTAGGCTTAGTAAAGCAGGTGCCTCAAGTGGCTGCCATTTGTTGGGCTTGCAAACAGGGAGGTATTTTTTCCTCTCTTGGGACTGATGACCACAGTCATACGAGTGCTCATAGTTGCCTGTTGCAGTTTTCTTTGCTCTACACTGCGAGAAGAATAACCTCAAAAGACAGGGCCTTCAGATGTGATCTGAGCAAGCTTCCAAACAGGACTTCTGTGCACTGGAAGGTGGAGATTTGTGCTGAATATACAGAGATTTTTGTTTTTCTTTTCTTCCTGTACTAAACTGTCTCTGGAACTTTTAGCTTTCAACATATTAATTGCAAAAATACCATTCTGTGCTAGTTTTACAGACACTGCCTCATTTAGCTGTTAAAATACTAATACTTCTTGCTTCTTGTAATGCAAGAAATGCACTGCTTTTAGTTTTTCTGGCAAAGCAGTTTTAAATTGGATTTTCCCCACCCTTCTCTATGAAGTCATAGAAAGTTGAGTGTTTTCTTTGTGCAAATGTTATAATCATCTAATCCTGTAAGATAGGCTTTATTAAAAATTGTTTTAATCTGTACAATTTTGGATGCTGCTTAATTATAAAATGATAATGCTTTTTAGCTTAATTTAATTAATGTTTATGGGGTATCTGCATATAATACGCTACAACTGAAAGCAGATTTTTGCACTGCATAAAAATTGCAGAACTTAATATTTTAGTTAATTTTAGGGCTTTTACAAAACAACACATTTTGAGATCCGGCAGCTGAGGATCTGGAACGTTATCTTTCCTACATGGATTTATAACTTCTTCAATGTTTAGATCTTTTCTTGTAGCTGTGCTTTCAACAATTTTTAGTGGTGTAATCAATGAAAGAGATAAACTAAGTGCAAGAAAAATGTAGCATTGATTTTGTGATAGACCTTTTTCTTCCAAAAGATTATGTCTGCTTGTGGGTAGAGCAGGTCAAGAACTTTGTGGCAAAGTTGATTTCATTGGAACATGCCAGTTAACAGAAACGGAAAAGTGTCATGGAAGCATGTCTGTCCTGCAAAACTTTGTGTTTCTGGCATTTCACTCCGACGAGCTGCTCTTGAGCTTCCAGCCCCCCGGGTGTGTGTTGCACAGGGGAACCTCAGAGGGTCACAACTTGCACAGCCGAGAAAGGTAACGGGGTGTGTTTAACTTCACGTGCTGGCTCCATGGGGCACCTCTCATTTAGGAGACACCAAAATACCGCTTCCAGCTTCCAGCATGACCTTTTAGTTTCTGTTCAGTGGGAACTAAAAATGATTTTGAACTGAATTGGCACAAAAATGAATCTCCAAGTATTAAAACGTTGCTTAAATCAGAGACTGAGATATGATTAATCAGTTTGTTTATAGTCTAAGTCTGTAGAGGCTGAAGGCGAAAGGAGCAGAATTAGGGCTCGTGTCAGGAGGGCGGGCAATGAACTCTTGTGGCAGCATCAGTTGGAGCTGGACAAAAAGATTATAATTTTGGAGAGTTTTAAGCAGTAAGAACTGGAGTTTGCTACCTTTGAGGGTGCTCAGGGCTGAACCCCATCGTTCGGACAGCAAGCACTGAGCCTGGAGAACTGCCTGCCAGCACCCAGGATTTTGGTGGTGCTGCACGGCGAGGGAGGGCGGCCGTGGCCACACCACCCCCAGCACTGCAGAGGGCTCCAGCCAGTGGGTCTGTCTGAATGTCACGTTCACACCCGTCCGTAAGGCAGCACGCTGCGGCAAAGGGACTCTGGTGCAGACCTCCTCCGCGGACCGCTCGTCTCGAGCGTTACTCGCTTTTTCACGGCATTCTCCCTTCCTCCCACGCAGGACTTGAGGTGTACAAGGGAGGGTGAGCTCTCTGAACTGCTGAGTTATTTCACTCTGTTTAGGAAGTTTTGCTAATTATACATGTTCAGACAGTAAGTGGGGGGTGGCTGACGCTTATTTACTGGTTTAAAGGTGCATTTTGGAGACCCTGGGAGAAAAATGACTGCTTTCACTAGCTGGACCCCCACGCTCAGAAATAGGATTTGAAAGTCATCCATCTAATAATGAGCACTGTACGTGCCACTGGCTCCTTCCCTTAGCTCCAGCTTCCTGTATGTGCTATCAGCATGAATAAATGATGGTGTAAGAGATTAAATATCTCTTTGATGAAGTGGGGGACAGGAGCTTTGAAATAAGCAAGTCAATCTGAATGCTCTCTCATTCTTTCTGAAGTGAATTAGGGGCTATTTTCTGGTTGCCTTTGATTCTTAATAATGCTTAGCCAAATATTAAGTGGACTGTTAACTGGGGAATAACATAACAAGAAGTTTAATCTTGTCAGATCACTTCTGGAGAGAGCTAAGTATTTGTGGACTTTATGGTTCCTGCATATTTTATTATAAACCCATATTTTATGTATCTGTCTCTTCCACAGGTTTATCTCATTAGAAAGAACCAATTGTAGGGGGTAAAAGGACAGAGTCAGTTCTCAGATACAGAAATCGGGTGTGCCTCCTGGAAGACCAGGTTTGTGTGTTACCTCCACTGTTTTATTTACCGTTGCAGAGCAAAGCTGTTTTCAGAGCTGCCTGAGAAGGGATCTGTCACCTTTGCATGTTTGAGGGTTAGAGCTGGCACTTATTCCACACCAATAAACTCTCATTCAACCTGAATGTTCGGATCCATATACATGTGCAAGTCTTCAAAGTCTAAAACTGAAGCATAGACAAACTGTCGCCTCCCTTTTTCATTTCCATTTTCGCTGCAATGAAAAGGTGAGAATGACAACAGCTGAGAAAAACGGACGAGGAGGAAAACTAACTCAGACCCATAAAGAACAAAAATAAAAAAAGGAATCAGTATTATGGCTTCGTTTGTTCCAAATATTATGCCAGAGTTGTTGGGTTTTATTTTTAAAGGAAATTCTTGCTTTTACATATTTCTGCAGGAGAAGGTCTCTGGAGAAAACAAAGACACAGAGCCAGTGCTGTGGAATAGGGAGAGGGAGAGAAACGGGATGCAGAAGAGTGGAAAACACTGTCTAAATTATGTGTTTGGATTATCAATGAAGGCAGAACAGAGAGGATGGCTTTCCAAAGAAGGGAAGTGAAATGAATTCCATTTGTCATTTATGCTGGGTAGGAGATGTTACAGTAGTAACCAGAAGTGGATACCCCCAAACATATCTGCCCTCTCCTCCTCCCCTTACCCCTCCACGTGCACTTCTGCTTTCAACACTACAAGGCAATTCTCGAGAACAAGACACACACAAGAGTACGGGTCATCTTGCAGCCTCTTTTGGCATAGTTATCTCTTCCCAGAATGGGAGATACCGCTTTGATTAAAGTGCCAAATGATTTTTGCTCACATTACAATGAAATGTGACCACTGCTTACAAGAGAATGGGACATTTTTGCCACCTCTCCCCTCTCTTCTCTAATAGCAATATCTATCTGCTGCGTGCTAGATAATGTGAATGTCTCTTCACATTTCACTTACAGCGTGATGACTTGAGCTTGGCAGATCTCATTATGTCATATATCACCCGGTCTAAAATTTACATAGGCTTGGATTAAAAGCCATTAGGCGGAAGTCTTCTGCTCCATGTGCTTTCAGGTAAGCAAACTCCTCTCCTTATGTCTCTCTGTTTTTTAAAATATAATCTAATACCGGAAAATTGCAGAAATGTAACAAAATCCAATCAACATAATCAGCGTTGTCAAAGTCTGTGATTGGAAACCATAACCTGGATTTCCACAAAGCAGATGAGTCACAGCTGGTCTGAAACTAGTGTCTCAGTGTTTTTAGACCTTTAAAGACAATATTCTTTCGCCTCGTGAAATTTCATTGCCCCTGAAGTGATGCTTTCCTGTTTTTAAAGCCTGCATTAATAATTGAATACTGGCACAGGCTCTGACAAAATGAACATACCCCTAATAAATCCGTGACAGGTGTTCACGTAGTTAGATTTCTTCTCAATTGTTACCTCACAAAGTTGTTACTCCCCTACTGTATGGAGAGACACGGTGCCAGAGATTTGCAAAGTCCTCTGGGCATAGTCTCCGGAGGGCACATTTGAACAGTACAATCTGTGCCCAACGAGCAAACTATGTGTACGTTTGTCCTTGCAAAATTGAAACATATGGTAAGCAATGGGTGCCTAATTAGAGCCGCTCAGGGAAACTTCCATTGCGTGACCCAGGTACCTGAGCAAAATAATCCTACACATAACAAAAAGCTATTCTCCATCACCTGCTGCTTCTAATATTACCCAACTTAAATAACCTTGGGGTGAGAAGCTGACCCATCCTTTGCAAGTTCTGTGTCTGTTTTGGACTGCTGTCTCCTTCAGCTCGGGGCTCGCCTTCTGCCTGCACACTCTTTCCAACGGGGCTCTTTTCCCTCAAACCGTTGTGAGTAGCTTTGTCGCAGGGGTGGTCATCTTTATAGAACAAAGAAAAAAGTGCTGGGGTTTTTTTTCTGCTGTTAAAAAAATAAATACTTAGAGCTAGGTCTGTCAGCCACCAAAGAAATATTCCTATTGGCTTAAAATCAAACTTCTCACTTCCATTGAATTCTGATAGGAAAGAGCTGGAGAATCTGCAAGGAAAGAAAACATTAAGCTGCTACCGCGTTGCCAGGTAGCCTTTGTCTGAAAGGGGGGGACTATGAATTTAGTTATGTTTTCACAAACTATATTTTATGGGACCACGTACAAATTCTGCAAAATTAAGCTTATCTTAAGTATGTAATCAGCATCCTAATTCCACATATGTTCTTATAATATGATCTTGCTGCAGGGATTTCCATTAACCATATTTGCAACATTTTTTCCTTAATACTTGAAACTAAATTCTGCCTGTGTGCCAGTCCATCACTGAGGAAAACCAGAAAGAGGATTATTATCTAGAAAATGTCTCATAGGTTCTATACATAAACACTTTTTGGATGTATTTGCAGGCATATTGTGGAAAACACAGAACTGGTTGCAGAGAGACTGCAAAAATGAGACTGGTTTTAACCATGGTGGACAAATGGCTTAAGACAGGTCTGTAGATCAACTTGTTTAGACGGCAAAACCAGACAAGTGTTCAGGCACAAAAGCCTGCCTTCAGGGATGAGATTGAAACGAACTTCAAGGTAAGGGAAAGCTTGGAATAGTTGCCCTGAATTACTCATTTTTTTGAGGCAATATGAGAGAAAAGCAAGGCCGACACCTGAGGAACGGAGGGGGGTGTCAGCAAAATGAGACGTGGTAGGGTCGTTTCCCTGCAGGACAGAGAGACGGGCAGGCAGTTATCACTTGCAGAGACAGAGGCGCTGCTGTAGAAAGCCGTATGGAATTGACACTGTAATTTTTAGTATCTAGTGTGGTTATGAATTTTTGTTCTTCAGAGGTATTTTGGTAGGTCCCCTGAGAATGGCAAGTGAGAAGCTGGCAATGGAGTGGCTGTTATTTGGGAAAGGTTTGCCCGTAGATAAGCGGGAGCTCCTGCCCGTCGCTGGCTGTATGAACTCGTTCGGACACACGGTGGTTGATGCCTCTGATGAAGTTTTGTCTGGGGCTGCTGATGCAGTGGATGAGAGGTGTGGTACGCTGAGGCTGTGTACGTGTAGGGCCCAGGGATCTGTCGGCAGTGGGGCTCGCTGTGGTGGCTGCAGAGACACGTTGACAAGCGCATGTCAAGGCATGCTCTAGGTTCATTCGGTGTGTATTGATCCACCATGTCCTGAACTCATCTGTAGAGAGCCTGTGATGATGATCACTGTCACAGCTGCACAGTTTTCCCGTGGTTCAAATGAAGGCGAATTCATCTCTGATACCCAACAACTTTTTCAGTTCCTGTTGAGAAAGGTGTTTCAGCCTTTTTTCATTCCATTGTTCATAATCCATTGTGATTTCATTTGAATGAACTGCTGTTTATTCTACAAACTTCTGTCTGTTATTTGTTCTGTTTCTGTTCTGCTGTCCCTCAGGAGACGCAGGAATGAAGCCAGCCGGTCACAGCAACAACAGCCAATATGTGGCTAAGCTTTTCTTGATTTCAGCTGTGTCCAAGTGAGTTGATGTGAAAGAATTCATTGAACTGATATGTCGCCTTTTAAGGTCTTCAGTACCTTTGCGTCATGATATGAGCAGTAATGACACCAGATTAAATAACTACCAAAACAAGGATTTGTGCTGCTGATGGTTACTCGTTCTCCAGTTGTAGCAGTTTGACACAAATAAAGATGACTAAAAAAAGTAGCCACATATTTCTCCTCTTTCTAGGGAACCAGCAGAACTGCTTAATTATTCCATTGCTGTACAGATAATAAAAGGATGAAGCTAGGTAGATACCTTGTACTTTTGGAAATCTGTGCACTAATGAGATTTTCTGCATGGGCAGTTTTGTAAAAGTTATGTTTCTGTACTCAGCTTTACAAGCTAGGCAAGACCTTCTCTTGATGTTCCACTGGAGAATTGATTAAAATGCTTCACTGTGAAAGATTTCCAAAGAAAATGTAAATATACAGAAACATAAGTGTTTATCAAGGGTGTCTTCAAAACCATGGTATACAGCGTACAGGTACAACTCCTGAGGGGTGGAACCGTATTTTTCTGCAAGAGATGTTTGTATGGTGGCCACCATTGGTCAGTGAACGTCCCTGGCTGCCAGGCTCTGGAGTGGCCAGGGCTGTTCTGAAGGTCAGTGCTGACCCACACCTGGTAAAAATCTGCCTCTCCTTTTCTGATGACTGAACAGACCTTTTAAATAGAAAATCATGAGATGTTTTCAACAAATGTGCTGGAATAATAGAGGGGAAGGGTCTTTGTTGTTCTACTTCATTTTTGGCTCTGGTTTTTCCTTGAATCTGTGCATTAGCAGAAGTAACTGGTGAATTGTACAAGGGTTGGCCAGAAAAGGGGAAGGAGAGATGGTGTCTCTGCATGAGGCACGTCGGCTGCAGTCCGTCTGCTCAGAGGCATGCTCAGATTAAGTACCTATGTGGCACTTCTTCCTTGTACGCCTCCCAACCAGGGTTCGTCCCTTCCAGGCAAATACAGTCCTTGATGTTTCTGCTGACAGAGAACAATTTTAGATCCATCTGTTCAAGCAGCAAGAGACCTTTCTTATAACTTTGTAAGTCAGCAAGAATAACTTTAAGTTTTGTTCTTTTTCCCTTCCTTTCCTTGCTCATTGTGGGCTTTAGGTTTATATTTTGTTTAAACTTTTAGGTTTTTTGTAACCTATCCTCTAGTTTGCTCTTTTGTGCTTTTCAGTCTCATAAGTGATGAGTACCTATTCTGGCCAACACCTCTTTTATTGTGCTTTATTTTTTTTTCCAGAAGGATTGGGTTTCATGCTTTTTCTGATTTTTTTTTTTTTAATCTGCTTTTCAGTAATGTCTTTTTTGTCTTTCTGCATGATTTTCGTCTGAGCTTTCCAGTAGCTCGTCATGAAATATCATTAATCTGGACTTGATTCTTTCACTGCTTTACCTAATCATTCCATAATGGGATTGAATGAAACACATTAACTCAGGGTTTACAGTGGGAGGATTAACCCAGAATAAATTGTTATTTTTTTTATGATTTACCTGTTCTTTGGAGAAAACACATCTTCAGCACCATCAGACCTTTTATAAACACTGACTGTGTTAATGAGAGTGAGAAAAGAAATTGTGTTTGTGCCAACGGTGGGAACAAACTATGTAATTTCTCCATTAGTCTACCAGGTTAGCTCATGTAAACAATGTGATTAAATTTGTCTGCGCGCATCGTGCTATATAAATAATAATGATAATTAAAAACCCATGCAAGGCCCAAAGATAACAAGATTATGTTAGGGAAGGGCTAGGAGGGGATGGCACTATTGAAACAAACAACGATAGGCTTAGTTCATCAGTGCTAGAGGCAGTCTGGACATCAGTGACTGGTGGTGCCTTTTGGGGCCGGAAAAGGAATGCAGACCCAAAGCTGAATTTCCCACCACCCTCCGTCTCTGCGGTGCTCTGTGTCCAAGGAACGTAGTGTCATAGAAAGGAGTAAAAGCTTTATCTGTACGGATGCTTCGCAGGTGGGAAAGCAATTTTAAAGAAGTGAAAGAGTTTAAACAAGAAGCAGGCTTCAATTTCAGCGCATCACTACATGCTTTTCTGAGCTAGTGCTTTGCTCATAGACAAAAGAAGTGGTAACTTAATTAATTGCTTTAACCCTTCAACTAAGACTGTGGAATGGAGTTTGTGGTTATGAGATTCCTGTGTGGAACAAAGATCTTGGCTGCTGTTTAGGAGTTTCCATAAGATGTGCTATATGAAGTCTGAGTAGCTCTGATAACGTCAGTGGTGACGTAGACTCCTGTCAAATGGTTGTCATCTATTTCTGTGATCCCTGCTAAAGGCAGAACTCTCTGGATATTGCCCAAGACCTTGCTGGAAGAGCATAATATTCCCTTGCTCTCCCGGGCACGGTTGGACCCACACAAGCCTGGTGCAAGGTGAGCAGGGAGAGCAGCTCCAGACGAGCAGAAGCACCTCTGTGTGCCTCGCAGCCCCGGTGAGCTTCTGTAAATGAAGGGTTCTTGGTTGCCAGATGGAGTTTTCCCTGGGCTCCGATAGTTCTGGTGAGTACATACATAAATTGGAAATAAATTGGAAATGCACAGAATGAAATAATTCACAGGCTACGCTAAATTACAGAAATGGTCAGTGCTTTGGCACACGCAGACGAGCAGCTGGTAGATGAGTTCAGCAGAGCTGCCTCAATTTTGGATTGAAAGATAAAGCCTCTGGATTGCAGAGAACTCCAAGGTGGTTCTTTTCACCTCCTCTCTGCATTTACTGATGTCTCCAGCGTGCACAAATGACCATGGGCTCTGAGTTTTTGTCTGAAAGAAACAGCATTAAATAAAAAGAGAAGTGTATGAAATTATGGAAATGCAGCACTGGAACATTATGGGAACTGGTGGATATCTGCAACAGTATCATTTATTTAATGTTGTGTTGATCTGATAATAGCTTTATTTCCATTATGGAAAAAGAAAAAAGAAACATAACTTGATGCTGCTTTGTCCTTATTTATTCCGATGGGACTACCTAGTTTGTCAAAAATCTTAACAGGCAAATGCAAACGGATATGATTTAAGGGCATAATGGAACATGAGAAATCCATGAGAGTCTTCTGAACTGCTGTAATACCATCTGTGATTGCTCAGTGCTGTTGCCTGTGGAATAGGAATAAGGCTGTCCCAGAGCTGCAGACTACAGAGCATCAAGGGGAACTGTGACTGTCCCGCTCACCTGCAGCAAGGGGAACTGTGACTTTCAAGGTTTAATGTATACCTGCCTTGCCACGGCACTCCTGTTCACTCTTACATCTTCCAGCGGACCTGCCAAAAAAAGTTCTATTCACACACTTCACAACAAAGAAGATTCATATTTCTTATAGGGTGGAAATTCCCATCCAGATGTTGCTTGATGTCTTTTCCTTAAAGATGTTTGGATGAATAATAGTCTTTATTTAGAAATACAAAACCCTAAGGATGCTTGAGGGTTTGCTATACTGTTCACTATTGAGGTTTTTATCAGAATTCTTCTAAAACTCAGTAACAAAAGATAGCAGTACTAGACAGACCCCAAAACACTGTAGATTTGGGACTAGCCCATAGAGGGGACTGAAAGCCCATAGAAGGTTTAAAAAGTCAGTGTACTTCTGTACTGTGTTGAAGCGTCTTCCTATTAGGGACTGCAACGCACTTAGATCCAGAACTTCAAAGATAATTATACATCCCATTGAGCAAGTATTAAACATACAAATATTGTTAAAGGTCGGGACCTCAATCTCTAGTTGTGAATGTAAGAAGATTACTGTGATGGTGTGAGATTAGCAGTACTACGTCTGGAGTAATTAATTTCAAACTTCGGACACAGTCTGGCTCTTGTGCCTAGGGAGGATGTAAGGCACCGTCCTCCTCTTATGTAGAAAGTGCGAAGCACGGGCAGGATCGTTTCAGCACCTTTTGTAGTCATTCCCAGAGGCGGTCAAGGATCGCTGTGCTCAGCAGATAACCCAGCTCCTGACTCAAAACACATTATTTCTCCCATTTGTCAGTTGGTGCGACTTTGACTGCATCCTCTATCCAATAACCATGGAAATTAAACCTACCTCTCTGAAGGCATGTCTATCCCATCCCTGGTTTTGAGCTGAAACTCGAAGGAGGGGAAGAGCACAGATAGGTTTGCTGTGAGTGTGCTTCTGCCAAATGACTTCGGGTTTTGCACACTCTGATTCACAGTTTGGTAGGCAGCTTAGCAAATCTCCACAGCAACCCCATGTGTACCATAAAATTGTGAATTATCTTGTTTAGAAGAGGTTCATTAGGAAGATTAATGAGGTATTATTTTGCTCTCATTCAATGTCCTGGTACAGAGGGGGCACAGTAATTTTCCCAGCTGTGCACAGCAGCAATTGGGCCTCTCCAGGGTCCCCAGCATCACTGCTTTGTGATCAGTTAAACAGGTCAATCTTTGGAAGTGTTATTTGTCAGCTTAATTAGCCCTAAAGGAAGCACTTGTTTTAAAATAGGACAACAGTTTTGTTTTTCCCTGAGAAGGACATAATGTTATTAGCAGTGGCAACTTGTTTAAATAAAAGAGCTTTTAAGGTGAGTTTTAGGTGAACCCCTACGATTGATTTAGGTTTTTTCTCTGCCCCTGAAGACACCTGCTTGTCCGTACCCTGTCTCCTGTGAGTTGCCAGCCTCACTGGTGTCAGGTTAGTGCAATTACATGGTTCTGCAATGGGTCAGATACCATCACACAGCAAGGAAAGATAAATAAGATGTCTTCATCAAGAAGATGGGGGAAGCTATGGAATAGTCTTGCCGTCTAGCTCCCATTTTCAGCTGGGACATTTCTTTCTTTGGTTTATAGCAGAAGAACTCAGAATTTCTTATTGCACTGTTCTTCCAGGGTAAAAAGGTCAGAACAAATCTTGGAAAAAGCCACAGAAAGTCATAATTGTGGGTGAGTCTGATATTATGTGTTTGCCACAGAAAGATAGGACTACAAAAATCAGTTCAGTCCTAAAAGAGTTAGTGAGGTTTTAGACAGAATTAAAACACGTGGAAGCCACAGAACTTGATCAGCATCAACAACCAGATCTGTAGCCCTATTCCCAACCCAAGGATGATAGCTTCAATAGACTTTCTTCTTTGGAGAAAATTAGATGCTCTTTAAAAAAAAAACCGAAACCAAACCAATAAAAAAAACCCAACCCAAAACCAAAAAGAAAAAACCCAAAAAACTATCTTTAAAAAAAAATAATTCTGTCTAAACATTCTATTTCAGTCAAGAAAATGTCTCCTCGGTCTCAGGAGGTGTTCTGTAATTACGATCAGTTTTGTATTTTTTCTTATTGTTATTCATACTATGTGTAACAATTGAGTTTGATTTAGGGTTTTTTAATGCTGTGCTTAAAAATACCAAGCTTACAAATGTGTTTACTGGTCTGTATTTTCTGTCCTAAGCAATTACTTGCAAAGCTAGAACTCTTGTAAATTAGTATGCCATTTTCAAACCGCAAAAGTGGAGGCTGTTTCTGGTGTGTGTAGGAGGGAGAAGGGCTAACTATGCATTGGTTCAGCAAGGATGCTTTTCAAATGTGAATGATCAGAAGGGGAAAAATCAAGTTCCTGAATTTCAGCGCTGTATGAACAGCGATTGCTCGTTCTGATCTGGAAGGGGAAGGAAGGCTGGGGGAGATGGGAATGCAGCACGCGCTGCATTGTGCCAAGGCTGGGTTTCAGCTGGGGCTCACACTGCTCTGGCTTCCATGGTGGTGGGCCAGGCTTTGAAAGAGGGTTAGAACCAAGCCAAAACAGCCCTAGCGCAACGGGTCTTTGGTACCACTAGGAGAAGCTTCACCCACCCAGTTACGGGCCACTATAGCTGAGCTCTGGAGCATGGCTTTAACCAAGTGGTCTGGTCCTTAGATAGCACGCTTGGATTTGTCTCTTTGTTTTTCTTTTTTTTTTTTTTTTAATTTGTTTTTTTGTTTTGGTTTTGGTTTTTGTTTAGTGATTGCATTGTTACGAATTCCCAGAATGGCTGTAACAGCAGCCGCGCAGAGCTCGGCGATGGCTGGCCGGCGGCCGTGCGGCATCGGGCACTGCGCAGCCCGACTCCCCGTGCCGGTAGCTCTGCTGTACAGGCTCCTTGCAGCGTCCATCAGGGACAGGTACAATGTCACCGCCGAGGCTCCTGCTCTGCCTACAGGGTGTTACGGGAGGGCCATGTGCCACCAATTAATTGCAATTTCAGACAGTTCTTGTTATTGCCATGCTATTAATTACTTTAATGATGCATTCATTTAGATTGAAAATATGATACCAGTAAAGTTTAATTAAAAAAATCAATAACTCATTAACACATTATTGCTACACCTACATGCGTCACCATATTAATCTCCTGTGTTGAAGAAGCGGTTGTGCTTCGGCTCTGCGTCCATAGATCTTTTTGTTAGAAGCAATTTGTTGCTAGGATAATCACAAAAGGAGAGTTATTTAGTCACCACTTTCTTTCTTGCAAGACTGTGGGCTGAAACTCAGATCGATTCTTCTCTTTGGGCTAGGCAAAGCTGGCGAGCACCCCAGGTAATACTCATTCTTTCTACTTTTATTCAACGAGAAAATACCGTTTGGGTGTTTGCGCGGCTGGTTGAAATTCCATTTTTCACAGTACATGGGAAGGAATAAGCTACCAAACTTTTAATCAGCGGCCACAGTTTTGGGACATAGCCCAGGAATTTTATCAGTAAAGCAGCACATCTTGACGTTAGGGACGAGGCATCCCCTCTCCTGCTGTTGTACCTCGATACCCAACATTGGCTTCGGTTCGACGCCTGCCTGACTCTGCCCTGGTGCTGCTTTCACATGCCTGAGATCTATCGGATGGTATGACTGAAGGTTTAACATCGGTTTGGTTTTATATATGAATGCATATGTGTGTGCGTGTATGCACACATATATACATGAGCAGAACAATGTTTTGTATTTCTCAGTGGGACAGATGGGAGAAGGAGCAACAGTGAGCTACTGGAAACCATCCAAATGTTTAAATGAGAATTGAGCTGAAGAAATAATGTTTCTGAAAATGTATTTGTTCCTTAGTGGATAAAATACACTCATTACTGGTGTGTTCCCATGCATCAGTTAGTATAGCCTTTAATTAAATTATCCCTGACTGATATAAAGTCATGGTGTCTCAGACGGCAACAGAGACTCATGCCGCGCAGCAGAAATCTCGGCACGCCGTGTGGGGGCCATTACTGTGCTCTGCAGACCTGTAGCTCTGGTCCCTGACACACCAGCAGAACTGGACTCAGAAGTTTCTGCCTCCAACCGAGACACCGCTGCCTGCTGCTCCAGGCTGAAAAGCGCATCCCAGCTGATCTCAGAAACAGAGCCCAAACTCTGCTCCCAATTTCAGCTGTTATTCCAGGAACAGCAGTGCTTAACTCTGGATTTACACCAGTGAAACAGAAAACTGCTGGTTCTCAAACACTGCAGAGACGCCCGTTGCGTGGATCTCTGTTGATCTGCATCAATGCTGCGGCTGCCCGTGCAAGTGGGTTGGTAACCAGGGCTGTCTGCAGCACAAGGCTACAAATAAAAGGCAGTTGCCTTTCCGGTTGTGAGTTCCTCCTGTTCAGTGGCTGCATTACTGACGGCAAGCTCTTACCAAATACTACAATTTTTAAAAGAATTATTATTTTTACTTTTATTTCAATTTGTTACAGCATAGAGAGTAACAGCAAACTTGGTCCCATGCCGCTCTCCATGCCCTGAGGGTACTTGACCAGCCCCACCGGAGACCCTCCCACCGCTGCCCACGTCCTCGTGGCCCCATTTCAGCCTGGGGCCGTCGGTCCCTGCCCCAGCAATGCCATGGGATGCCGATAGCCATGCAGGTAGGAGAAAAAGAGCAGTCAGCTGAGTGGGGAACCACATGCCTGCAGGCATCTCTTCCCGGGATCAGACAGCCTTGGTTTTCCACCTCTGGTCTGGTACAGGAGCGTGAAGCAATCGGTATGAAAACTGGAGCTGTTCCAGCACCGCGGGGCTCCAGGACTGAGCGGGGTCGAGCTCTCGGCTGGTGCCTCGGCAGTGCTGCTGGCATCGCCACGCGTCTTCCAGACGACGTCGGGGTCTTCCTTACCCATCGCAAACGGCCGCCTAGAGAAGGTATGATAAAATTTGGATAAAATTTTAGAAGAGACCATCCTAACCAACATGTAACCTTTCTATTTCTTCTCCCCTCACCCCCGATAGCTGAGATTGATTGTGAATTATCTCTGGGCTCATAGTAGTTATTGAACTTAGTTTAATCAGTCACTGCACAAGCAGCTTTGCTTCCGATGTTACTTAAAGCAGCGTGCTAAACCAAAAGGGTCCTGTAATAACCTGGTCAATGCCCATGACCACAGGCACTGTCACAAACCTTGTCTCCAATGAGTCCCCGAAGGAACACCGTTCTGACACAGGAGTTTCCCAGATTTGATGGAATCCCTGTGGTAAAACAAAGAAATTGCAGGTTTCAGTTCACTTTGGTACGAGTGGAGAGGAGAAGTGCACACACAGCAACAGCAGGGGACAGGGCTGGGTGTCAATGGAGCCTTCTACCAGTAAAACCAACTACCGGCTGTCTCTCTAGACTGTTATTAGTAATTCTGCCAGTAACAGATTACTGAAGCTGTCCGTGTCCTCTTTGCCCTTCGCTCCTGTTTGTTCAGTGGCAGCAGGACACGTTTCTGCTGGTGACAGACCAGCTCTGGTCCCGCTGTCTCCAGTGATGCGGGTTACCTCTCAGGCGTCTCCTCCGTCCCCTTAAGCTTTCTTCTAAAGGACCAGGAGGTCACGGACAAGATCTGACACAAGGTATTTGCTCAGGTACAATGAGTTTAGGGAGGAAGAGTTTAAGGAGAGTTTTTTTCAGCTGATTAGTTTTTCTTTAAGGAGAATATTTTTTTTGCTAATTCATTGCTCTTTTGTACTTAAGAAGAAGGTATATTCATATCTACAACAATTAAAACTGGCTTTGTCGTTCCACTGGACCCCATTTTCTAGATTCTCTATCTAACCACTCAAGTTTAAGGTCCAAAGTTCACAACAGAAGCCCTTACGGGCGCACACTATTGCCAGGCATCAAATCACACACCAAGTTTCCGAAGCTATAACCATGCTAACATCGCTAACAACGATTCATTATTAATAATTATGCTCTAGCCAATATGCAATGCTTTTCATTTTCATTGTGCTGTACGTACATTAGCTAATAAATCTCTGCAATATCCCAGTGAGAATGGTAAGTGCTGTTATTCTCGTTTTATGGACAGCAAAATGAGAAACAGAGAGGTTAATAGCAAGTCTAATTGGACAATAATTACCCACTTACCACACTGAAAATTAAGAAACAATCCTCCCATTGTCATTACATCAGCAGAACAAGGAGAGAACAGTGTTCACCCTATCCCACCATTTAGCCAAAGAGCTTACATGCAAATGAAAGCAAAGGGAGTGCAAGAGCAGATAAATAAATTGTTCCTTTTTTTTTTTGTTTAACATCTCTTTTCCATCACTGAGTCACTTCAGGATAGAAGAAAATTATTAAATTTCCTCTGAAATCTCTTAGGAGATTATTTAAAACGAAGTCAAGCCCCATTTGTAAAATGTCTATTTTGGAAAAGAAATTGAAGAAATAGGATTTAATTGCTGCTATTTCACTTAATTCTTCTGAGGAGAGAAAGAAGTGTAGCAAAAAATTTTCCATCTTAGGAAAGGCAATGGGAAAGCCAGGAAATCCAGAATTCTCGGTGACAGGTATGCTCATGGCTGGGTGTCCTTGTAGGGGCTATCCTCATCCCTCCTAGCCCCATGCTCCCCGTACTTTAACACGGTTTTTGAATCAGATACCTAACACTGGTACTGTGATTCGCAGCCCTCTGGTTGTCGGGCTGATGCGTTTGTTCGGTGATATCTGGCTTGAGCATTTTGCCTCTGGGGATGCCACAGTGCAGTGACCTTTTACCACTCGTTCCTTTCTAAGAATAGGTATCAGCTAATTGTTTTAAGCCATGAATAGGTGACATGAGCCTTCGGGACTTCTCTGGTCCTGTTGTCCACATCTAAAAACAAGATGTAGGAGTGTGAAAAACAGTAAGGAAATAGGCTCTGCTTTCCCAGAAAGCACCTGCCAGCTGAAACTGTGCCCATCAGGTCAGGCACACTGAAGGGATATTACACACTCTGACAGGTCTTTGCTTTTATCTGAGGCCCCAAATGGGTGACAGAAACATCCGAAACCACAAAGCAGAGCATGAATGTCCTACTAATGATTAATCTGCCCACCCCAGGGAAAAGGCTGCTGGGCTGGGGCTTTCCAACAGCATCCGCACCAGGGCATGTCCTCTGCGCCTCCTGCAGAGCTCTGACGGCTGGTGCCACGTGGGTACGCAGATAAATGCACCTCCAGACATCACCCTTCCCCTGTAAGTATTGGGGAGTGGGGGAGGGCTCATGCATTAATCAAATTGATTTTCCTATTTGTTAATCTCAGAATTTACACATTTCCTTTCCTATACATCAACATTCTCCAAACAAACATCACCACCAGATAACAGACCCACAGCTTACTTAAAAGAAAGGAAAGATAAAATTCCACTGAAGGTCTGGGACTCCATTCCTAACTCACGCAGACAGTGTTAACCAGCTGCTATTTTCCTCTTGCTTATACGAGCACAAGCCAAGAGCTGCTCCGGGGGTGTTGGCGTAATGATGTCAGTGTTAACATTCCCCAAAAAAACCCAGACTCAGTGACGATGGCCCTGACTGCAAGAACGGTTTTATTTCCCTTCAGAGCTGATAATGTTCCTTAAGTGTTTTGTCCCCAAAGAAACCGGCTCTAAGTTTTGGAGGATTGTGGCACTTCAGCTCTGCGACTCCCTGGCAGAGAAACCTGCTGCCCTTCTCCTGGCCCATTCCTATCCGCACATGGGTCAGGAGCCCAGGGCGGGCAGGATCGGTGCAGCTCCCCCGTGGAAGCTCTGCTGCTCCGCACCCCCTGCCACGGGCAGAGCAGAGTCCGGAGCGAAGGGCTGAAGGCTTGTCTTGTGTTGGTCCTGCCTGGACCAACGAAAGAGCAACACTGCCTGCCTGAAAGGTCCTGCACTGACAGGCAGACGGCTCCTTTGACCTTCTTCTACCTCTACGAGTTTGAATCTTACAGAAATGGTGGGGATCTGTAATTTATCTTTACGTTCCCTCATTTCAGGGGAAGATACTAAAAGAGTTACTATAGCCTTCAAGCAAGTTTACAGCTGACACATTATGTGGGTTTCAGTTAAATCAAGACACAAAAGAGCTGCTCAGAGTCAAAAGACACTCAGTGAGGGCTCAGCAAATACAGTTGCCTCATGATGAACTCTCAGTCCTGGGCACTGCTGGAATTATAAATTTCCAAGCTTTTGATGGTACTGAATTTTGCCAGTAGAATGAATCTTTAAGATTTTGATAGTACTGAACTTTATCAATAGGATAATAATATATTATTGTAAGTGGTAATAGAGCATGATACTCCGTGGTTTTATATTTGCATAGTCCCCACTTTACTGGAGCACAAGATATTTTGTCCTAAAAGCGACGGTGACTTGGTGATGAGACTATGAGATAAGGAGTAGCAGCTAATGCTATACACGTGAAAATGGCAGGCTAGAAGCTTACTTCTGTAATAGAGTTTCAGAATAAATTACCGGAAAATGTTAAAGCTTTGTCTCCTTTCCAAAGGAGATCCATTTTTACCCGTAATTACTAGATTTTGTATTAAGACTTTTTAAATGGGTTTTTAATTGAAAAAATGGTGGAAAGGATACTTCTGCGCTTCTTAAATCAGTCCTGCAAGAGCCAGACCCTGCTCTGTGGGGAAGGGGCCAAGGTGGCCAGCATGAGGGTGGCCAACGCGAGTGTGCGGGATGGCTGTAGGGGGGACACAGAGAAAAGACCAGTTTGTTCATAGGCTTAAAAAGGGAGGCATCTGCACCGCTTAATGCAGGCAGCTGCTGGGCCAGAGTAGCTTGTGAGGAGCCAGACTGCTTGGTCCAGAGCTGGAAAATCTCTCCCGGGTCACTGGGAGGTGACTGGAAAATGCCTTGAAAAATCGCAAAATTCTAACCTGGGATTCTCCTTTGGCTTTGCATCTCGTCCTGTCATTTTGGACTATGCATAACACTTCTGTGCCGGTTTCCCTTGTAAATCAGAGCCCAGCAGTGCTTTCAGAAGAAAGGGAAGATAGCAGAGGGAAAGCACCTTTGCTGAGGGCAGGGCTGGTGCCTTTGTGCAGCTCCTAGCACAGCAGGGCTGTGTTCTTACTTATGGTTTCAGGGCACTGCTTTAATACCCACCTTATATGTAATAGTAAAAATACCTGTGAGATGGACCACTGTTTCAAATGCCATTCGAGTCACCCTGTATGTAACTGCACTTCATCATTCTCACATGTGCTGGGTTTTTTTAGCTTTTATTTTCCTTTCTACTCCCATCAGAGCGTCTGCCAACTGTCCCTTTAATGGAGATTTATGAAGTATAAAATTTGCAACACTTGGTTGTCATTAGTCCACTGTAAAACGTAATAACTCGTGATTTTTTTGCACTGACCTCTGGTTTAACGTCCTGATTATTAGGGAAGTGAAGTGAGTTTTCCACAAAGCCAGTTCCTCAGCAGGGCTCAGTGCCAGGGCAGCTGGGGCAGGTTCTGCTCTCAGTAGTATTGCTCAATTTAGAAAGACCTTTCAGTTTTAGGTGGTGCATGTTCATGGGGGCTCAGGTATGAATTCTGAAAAATTGTGGTTTACGCAATGAAATATAACAGTGCTCCAACCAGTTGCCAGAATATGCCCTTAAAATTGTTCTCATGTGAGTTCTTACAGAAACAGCAGCCTGCTGCAAACATCTGGAGCCATGTGGTCATCCGTACACGACCCAGGGACCATGTTTCTTTAAAGGAAGTTTTTCTCTTCTGTGGTTTATATAGAGTCTGCGCTGAAGGAGAAACTGTACTGCTTAGTGGTTTTAGTGTGTAGAAAGATAGTAAGTGCCCAACAAAAACAAATAATAGAAATGTTTTTTAAAATGGATTAGCTGATGGCCAAAGACGTAGCACAGCTGACAAAAAATGTTGATTAGGTTGGTTTTAACGGGCACTTTCTTTTTGTGGACATTCAGGGCGTTGATTTTAAACTCTGACTTCTTTCTTGTCTGTCTTTATTAATTGCTTTCTGCTTGACGTGCAGGAATTTCATCACTGCTTCCACGTTAAACTGATTCACATTTCGTTTATTGCACGTTCCCATATGTCTGTGTATATATATATGCAAAACATGTGAGTATGCCAGTTCACACACACTGATGTTTAACCAATAAATAGAAGGCTATATATAACAGCGTTAATTATTTAGATCTGAACAGCGAAATTGAATGTTGAATGAAATTGCTTTGCTCGTTATCTCCACACAAGAAGAGACAAAACATAATAGTTTGCACGTTGCACCTACGCTCGTACAAGAGCATGCCTGCTCTGTGGTTAGCTTTCAGCAGTAGTTCTCTGTTAATTCTTTTTTTCTTCATGTTTGCTTTTTCTTCTACCAAGTAAGACAGACCATTATACCAATGACAGTCACTGTATTAATTTAATATTCTGAATAGTAGGTCTCCAGTCACTTGATTCAGAAGAAAAATTTTTCTTCCAAGTCAGCATTTCAAAAGCTGTTTTGATATATGCTGGAACTCAATTTTTCCCGTTACGAATGAAAGAAAACCATAAGATATATTGGAGAAAATGTTTTATTTTATTTTGGGCTAACATTTGAATTTAAGTCTTCTTTGTGTTTCCAGTTTTTAAACCAAAGTACCTATTTGGAAGATGGCACTGAAAAATCAAAAGCACTGATTTAAGATTCCCATGGGAAATGAGAAATTCAGCTTGAATTTTTATTTCAGTGGGGTGAGTGTAGGGGCTTCTGCACATAACAAATGTGAGCCAGGTCCAGCCTCCGCAGACGGGAAAGCACTCCAGTAAATTATTTATTCATTTGGAGGTGATGTGACAGCAAAACGGTCTTAATGATTTTCTTCAGTGACTCCACTTAATCCATAATGGAATAGATTGGAGGAACCTGATCTCGGGCACATCTGGCTATTTAATGGACTGCAGCTAAATGACAGGGCTCGCATCTTCTGCCAGGGTTTGCCTGTCCAGCGCTGCTGGAGCACCGGGGCCGGTGGTGCGGGAGTGCGGGTGGCAGCTCCCAATGCCATTCCTCCACCTCAGGGGAGGAGAGGATGTCCCTCCACCCCCTTTGGGGGAAGAGGTGGACGTGGCCCAACCCTGTGGTCAGGCTCTGTGGTCTGGGGCTTCCACTGAGAATGTGATGTCCAACATGGTAGACACTTGGAGTGTAGAGGTGATACTCAAACACCTGAGCTTTAATCAGAGCTCTGCCAGACCAAATTGTCAAAACCAGCTTTGTCACAAACATAGAATCATAGAACAGTTTGGGTTGGAAGGAACCTTAAAGATCACCTAATTCCAACCCACTGCCATGGGCAGGGACACCTTCCACTAGACCAGGTTGCTCAAAGCCCCGTCCAACCTGGCCTTGGACACTTCCATGGACGGGGCATCCACAGCTTCTCTGGGCAACCTGTTCCAGTGCCTCACCACCCTCAGAGTGAAGACTTTCTTCCTTATATCTAATCTAAATCCACCTTTTTTCAGTTTAAAACTGTTACCCCTTGTCCCACATGTAAGGGAAGAGTTAATAATAGTGATTATAAAAATTTGGGCACTCTAAGTCTTGTAGAGTTTTTAAAAATCTTATCTCTGAATTGATTTGAAAATGTGGGTCAAGTCCTAAAACCTCCTTTTAAACCCTAAATGCTTTCTAAAAGTTTTACTTGAAGATATTGCTCTGTCAGCCTCCCAGAATGGACAGGAATAGTTGCATAGAGGCAGAAATAAATGGCTGCCTGTGCAACTTAGATTTTGGTACAACACTTACAAAACTAAAGCACCAGGATAACTTTGCCTAAACGGTCCTATTTCTGTAGGTATTTCGTGATCAGTGCCACATCGTTTATTGTGGAATGAAACTTAGGAAATTCCAAAGAAACATAATAGTATTTTCCAGATTTTTTTCCAAAAAATCTACAACGTCCAGTATAAAATCGTCATCTTTATCTAGTTCTGAATTCTGTAGCACAAATGTAACTTCTGATTAAATTCTATAAAGGCAATCGATAAATCTGCAAAAATCTATTATTTGCAATTAAATTCTGTAGAACTGTTCCATAAGTACACAAATGGTGAGCTCAGAAAGGAGATCAGCCCTTTGATGCATCATTTTTTGATGTGAATGCTCCTCGTAATAAAAAATGATGGCAAACAGAAATAGATTTTTTTTTTGTCATAGGTGGAGTTGTTCTTTTCTTAATGCACTCCAAATATTTCTGTAAAGCATCATCTGCTCTTTAAATACATATTATAGAACATCAATGAAAGTCAATACCTTTTGTCAATGAGAAAAACATTAAAACTAATGATCTGACCTGTTTCTTATTTAGCTATTGATTCTGCCTCTCTTGTTTTGTTTTCCTGAAAAAAAAGCGAAGTTGAGGATTTGGTTTTAGAATCAGACAGTGCAGCCCAGGTTGGAAAGGACCTCAGAACATCCATCTGGCCCAACCTTTTGGGGCAAAGGGAGCCTAGACAAGATTATTAATGATTCTATGATTATCCAGCACCCTGTCCAGTCATCTTGAAAACCTCCAGCTGGGGACTCTGCCATGTCCATGGGGAGGTTGTTCCAGTGACTGATTGTTCTCATGGCAAAAAAAAAAAAAAAAATCTTTTTTAAATTGGGACGAAATTTCTCCTACTTTCTAACAAACTTTCTAACAGACAAAGTGTCAGGGGATGAAACATTCAGAAGCTGTTTCACCTATCTCTTCTTCATCCAAGCAATTATTCTGGCTATTTATTTGAGCCAAAAGCTAACAACAGAGTGTGTTCTGGTCCGCTCTAAACAAAGCAGTGTGCCTCTATTCATCAAATCATTTTGCTTTTATCTGAAAGTCAGGATAAAAACACTGACTGAGCACCTGAGATAAGTGGGCACTAACTAACAGTGCCCAGTGCTTCCCAGTACCCTGCCTAATACTCTGGCAGCCGCCCTGGCTTTCCTCCGTGGACCTTCTTCCCTCTTCATGGTGTGTTTAAAGTTACACTTTTTGCTCAAATTGGATTTCTGATGAGTACGCTTAGTTCAAGAAAAGGTTATTTAGCTGTAATTTTATATCTGGGTCTGCTGCTGTGCTGAGGCTGTGCGGCCGGGGAACACGGCTCCTGCGCACGGGGGTGGCTGGACGTGCTCTCGTGGCCCCGCGCTGAGACACGCTGTTTGTCCTCCTGCGTTGGCGTTAGGACACCTTATGCACACCTGTCCCGTGGGATTGGGCTTGAGTCAGTGGACGGGAGCATTGCACGAGCCTGGCGGTACCCAGCGAGGGAGCGGGACGGGGCGCGGGCAGTGGGGAGCACCACCACGCCGTGCCAACCCACGGCCACGGCGGGCACTGCCCCACCACGGCGGCTGCTGCTGCGCTTCCACTCCGCAGTCAGAAGGGGTTTAGTCGACAGTTGTTCCTGTTCTGATGAGTGAATTAAATTATTCTTAAATTGGCATATGTGAATCAATCTGTTCAATATGGTGCTGAAAAGGTAGGGGTTTCTACTTATTTTATTTACATTGATGTTGCTTTTAGTGGGAAAATGGTAGTTTTGGTGTATAGATTTTAATTAAGACTGAAAATAGCCTCTCAAAGATATAACTAAGATTGGATGGAAAAAGTCATTTTTGTATGAGTCTGAACTGCCTGTTTCACTAATTTGGGTGACTAAAAATTGAACTGGAGATTGAAGATACCAGATTAAATAAACAATAGAGTATTGTAAGTTATATTTAGTGCTGTTGCGAGTAAATTAAATGAGCGGCTAGCACAGGAGTGAAAGGAAGAGAAGCAATGTTGCACCTGCAGTCCTGCTTTCCGAAGGCTGACCTGTACATTTCAACATTAAATGGCTTGACCTGAGGCGCTGTTTGAAATGTTTCTGAATTATAATCAGTGCTGCTCAGGGAACCCACGCTCCTATGGTAATAAGCTGTTACCTGTTGCCCACAATTATTCTTAGGTTACCAAGTACAGTTCACCAGTCTGAAGATGTAGCCAGCTGTGAAGAGAGGGGGGGGGGAAACCAAAGTCCATGAAGGGCAAAAAGAAGTTTAAAAGGTTTAAATGGGCTGAACGGCACCACGGGCAGTGGGTCTCCGGTCACCGGTGCCGCTGCTGCTGCCCCAGGACACAAAGGACGCTCTCACTGCAGAAACGGGGATAGCAATCCTCTACAGGGCCCACGGAGATTGCTTTGCAAAGGAATACCTTCTGCGCATTGGGGAAGGTGCATGAGCCTTCTGAAGGCAGTGCTGGGAAAAACAGACTTGTAAACATCTGACAAAAATGTGCCTTTCTAATAAATATTGAAATACACCCTTCCCAGAATTTGGAAGTATTAGTGCTGGCACTGGTTCAAGCCTGTCTCTCATCGAGTAATTGATTTCTTCATTTCTGTTCTCTCCTGCCAGCCCCTGGGAATGTGATTGAGTTAAATCTGGAGGATCTTAAAAACACAGTGAATTTATTGGGGGACGGAGTGAGGGTACTGGGGTGGAGGAGGATTTGGGTGGAGGCAGGGCAGGGCAGTGTCTCAAGCTGTGCATTTGCCCAAGTCCTGCAGATCAAAGTAACCTCAAAGTCTAATTTCATCTGTTCATTTGAAAGAGGCTGGAGTGGGGAGGTTGGGGTATGATTATTGACCCAGGGGATGGGTGCAGGGGTATCTCCATGCTATAAAACATCAGTGCCTGGTGGCTGGTCATCAGCTGGGTCTCCGTTGGCGTCAGTTGGTTCTTGCCACTGAACTTCAGAAACCCGTTTTCTGTTTTTATGGAAGAAGTTGGCGCAAAGCGAGTCTGCTGTGTCTGTCAGGGTATTTTCATACCCTTAAACTGGATTATACTGTACAAAACCATGTGTATTTCCTGCTTATTCTTTTCTCCTTAGGCCATTGTGCTCAGGCGGACCAGCAGAAAGGTGCTGAAAGCTGGGGCAGAGAAGATGAAGATGTGATGCTGAGGATAAAGAAAGATCAAGATGTGCAGGTGACACAGTTATTCGTCAGTCGGCATTTATGGCATCATTTCCGTATTTCAGAGAATTTAAAATTTAAATCGCTCTTGTAATAAGCACAATATCACAATAGAAAGAAGCGAGGACAAGTGACAATAAGCAGTATTTCTTCCTTGTGCTAAGAATCTAAATGTAAGAAGCAGGTGCCACAACAACGGCTGTGCAAGGAGGATGAGTTGCAGTTGGCAAAGCACAAAATTCCTCAGAAGAAAAGAATCACAAGCATCCAAAACGCCACTGGGGAAAGCTAGAAAAGCGCTGTTTTCTTTCAGATTAAGACAATTTTACCAGTGTTTTTCAAATAACTTGCATGTTGGATTTTTGTTCATCCTTGTTTCTCTTGGAAAAGGACAAGCTGCCACCCAGCACTATCTGCTCTGGCACAGGGACTGTTATCTTGCTTTGCAGCCTGCACCGCATTTTCCTGGAGCAGATAAATTAAAGAGTGTTAGTGACACTCTATTATTTACATATGTAAAGTTTTTGTTTCCTCTGCGCATTCTTTGTCACAAAATTTAACCATCTCGGTAATTGCAGATGACGGCTGTTGGCTGATGATGTGTCCAGAGCCACAACTGACTGTAAGGAAGTGCAAGAAATAAGTGAATGGTCAGTAATTCAGCACAAAAACATTCCCTCGTAGGCAACATGCAAATAAGTTCTTAAGTTTAAAGCATGTGGAAAAATGACACTAAACTCAGATAAAATAATGGTTATCTCACCAAAAAGTTCCAGCAATCCTTTTTTGTTTCTTTTACCAAAAGTTGTGTTCTTTTATAAACTGGGATTGTTTTTATACCTCACAAGAATTATAACACTTAATGGGTTTTGGTTCGCTTTCATTATTATTTGGGTCAAGTCTTTCAGTCAAGCAAAACTATTGTGATTTTTGATTAACCATTTTCATTCTAGGACAGACGGTGCCGCAGATCGCAGCAGCCTGCCAGTACCTGTCCCCAGGAGCTCTCTGCCGCCCTGGAATTTCTCCAGAAGCATGGAAACAAGTTCAGCCAGACATTACTGAGAAGCAGTCCAGAAATATCCTGTGGACAGAAGGGATAAGGGCAAGGTTACTGTTTGGGTGGTTTGGACTCATTCCTCTCTGCTGTCAAGGTAAACCATCTCCTAACCTTGCAGAAACTTTCACATCTCCAGCAGCAAGAGCGTGTAAAGTGAAGGAGTTACGTACAGTTTAGCAGGAAACTGTATGATGCATAGAAGAAAAATAGCTTTTAATTTTATACTCAGTTTTAATAGATCACTCAGCTAATCTCTTTTGTTTGGTATCTACCTGATGACTGGTTTAGCCTGGTTTTCTAATGAAGGGTTGAGCATTGGATAAGATCTTTCACAAATATGACTAAATCTTGACAAAATCAAGATGACTAATCCTGCACTGCTCAGCTGATAGAGTAGGAGAGAGACAATACATGTTAAATGCAGTTTAATATACAACAAATTTTCAGTATATAACATTCCAATACATCAAGAAATTTTTCTTGTTTCTGGCCAGGAAAATGTCCTATTCATATTGCTTGGAAAAAAACCAAGTACACTGCTCATGCTTATTTCCACATTCACAACTTGCTAGAAAAAGGCTGATTTTCCACCATTCACTTACACAGTTCTTTGAAGAATTCCTGCTATTTCAGTATCAACAATACTGTACCTGTTGGGGGCTCTCGTAACCATGCAAGAGCCCAACCCGAATGATGCAAGGCCAAAATATTTCTCCTTCCCAGGCACATCTAATGACCATCCATATTAATGAGAAAAAAAAATGTATTACACACATGAACACTTGAATCAAGATCACCTTTATTCTTCCCTTGCAAATGAGGTTGTAGAAGAACGGATCTCTTCCGTTTGGGGCACGGTTGCCAGCAGGTTTCCCAGGCAGACGGGGGCTGGCACGGTGCCCCCGGGCGCCGAGCTCTGCGCCACCCACCCACGCCTCCCTCCATCTGCCGGCCAGCCCACCCGCGCGCCCAGCAGCCCACCCGCTGAGCGACTGCGACTGGGGAGACCGGACGCAGCCTTTAAACCTTCGGCGCGACTTCCACAGCCACGCAGCCGCACGCAGGATCCTCTCTGCAGCACTGCGAGGAGGGACGGGGAGCCCGTCGGCATCGCTTCTCCTCTCGGAAGGGCAGCGCGTGATCCACGCTCTGCCCTCGGGATTAAACAAGTCAAGCGAGTTAAGGACCTTCCTGAAAATTGCTCCTTAAGTCACAGGCAGAATCCTGAGCAAGGCAGAAAACATTCATATACTGCTCTGTGAACACTGCCCTGAAAAACATCCAAATAAGGATACGCAAATCAGAATTTCACCCTCCCATATTCTAAAATAATTTAAGAAACCTTAAGAAATTAAATTGCTGTCAATCCTGGATGAATGGAAAGATAAGAGATGAAAGTTTCTCCTAATCAGTTTATTCTCCCAAGAGAAAAGCAGAAAAAGCCTTTTTCCTGAACAAGTGGAGCTATTCTTTGTTACTTCAGTGTAAAAACAAATAAAGCATCTGGAATTACAGTGAAACATATAATAAAGAGCTCAGTTAAATCTTCCAAAAGATTTCTAAACCAAGAGTTTCAAAAAAATAAATACTCTTGCTGACTAAAGAGAATAGATCAGAACATTTTGGGGTATCATATGTTGGGGAAGAAAGATGGCACTGTGCCATCGCGCTGCAGGTGTAGGAATGTTTTACCTGTAAGAAAATATCAATGGTCCAATGAAAAACCCCACCTGTGAGTGCAGGGTGCGTATTCCCGAAGCACCTACAAATACACAAGGCTGTACCTTGTGTCCGCAGACTAGCAAAAATGAGGTAGTTTCACAGCTGTATAAATTTAAACAGCTTTTATAAAGCAGATTTGGATTGAAACAGGAAGGCAAAAGACCATCGTGATTAATATAAAATGAGTGGAAGAGAATAGCCCCAGAAGTGCAAAAGCGCTGGAGTAGGACACAGAACAGGAGGTTAGGGTAAGGAAAGTCGAACATCATCTCTCACTGAAGTTAGAAGCAGAGCGGGATGTGGGAATGTCCCCTTCAGTGGAAAAAGCAAGAGGAAGAGCCAGAAGGAAGGGAACTATTGGAGTGCAGCATCAAAAGCTGTACATTTTCCATTCCCAGGTAGGCCACCTGTATTTGATGTATTTCTAGCGAGTGTGTCCCTTTAGCTTCTGCAGCCTTGAGATTTTCATTTCTCTAATCTTCAGGGTTGTTTTCCAGGTGATCTGAAAGAAACCAGCAATGACAATTAATACATAGTTTATGTACAACATTTTTTATGGTTAGCTCTCAGAGCATATATGAAGTTACGAAATTTCTGCAAGGAGAACTGGAGCGGATGCTGAAAGACAAGGATCAGAGACAAGACCCAGCCTGGGCTTAAGCCCAGTTTGGTTTCTGTTCTCTCCAAGGAGTTATTGAGAAATGCCCTTGTAGTAAGTCCGTAAATAACTCGGGGTCAACGCACCAGCTCTTCCCATCTCCTGCCCAAGTCGCTGCACCCCTGAAGAGCTGTTCACCTGGTAAGTACTGCTTAGGACTTGATGGATCTCTTAATATTTCACAGGCATGTCCGTTAGGCCCCTGATTCCGTTTCCTTCATCCTGTAAGCCTGGTTTGTCCTTTCTGAACTGCGGGTGAGTGCAATCACTTTGCTCGTCCCAGCTCGGGAGTTGCCTTGCTTGTTAAATGCCTGTACTTGTTGCGGCTGCACGCGAGCTCCCGGTCGGGGCTGCAGCTTTACAGACCCGTGGGCGCAATCTTCAAAGCAGTCGCGGGTGTCCTGGTCCAGCCGCAGCTGGGCGAGAGCTGCTGGAGCCGGCAGGCCTGGGGAGGACACGCCGGCCCGTTCAGAGCCATCTCAGCCCATCTGCAGCACGGTTCTGGGCTGGAGCATGGTATCCCTCATGAGGGAAATGATTGTCTCTTACCTTTTAAGCAAGCAGATCTCAGTTATTGCCGTCTTAACCTGGCAGCAATTGTCCTGAATGGCAGTCACCTGGCGAGCCTGCAAATGTGCCTTCAGCTTCCTTGTTGAAGTGAATGATTTTGTAGTTTGTTCCTTTCCCTGTACCTCACGTATCTGACCTCATCCTGACATACATGAAACCCGTGCTCTTGAGCCTCAGCCAAAACCACACCCCACCTTTCAAAATCCTCAGGAAAAACCTCTGTCTTGGTTGTTTTTCCTTTCTGCACAGCTCCGTTCTTACCACTCGGGGTTGTAATTAATTCTGCAGTGCTAAGCTCTCGTTGGCTTGCAAGCAGACTAAGATGAGCCTCCTTTCAGGCCTCATCCTAACTCTGCTTCTAACTATAGGGGGCTTTATGGTACATGCCTTTTCACAAACGTACAATACTGTTGTGACCAACACTCTCTGAAGACTTTCTGAATTTCAGTGGCTGCCGGCCGGCTGTCCTAAAACCTGTTTTCCTTTCTGTCAAGACAGGGTTGTGATGAAAAACCTTTCTTTGGGGTTTGGCAGTCATGCTCTGGTGAGTACAGCACTCTGTGCTGGCTGCACTGAATTTATTCTCCTGTAAGGCTCAAACAAACCTTTTCAGTGAACATTTAAATTTTCAGAGCAGCATTAAGAATCAAAGCTTCTGCTCTAGTTTAGCATTTCTAGAATGTTATTTATTTTCTTTTCCACATATCTAGGAAAAATCATTGATTTCCAATTAACAACAACAAAAAAAATCCTCCAGAATCCAGCAAAACCGAAGAAGGATTTTACAAGGTACATGTATTGGAAGGGAATATCGATGTTGAGGGAAGGGTTGGGATAGCACATGTCAAAGAGAAAACTTGTTCTCGTGCATGTACCCGGTAGTTACGTATCATCTTCCATACCCTGTTCATTTTCACTGTGAAGTTTGCAAAGCAGCGTGTAGACTTTATGTATGTCCTTTAATGTCAGCAAGAATTATTAAAACCCAGGTGCAGTGTAGGAAAACGTGGATCTGTGGAAGGCTAACCGGCAATGGTGCGTGCAGGTCTGAGCTTATGGATTTGCAGGCATGTTTCTTGTTAGTGACTTGATTAACTGAAGCCACCCGCTGGGATGGGGAGAGCTGAGAGCACAAGGCGAGAGAGGTGGTCTGTTCCAATGGCAAGTCATGAAAACGCTCGATACAGCTTCACGATGACAAAGCAATGACCCTCCTCCCCCTTTTCTCACGTTAAGTTTAATGCAGCTCTTCACACAAGCGTATTAAGAAACCAATTAGTCTAGAAACTTCAATTAGTCGTAATCCCAACGAGGCCCTTGGAGCCAAGCAAACAAACTTCTTAACATTTCCCCAGCCAGGCCAACTGGCAGGATGGTTCTCTCCAGAAAATTAATCAAATCGGGTGCCTGGAGAAAACTGCCCAAGATGACTTTTTCAGCATTAACAGGAACTTCTGCCAGGTGTTAATGCTGTTCGTGCAGTGCGAGTGAGTGGAAAACTATAGACCATACAAATCACATAGTGGGTTTATAGTGCCCTGCTACAGATTTTATGTGCCCTCTAGACAAAGCGGAGCTTCAGCAGCTATGCAGCTGTTTCAGACAATCAGCGCAAAGGCAGGACTTTGGCATTTTGCTGCACAATCGATCTGTATGCCCTGGAGGTTTTTGATCTTGCTCCAAAGTTTCTCATGTGAGACTATTTCAGCTCATAAGCCAACCTAATGGGCTTTGGCATATTTTATGTACCGGTTCTTCTGTTCCAAGCAGGGTGGAGCTAGATAAAATTACGAATTATCGTGTGCATTTGCCTTTTATAGCAGGAGATCCTGCATACTCAGCTTAGGACCGTAATAAAACCATAATAAATAAAATACAGTGCCCTCTCTGGGAGCCCTTTTCCAGATGTCTCCAGTGCACCAGGCCCTGTGGATGGGGACACCTGTGACTGCCTTTGGCTGTGACAGTAGTGCTCATCTTTCAAGATGCGACCCATATGGAAGTGGAGAGGAGTGCTGTGAGTGGAATGTAGCTGATAAGGTTTACTCATGTACTTTACTGTTTGCGAGTTTTGCTGGCAATCACTGGAGCAAGATAAAAGTGTTCCAGGAAGAGAGGAGCAGGAGAAAAAACCCCCAAACCTCCAAATACGCAGAGGAGTATCTTAGTTTTACAGATGTACATAGCATCAATTAAAACGCCACCTGCACACCCTAGCTGGTACCCTGAATTATAGTTTCCCTGAGATTACAGGATGCATAAAATATGTTTTTAATGAAGCAGTCACCAGTTTGCAGATCCAGAGGCTTAAGAAGTGGTTATATACGCCCAATGCCTGTTCACAACAGATTATCTGAGAGCAAAAGAGGAAAAGGGATCAATTTTATCACAGTAACTATCTTTAATTTTTACGACCTAGTAGATGGAGTTCCAAAGTGTTCAGAATAAGTTCAGATGCTATCTGGAGTCTTTCGGGGACATGCAGGTCCTTGCAGTAAATTTACTAAAGCTGGGCATGCTCAGTACATGCAAATCATTTAGCAGCATAAGCCAAGGTCCTCACCTACATATGGAGATGCAAGAGGAGGTGCCGGGGCCCCTCGCCAGTGCAGGAGGAGGCTGAGCCATGGCCACAGCCATGCAGAGGTGACTGTGGAGGGGGATAACAGCCACCAAATAGTGCTGTAACATGGAACCTGGTCAAGGCTTTTTTCAGAACACTTGTCTGGAGTTAGCTTGGGCACGCACTGGCTGGCTGACGTTCAGGTGCTGAACTGAGAAGTCGTCGGCCGTATCGCCTGCATCTCTGCACCGACTACACAGGGGCCAGAGGATTTCACTTGGATGTCCTAGGCAGGATGAGACCAGCCCTGAGTCTGTCTGCGCAACTCAGTGTCTGGCCGGGGTCCTCGCATGGCGAAGGGTAAGATGGTGACAGCCGTGGGCAGTTCAGCTCCGTCCGCTCTTCAGCCCTTTCCATGCAGTTCGGGATCCCAGATTTGGAGGAAATGTGGTACAAAAGTGCACCTTCCATGTTCTGAGCTCCTCTTGAGAGGGCCTGATGCTGTGATCCTAGGGGCAGCCTGAGGCAGGGAGAAGCAGGCAAGAACGTGTTATCCTCCCTGCCCAGAGCTCAGCCCATCGGTCCTCCAGCACCCACATCTGCTTCTGGTAGGGATGGACGACACAGTCATGAAACATTTTGGTTCAATTTGAATTTATTTTCTGTCATCATTAACAACAATTTCTAATCAGAATGACGTCCGCTGATGGATGATAATAGTCTCCCAGAATTGAAATGGATACTTACTGAAATCTTTAGTTCAATCCTTATTAAAATGGCAGTGACAGCCAGTTTTAAATACACATTTTTAATTGTGAAAATTGTTGTTACATGAATTACAGTCAAGTCCTAATATGCCCAACTTAGAACAAAATATATTGGAAAATACATTTCAAGCTATTACTTGGACTGCAGCCTAATACATCTTAACTGTAATAATTGCTTTCTCTGAATAGATTTGGTCACACAAGAAACGCTTTACTAAATTTTAGGAGGGAAAAAATGGAAATAAAGAACAGGATTTTTTTTCACACTATTTTTATTTCAGTGCGCATCAAATCCTGGTTTTATACCTTATTAATGATAAATTCATCTCAGGAGATATTAACTCTGTATTTACACAGTGTGTAGACATGCTGGGGGCTGTTTTAAATGTACCAGCTGCTCAGAGCTGATTTAAGTACACAGATGTTCTTATTAGCATAACATTCAAATTCGATGCCCTTATCTGCATCCTCCAAATGCACAAAAACAACAGCACCAGCAGCACAGGAGAATCTCGCAGGAAAAGCCCCTTCTCCCCCTGGGACGTGCCCACGGGCTGACCTTGCAGCAAAGTGCAGCTGGACCAGCCCGTCGTACCCCTCTGGGTCCTCTCTCATGCGTAGGTCACCCCCAGCAGGTGACATCAGGTGTGACCCCAGCAGGGAAAAGCACATGGTGGTGGTGACGGAGAGATGGGGCTTCTTGCAGACGATGCGATGAAGCCGCACAGGCTCAAGGCCGAATAGCCCTTGGCTTACATGTAAACAACTGAACATGGAGACAACCCTGTGCTTGGTTTTGCTTCGGTGCACTTTGTTGTGTTGGCACGGTTACTGCTGCTGTTCTTCCCTTTGCGGTGATTTTTTTCAGCTCTGCTCTTGCCCTTGCTTTGTATTTCTGAGGCATGAGCTGTAATGGGAAGTAATGTTAGTGGTCTTTGAACCAAAGGAACTGCAGATAATGACAGCAAATTGGTGTCTGGCTCGTGAATTGCGTGTTACAGAAATGTGCCTGAATCACAGTTCAGGACTGGAGTACTACAGAACTGAAAAGGTCAAGTCCAAAGCTGGAGTGACTCTTTTCTGCCACGTTTTAATGTTGCAGGGAGGTCTATCCATCTCTTCGGTGACAAAGCAGCAGAAGCCTCATTACGGCTTTTCTGAATCATCTCTGAATTCTCCCAGGCTTTCATGGTAATCTTCAAAGTTAAAGAAGTTCATTTAAGTTTTCTTTCCTTATTGAGTATTTTTAAATATACTTTCTATTGCTAATCTCAATGAAAGTTACAACAATTATGACGTATTTATAAATCCAATGTTATCGCAGGGGACATAAAGCCCTTTTACAAAGGGGCTGGTCTCTCCAGGTAGCAGAGGTGTGAGAAGAACCTTTAGCTCCTCATTTTCAGTTTTCCAGTTCAAGTCCTGCAATGTTTCCCAGAGAAAAAAAAAAATAAATCTTTTGATTATTTCAGTCTACCCATGAACAGGAACTTTACGAAATTTCACCAGGAAATCTCCATTCATTTCAGCTCAGCCTCCTAAACCCACCACGCTTCCATGACATGAACAAACACCTGGACTTCTGAATATTTAGGCCAATATCCATTTTTTTATTTTTTTTTATTTGACCTTCCACTATGCTTTATGGCTGTTAGGCAGCTTCAGTCCCCAACCATTTTCTCACTGCGATGTTTTATGTATATGATTTTCCACATATATATTTTTGTTCTTCATTTTTCCTTGCAGCAACTTTGAGCAATACCTCATAGCACTTGATGCCTGCATTTTAATACCTTGTGGTTTTAGACTGTATGGTTTCAATAACTGGAAGCTTTACTCAAGAGATCAGGACCATATGAGGAGCAGAGAAAGGGAGGCTGTTTGGTGGCTCCGTGCTCCCCCACAAGAAACATCCGGCTACCCAGTAGAAATATAAAGTAATGAAAACAACAGAACTGGAAATAACTTCAAAGCCAAACTGGTATCTTGTGAAAGATGAGGAAAATATTACAAAGAAAATATCAAAGGCTCAAGAAGGATTTTCCTAGGCACTTTGTTACAGAAGTCTTTACCACCCCCTGTAGAGGCAATCAAGACTAATGGGAACATTAGTACAGCCGAGGACTACATATCAAAAGAGTCCCTGGAGCAAATAACACCCAGTGACTAGAGCATCACTGGCACCATACTCCAAACCACCCCCCTCTGTCACAGAAATGAGTGAAAGGGTCGTAAACAGCAGAGAGAAAATTTTTGCCTTGTGACTGCAAATAAGCACCCAGCAGAGCTGTTAAAAGTTGCTTGCTGAAGAGAAAAATATGATTCTTCCAGTTTTATGGGCCATGTTCAGATAGCTCTTACTCCTATACCATAAATCCAATTTTCACATAGATTAAACGGAAAGCCATCACAGGCTCTGCTGAATAATGCACTGGACTGTCATGCCTCTGCTGCGAGATGTGCACCGAACCAATCCTCTTCCGTGCTCACGTACGGCTTTGCAGTGCAGTGGCATCCACGGGTGCAGTAGCTGCCAGCAACACTGCAGTGCTTGGCTCTACAGCAATCCTTCCCACTCTAAGCATGAGAAATACCACAAACACCATCATCGATGTTCACGTGGGGTATCAGTTCTTGCATAAACACTTGGGTCATTTTTGCAAATATTTAAATTAAACTTAATTATTTAAAAAAAAAAAAAAAAGAAAGGTTATGATAGAGTTTAAGCTAAAAATACGCAGCCAGAGGTGGCTTGAGCAGTATCCGATTCCTGCAGAAGAATGCTCACAGAGGTGGCCGCGCTGCCACCAAGGGCATGGCAGGAGGAAAGCAGAGAAATGCATCTCATGAGTGTGGCATTTCTCACCGATCCAGAGAGCGTGTCTTTGTTCACTGATGGCAGCAGCTCGCAAAATGCTCGAGTTCAACTGTTGTGGCAAAGCTGGAGATCCTCCCAGGGGCTGATGGCTACACTGGTGCGGATCTGTTGCTTTGCAAAAAGCGCTTTTTCCAAGTGTAGCATTAAACAGTGGTTCCCTTCGCAAAAATCACAGTGTCCTGATTGGTCTCTCAAATACTCTGATGTTTGCTGATATCTCCATAAGTGTGAATAACAGAGCTTGAATCTTACTGATTTGAAAGAACTTAGGAATATGATGAATATGAAGTACGCTGTGCAGGGGAACGTGGTGCCACGTAAAGTATGCTGTGTGCCACGGTTAGTGCTACACGGAAAGAAATGCCACTGACTGTTAGGTGTTCTGGGGAAACAGCCCGCAGCAGATGCAGCAAGAGGTACTCTGAGGTTGCTCCTTGCCGTATTTAGAACAACGGGAAAGAGCTAACCTCTAACCAAATATTGCCTCATATAAGTAAGATACTGCATCATATATGGGGCAGCACCTCGGTCACTTAGGTGTCAATTTTTCTTAATTTTGTTTTTATCCTTCAAGTCTTCTACAGGTATTTGAGAAATGTGGCAGGCTTTCCCCGTGAGCATCCGCTGATGGCCAGTTTGGGACACTTCCCTGAAGACGTCGTCCTGCTCGCATTGCAATCACTGCAAATTTAATCCTCCCCTGGTTCAACAGAGTTGAGGTCCAACAGGGTTGGGTTTGTTTGTTGTTCTGCTGTCCTGGCGCTATTTGCTCCCGGTCTGCGCGCTTGCATTTCTGTTACTGACGTTAATCTTGTACCGATTTGTTCCTGCGCTGATTGCTGATACTCTGTCATGTTTTGCTGGGTGCAAGTACTAGGGAGTATTCGCCTGCATGCTTGTTTCATCATTTGAACTGCTTTAAAGGAGGTCTTAAAAAAAGCATCTCCATTTTTATTATTCATATCTATGTGTTGAAATTAATTTTCTCATACTAATGTGAAGATTGAAATTCGGGGCATGTTAAAATCACCGGGTTTGGGGGGTTTCCTTAGACTTCACATAAACCAGGCTTTCACCCAGGATTGCCTTACCATTGTCCTTAAGCCATTTCTACCAGTCGGTGTCTTTGAGGGAGTGATACCTGGCTTAAACTTCTGAAAACGCAACCAGGCTGACTCAGGGCAAGCCACCTTCTGCTGGAAAGCTTTGCAGAGAGATCTGCTGAAACGCCTGCTGTTCTGTGCCCTCCAGTTCAGCGCTGAATACTAAACGTGTTGTTAAAATGAGAGTGAGCTTGAATGCTTTGGACTTGAATCTTATGTGAAAATGGGTAGCTAAAAATAAACCTATAGAGATTCCTGGAAGCAACACTGGGATGTGGGTGGGAGAGATGGGCAGGACGTTTTTGAGATGTCAACTCTTTTCTCACTCAGTTGGGTTGAAAAATTTAAATTCTAAAAATTTTCCCCAAAGAGCGTTCAGTGTTACGAATTTGAGTTCTGGATCAGAGCATCACATTTAGATGTTACCACACTGTAATTTTGTCCGGGTTTGTCCTTGGAACTTTTTTAAACCAGAAGCAAGTAATGATTTCTAAAGTGTAAAGTCACTTCGAATCAGAAAATATTTTTTCCGAAAAATGAGAGATGCAAGAGCCTTGTCAAAGCTAACCCTTCGTGACACTAGTCACAGCCTACCGAGCTGATATTGCCCAATAACGAAATGGGGTTTTGCAAAAGTGAGAGGTGACCAGCGAGCGAGCTGGTGCTCAGTGCCCCACATTTCCCATCATTTACCTGATCCCCGAGGGAGCACCTGCAGCATAACCCACAGACTGGGAATTGCTCTAAGATCCCTGTTCCAGGTAAAGGCCAGTTCTATGGGAGAACATTTGCCAGACACAAATGACTGTGTTAATGGAGCGAGTACTTTGAGTTCTTCCAGCCCTCGTTTCACACGCGCCGGGGGGCTGGCGGGCATGGGCTGCCTGCGGCTCTGGACGTGCTCATCTGTGAGATTTTATTCAGGTAACAATTTCAGCTGGATGTTGAAAACTTGAATCAAATTTGTGTGGGGACACTTGCAAAAGGCCGTGTTTTATCGTGGTGGCATAGACGAGGCACAGTGCTTCTATAAATGTTTTATGCTGTCTAGATTGCAATTCAGCATAGAGACTAAAAAAAAAAAAGTGCAGTAGTAAAACCTACTGTGGTCGTGCCGCAGTACTCCTCGCCTGCTTCTGTGCCACTCGATTTCTTCCCTTTCCATCCAGACCCAGAGCTGTCACCAGCCCATTTCTCTCCTGAGCAGATTTAACTCTGTTTCTGTCTGTCTGTCGTCTTCTCTCTCTCACTATTAGGACCTCAGCTGCTTCCCTGCTAATTGCACCGCCTTACATGACATAGGTATTTTCATAACTCCAGTAAAAGCTGCTTATTATTTTACGCGGTGATTTCCAATCTGTTGTCAGATTAGTTGCTGGCAACCTGAGTGCAAGCCACCGATGGCTGGGTAGCTTCATGCAAGTTTAATGAAGCAAAAGGTAAGTGGAAATACAACGCAGAGAGGAGGTCAACAAAATTGCTTAATTAATTAAATAAGATAGAATAACTTTAATTTCAGTAAGGGAGTGTTAACTTTCTGGAAATGCACCTAAATGCCAGTTCAACGGAGAAGCGACACATGAGCTTGCACGTGACAGGAGACATTTCATCTCAAATGAGACGGACAGTCCACACGCTTCGGATGACACTTGGATATGTGAACTACAGATAAAGTCAAGGTGTTTGTAAGTGAGCACTATAGCCTTGTATTTCTGAATGACAGAGAAAGCATCACTTAGGGGTTGGGAATAATTAATACTTGTAGTTCCCTGCAAGACCTTTAAACTATTGCCACAAAATACACTACAAAATGGTAAGGTTAAGTTTTGTTTTGTTTTTTTTTTTTTTGAGTGGGGAAACTGAGAATGACAAAAAGGTGAAGGATCTGCCTGTCTCCTCCCTGTTCCTTCTCTCCAGTTGTGACCAAGCACCTCAGCACCCAGGGAGAGCATCCCTGGACCTGGGATGGGAGGTCGTGGTGCAGCAGCATCCCCAGACCCAGGCTGGGAGGTCGCGGTGCAGCAGCATCCCTGGACCTGGGCTGGGAGGTCACGGTGCAGCAGCATCCCTGGACCCGGGCTGGGAGGTTGCGGTGCAGCAGCATCCCCAGACCCAGGCTGGGAGGTCGCGGTGCAGCAGCATCCCTGGACCTGGGCTGGGAGGTCACGGTGCAGCAGCATCCCTGGACCCGGGCTGGGAGGTTGCGGTGCAGCAGCATCCCCAGACCCAGGCTGGGAGGTCGCGGTGCAGCAGCATCCCTGGACCTGGGCTGGGAGGTCGCGGTGCAGCAGCATCCCCGGACCCGGGCTGGGAGGTCGCGGTGCAGCAGCATCCCTGGACCTGGGCTGGGAGGTCGTGGTGCAGCAGCAGGCAGGCGCCCGCTCCACCCAACCCGCCCCATCATACTGCTGCTTGGCCTGAACATTGTCCTTGTGAAAGTGCTCTTGTCCACCTTGACTTTGCTGTCATTTACCTCATTCCAGACTGGCCAAGTCCTCCCTCCTAGCCGCTGTGCCCCCAAGGCAGGGACAGACCCGACTGTGACCACCATGCTGCTGAGTAGACCCTCCAGCCCTCCCCACCTTTGCGTTCAGCCGCTTCGCTGAAGTGGTTAATTTGTTTTAAAACACTGTTGTTCTCATGAGTTATCGGCTGACTCCTGCCAGCTGAGTGGAAAAGTGATTTAATTTTCCAGTTTAAGCATGGCAGATGTGTGTGTGGGAGGGCTGTGAGGGAAAAGGGGGGGTTGTTGTTGTTTTTAAGGTGACCAAAATCTGGTCCACCAGATTTAATCTAACCTACTTTCAGTCGTCTGAAGTGGTGAAGGCTGACACAAGGCTGCTGTCATGGCAGGGACGGGCAGCAGGGTGTGGGGCATGGCACTGCAGCCGTGGGTCCCCGATGGGGCAGAGACACAGCGGCCGACACCGGGGCATGATGAGCCCAAAGGGCAGAGGCACGGGGGCGGTGTCAGAGCCGCTTTCAGCTGCCTAGACCCTGCACAAGGTCTCCCCGAGGCCATGTCCGTGCTCAGTCTTGCTGCAGAATCATCATCATCAGGACAGGCTCATGTACCGCGTTTTGCAGAAACCCTCTTTGTTACCTGTTCATCCCGTTGCAATCCCCTCTCGCGCCTGATGCGCAGGCATGCCTCTCCCAGGCTATAGTGGATTAACGCGTTATTCATTTGACTTAAACTGTGTTTTGCTTTACATTCAATCATACGTTGTGAAGGTCAGAGCCCTGCTTTCAGCTTGGCCTAAAAGGTGAAAACCTGTAATGAAAAATCAAGTGTTAGCAAGCTTTTTCACTTCCTACTGTAGGTACGGACAAGACTTGAATGTTGCCAGCAGGAGTATTGGGCAGGAGTTGAAGGAGAGCTGAATTTTGTTTTTTATCCTTTTCTTTCTGTTCCCCTTCAACAAGAACAACCAGTTGTAATACTCGGGATGTCAGCTTCAGTAATTGAAAGGATAGTTTGGCATAGGAAATATCCAAAGACAATGGCTCACGTTAATCAAAAACTTGTGATAAAAGAACAGTACAGTCTGTTATTCATAATTAGTCCTATCTTGAACTATGGAGGCTAAGGATGTCCAAACCAGCAATTTTAGCTCCCCAACAGGGAGCCATTGCAGTATGCAGCACAGCAGGGGACAGAACTGCTCAGACTGCCAGCTCTGTCCCCACTGCTGCATCCCCTATACGCATTTCACACCTCTCATATTAACTTGCACCGGCCCCTCCTGCACCAGTCGTCTGTTCTTCGAACAACCTGCCCTGTGCCTTTGCCCAGGGCAGAGGGGTGCGATGGCAACGTCCTTCTCCTCTGGGAATGGCAGGCAGCGGGGAACTCCAAGGAAAAGCACTTCAAGGTAATTCCCTTCTACGTTTGTAATGTTCGCACAGGAATCTAAATTTCATCGTTACTGGTAACAGTTTATTAACAGAAAGAAGAAACCAATGATCAAGGATCCCACAGTGGAAGAAATGTGACGTACTTTGAATTATTCTGCACAGAACACAATCTTCAAAAGCACCATTTTCCTTTACACTTGAAAATTACAGTCTCTGCTTTTGAGTTACTGGAAGAGGAAACAAGAAGCAGCATTTGTGTGGTGACAGAAAGAGAGATTTCTCTATAGTGTACAAACAAAAATTCATTACGAACATAATGGAACGACAAAGAATGTAAATGTACAGACACAGGTAAATCGCAAATAAATTCAGCAAAGAGAAACACTGTGTATTTAGTGGCAAATGACACAATAAGGTGTCTCTGCACACTTCAGATGAGAACCACATCGCTTCAGAGCCGGTTCGTTACTATATTTTGATAACAGAACTACTTCACGTGCTGACGGTGGAACTCGCTCTGAAAGCCTGCTCCATCCTCACAGGAACGACGAGCACACGGCGGCGCGGCAGTGGCAGCAGATGGCAAGAGAGGGAGACCTGGTCTGGAAATGCTGGGAAAGATGCAGAGCACTGGTTTGGGTCGATGGTTTAAAGTGTAACCGGAGGTCACAGATCTGGAGATGTGCAACCTGCTCCATCTCACTGGAGGTGCCCTGGAGCGTGGAGCCTTTCCCTCTCCCCCACTGTGTTTAGAAGGTGAGTACTCAGCTGCCTCGGGTCACCTATGGGACAGCAAAAAGGGGGGGGATGGCGTTAAGGTTTACTTTGTTCATATCCGTAAAGCACTTTAGAATCGCCACAGGTAACGTAACCTCAGTTCGTTTCGAGTCGCGCACTGCAAATACACGGTTCCAAACATTGCACCAGACGACGAGTGAGCTGTCGCCTCATGGATCAGCACTTGCCTTGGGAGCCTCCAGAGTCAGACCGCGATGCTCGGCACTGGGGAGGCTTTGGGAGGTCCTTTCCACATGGCTCAGTGATGAAGCGTTGGAAAGGTGGTGTGGTTTTGGTTTTTCCTCTTTAAATGAGTACAGGAACTGCTATTGTCCTATTGCTACGTCAAAAATTGCCAACTGGAGATTTAAGGGGGTTATTTTGTCTCTGCCCCTTTTAACCTCTGTTTTTGCAAATTAAAATAAGTTTTCCCATCAGATTCAATTTCTACTTCAAATAAGTAGTGTTTACGCTGGGGAAAACCTCTTCAAACTGCTCAGAAATTGAGCAGTGAATCAATGGCAGCTTCAGAACAAGCCAGTGCTGCTGAGAATTGAAATGAAGTCATGGACGGATGGGAAGGTTTTCAGAATGACACACAAGTCGAAACCACACCTTTTCAGCTCAGATCTCCAGATATGTGTCTCTGAGAAGCTGATCCTTCCCGACTGGCTCAGAGAATCAACAGACCTCCACGAGAAGGCAGCTATAGGTTGTACTCTGAGACTACCCAATTCTGTAGCTATTTAAGCATGCTCAGGATTTTCCAGCACCAGATAAAATCCCCCTGACAGCTTGTCTCCATGCCCGATATAAAGCATTTGCTTACCTGCTTGGTTTTAGATAGGACTAAATCCCTCCTTTTGCTTATTCATGAGTGATATAATTATGTGGAAACCAGCTTTTAGGTGCTCTGAGAGCCAGCTTCCAGCCCCAAGAAAATTAAATATTTGGGGCTGCAGATATACAAGGAGTTAGACTGTGGTAATCAGGAGTAAATGAAGCATTAAGAAGGAACCAGCTGTTCGGCGAGCAGAACTGTATCGTCCATGAGGAGCGAGGGTGCACCCGAGGCAGCAGAAGCTTTTCTGTGCCGCCTTTTCTCTTTTTTTGGCTCTACCTTGCAGCACTTGTAGGCAAATGAAAGGGGAGGAATGACAAAGGGATGTGAGTCTCAGTTCTGATGGCTGCAGTATTACGGGTAGGTTTCCCGGTGGAGAAAGCACTGCAATGTATCTTAAGTATTTTTAGGGTAAAAGGACCAGTGAGCAAAGATTAACCATTCTGGAGCACCAACACTGCGTGAAAAGGCATCATTATATCTGGCAAGCGCTGCTTTCTGTCGACAGCAACCTGTTATTTGACTCTAGTTATTTATTTTTGTTAAATGAGGGGTACATTTCCATGTGATACATTTTTAACCCAGGGAATGGGATATATTTCAGGGACTATTACCTGTTTTGCCTCTCTCTTTAATATGTGCTGCTCATCACTCCATCCTTTTTCACAGTGAAGCTTCTTTGGAGTGGCTGACACCCTGTATTTGTAGGTCGGGCAACAATAGAAACACGGTTTCCTTTAAGTACCCCACTTAGGAGCAGGATATGGAAATGATCCAATTAATCACCTACGATTTCTTGCAAGCACATTAGAGCGAGATCACGGTGTTCGTGCAAAGGAAATCTTACCCATGGCCACGCTTAATGTTGTCGAATAGTCTCAGTGCTGTCACACCCTGACTCTCCTGTACCTGGTGGTTCATGTTCAGGCTTCTCTTGCTCCTAGTCCCTTCACTCAATTAATCCTTCTTACTTATGCTAGCCCCAAAATGTCACCTTCTGCACTGGCTCAACATGCCTGTTTTTTTGATTAATCTGCCTCGTGCCTGAGCTCTCAGCCCATTTAAAAAGCCTCAGCAGCCTGGGACTTCCTACGAGGTTTTCCATTTCCTTTTCTTATTTACTGTAGAAAATTGCTGATGGAATAAAAAAAAGAAGTTCCCCTTTTGTTCATGGAAAATACATCAGAAACTGAATACCGCTTCAAGGAACAGCTGAGGTCCCTCTGGCTAAAACAGGAAGGCAGAAACAAAAAGGGGGAGATGAGAGTGAGAACATCTGGATTTTGGTCCCAAGATAACCGTGTAATAGACTGAAATGTTGAAATACCGAATCCACCATGTTCTTATTCACCTTGAGCCATGTGAGCCCTTATGAAAAAAAAGGGATGGAGAAAGGGGGAAGAGAGGATAAGCAGAGATTATATAGAATATTAACTAATGTCAGGTTATCATCCAGAAGCCTGCTTCATAGCATCACAGAATGGTTTGGGCTGGAAGGGACCTTAAAGATCATCTAGTTCCAATCCCGCTGCTGTGGTCAGGGACACCTTCCACTAGACCAGGCTGTGTTTCCAACAGTATATTCTTCCCTCCTTCCCTGACTTGGGTTATTCTGAAATGCTCACTCTGGTGCCTCATTACAAAGCTCCAGCATCTTCATGATGAAATAGGGTTCAGTAAGTACAGGCTTCTTCTGGAATCAGGGGATGCTGGAGCAAGTTTCCGTTCTGCTCAACCTGTCTCAGTGACCTTGGCAAGCCCCTGTTCTTCATCTGCAGAGGCCAGTACCACCTCGCTTCCTTCTGCTGCGGGTGCAAAAGCAGCCAGGAGGTGCAGGTGCTCGTATGTGATGCCGTACAATGATACTATATAAAAGTTTTCTGCACTGAAATACTTGGAGGTGACTTAAAAAGCAAATACATAATATTTTTATGGTTGGGTGTGTTTATCACTGTATCACAGCAGTATCTCATGATGTGAGTAACAGTTATAAAAGTACTTGGAGCTTATTTGACAGTAAATGTTTTGTGGGTATTCTCTGTTTCTTCCCCTTGTATTTTAAATGCCTGAGCTGTGTCATCATTATTTATTAGCGTCTGAACTCCAGCACGGTGCACAGAGCTGTGCCAGGTAAGAGGGACAAGACAGTGGCTCACCCAGGCAGCGCAGGTCCAGAAGGCATGCAGGGCAGGACGCTGCTCCGGGGACCCCGGGCAGCCCCACCTGATTTCACATTCTGTGGCAGAATTCAATTTGGACACCCTGTGTGAAGGAAGGTTTCAGGATCAGGTGAAATATAGTAGCACTCTTCCAAGCATTGTAAATTTTCAGGTGGGCAGAACTGAATGGATTGCCCTTTACCTAAAAATGTAATTTCTCTATTACAGAAGAGTAGCTTTTGTAAAGAGCTTTAACCTGGGTAGCCTCCGCGTGCAGTCTCTGACCAGTAACAAAGCCATGTCTCATGGGGTACGAAGGCAGCAATAAATTCTGTATTGACACTGAACAAAATTTAATATCTGCTGCATTTTCCTCTGTGTAGGAGGGTACTTGCTGCAAGGATATGCTGGCAATTCAGAATAATTCAAGTAGCCAAAGGCCCTTCTAGATACAGGCATATGTACTTCAGTCCTGCATCCTTTCCTGAGATCTCCTTACTTCATTTCTGGTACCCACCGAACTCTTCTTCTCCTCTTTGTGAGGATGTGGTGCACATCTGTTAAATTATGAGACTTCTCCTTCTTCAGCCTGTGATTAGACTACCTTTGCTTTTACCTCGGAGTGCCAATTAAAAAAGAATCCCACGCGACAAAAGAGCATGGAAGGAAACATGGGAGCCTTGTCACGAGCTGCTCCCTTTCTGTGTCACCATGCACACCAGGCATGACCGTCCCTGCTAGTTGAAAGTAATTGAAACAGGTGCTGTATTAATATTTATAAGTCCTTACTAAAACTCCATTTGATCTGCTCATGAGAAATGCTGCATGTGGAGCACTTTCTGTGACCTGGCTCTCAAGTGCCCTCCATTCTTCCGTGCTTCTTGTGCACATTATGCACATTGCCAGTGGAATATCACATTATTCATAACTTGCTTTTTATGTCTCGAAATGTCTGAAGGGAGGCGTCAAAGTCCTTTTTCCTCCCCAGATCTGGCCAGGGAGCACTGTGCTCTGAAAAGGAGCCTCTGCTCAAACAAGATTAAAAATAATAATCAAACGAATCAGTCTAAAAATGCTGGCGGGCAGCTTGGGGGATGCCCTGCCTCCAGCGCAGGCTTGAGTCTGCGGGATTCAGCGCTCCCAGCTCCGCTGGTGCCAGGAGGGAGGAAATGGCATCCCCCCTCGTATTTCTATCATTTCTACAGGTTTTTTTACGAGTGACATTGGCAGGGAGCGTTTCTGACCAAAACTGGCTGGGGACAGAATCCTCCGCCGGAGTCTCAGCCTTTGCACGGCTGGCAGCTCCCTGCTCCATCTTGATATTCTGCTGGTGTAGCCGTCCGTAAGTACTAGCCAGTTCTTTTCAGCATGTCATTACTGGGCTATTAGCTGCCTGTGAGCTGTATAATTGAGACAGAGCGGATTATGTGCACACACGAGACATTGCCTGGTGTCCTCGCCTTCCCCCGGACCCGCTGGCACGTGTCCCCCGCGGTGGCCACGGCTGCGGCCACCTCATCCCACGGCATCGCTTGTTCGTCGGCACTGGTGTCACGTGGGTATTATTTCTGCAGCTGGGTTGAATGGGCATAAAGACAGGAGAATAATGAAAGGTGAATATTGTAAAGACTTTTCACATGAATTCGTACCAAATTTTGTGGGGAATGATGGATAACTTTACAAATAGGTTGCAATAAACCAGATACTCATTTAGTAGGAAAGAGTAGAGCCAGGTGAGCCGTAATTCCATGACTCTTTTCCACTGAAATGTCAATGATCCAAGTATTTTTATTGCTTTCTTTCTGTTGGCAGACTTGGGAGCCAAAAGAAACCACTGTGAAATCTCAGCTGACCTCTCGAGAGCACAGGGACAAAATACTTCCCAGCCAAACCTGCCGTGTATCGAATGCTGTGCTGCAGAACCACAGGGTCTGATCGGAGGTGATCTGCCATCCTGGAGTACCAGGTGACACTATGGAATGTAATCACATATTGCTTTATCATTAACAGCTTCAGTAAAAAAAATAGAATAAGAATGTGAAGCCTGGGGACAGATGGACGGGAATATTGCATCCATTGCAGAGGCTCCTAGGGTAGCACACTGTAAGACAGTGTCTTGTCTTGGATATATTTCGAGACCTTTTCCAATTTATTTTGTGACAGTAGGATTCAAGTGTCTAAACGCAGGTGTGGCTGCAGCTTACCACATGTAATGATGCCTTCTGGTCAGCCACGTACCAGAAAATAGAGGAAAAATAACAGTGCTTGCAGGTCAGTGGTTTCCAAATGGTTCCTTAGGCATTTAAATAATTAGGTCTAGGAATTACAGCAGGGAATGACGTGCCAAGGTGCCTAGGAAGGGCTGGTCAAAACATTTTTTTATGAAAATGGGAAAATTTTTTTCGGTAAAAATATTGTTTTCCTGGATATATTTAATAATTTTCTTTGAAATGTTAGCAATAAAAATAAAAATTCCCATGGAGGAACATGGAGTGTTTCACCAGATGATCGGGTGGGCAATAAACATTTATTTGTTTTGGTGACTTACTCAGTTTCTGGTCCCTTGTTCCGTTCCTGCCACTTAACGGTGACTCAGTAAAAGCTCCTGGGAGCCCGCTCCCGGTGACGTGCAGCAGAACCTCCCCGTGAGCCTCTGCCCGCAGCGGCAGCCGTTTCTCGGTGGTTCTGCTCCCAGGCAGAAGAAGACCACCCGGCTCCTCCTCTTCCCTGCGGGGCATCGTTGTTGTGCTGCCCGGTGCAGCAATCCCCCGCTGCCCTTAAAGACTTCGCTCAGAGCAGTAGAAAGCAGAAACTGGTGCTGATGGTGAGAACTCACTGGTTACACTTCCCGGGCAAGGCACCATTTGGACGAAGGGAAACATCTTCATGGGAATGCTCAGGGCAGTGAATGCAAGTGAAGAAAGGCATGAATTTAGCTAAACTGGCACTAAACCCTATTTTGAGTCTTCTAAATGAAGGTAAATTGAACCAAGGTCCCTTTGATTCTGAAACCATTTTAGAGATGTAATCGTTCAGCTAATTGTTCTACCTGGTTGATAATGCATAATTCATTATGAATTTAAACTGCAGAGTTCAGTATTTTTTTGGTGTGACATTTTGTTTTAGTTCTTTGTGTGTAGGGAGGGATCACGTGGATGTAGGGAGGTAGAGAACCAGAGGGAAATCAACCTGCTGGAGGATTTGCAGCAGACCTGGAGTAAAAAGACTTTTCAAATCTGTATTGATTCAATATTTTTTTATTGCTCTGAACTACAGAGAATACTGGAGGGGACCGGCAGCCAGAGGGATCTCGTACATGCTGTCGGTGGTGGCTGCTGTGGGAGTGAGGCGGGCCAGGTCCGCCCCATGCCCGGACCATAGCCCTGGGGAGATGAGACCCACCCTGACGATGGCTGGGGGGCCCCGGCACAGTGCACGGGGAGCCGGTGGCACGTCCTACCACTCTGCACCTGCACAGCTTGCTCGGCCGTAGGCACGGCTGAACCTACTGCCGGGGAGGGAGGTGCTGCTGCCGAGCTACCCCAGCTTAGCAACAGGACTAAGGCAAAGGCTCCTGCTATTAAACAGCTCGCTTTATTATGCTCAAATCCATCGTATTTGCAAATACCTGTTCTGTGGCCTTTTTTTTTTTTTTTTTTAAAACTTGGAGAGTTATTTGCTTATCACGGAGGAGCACCGTGTTTAAGGGAGCATGGACTGAGTCTGCACTTGTGTTGCTCTTCTAGGTTTGCGCCTTGTTCTTGTCCGCCTGGTACTGCACACTGTTGCTGGCTCAGACCAAATACACCAGAAGAGTGTCTGGGATGCAAGTGCACTTTTCGTTTCTCCCACGGATGCCTACTGGCAGCGATAGTAAGAAAGATTTCTCCCTACATAAAACCAAAGTAGAGGTGAGGAGATTTGTTCTGCCAGTGCGGTGATCGATCGCAAGAAACCAAGGTCCATCTGCCAGACCCTGCTAGATGGATCTCCACGAGCTTCCACGTCTGAAGCAGACACCAGCAGCATTGCTGCACTGTGTGGGCAGGAATGAGCCAGGGAGACATCTCCCAGCATGGGGAGAACAATTCTCTTCCTTTCTCAGGCAGTTTTTTAAGTATTAGCAACCATGGTAACTGGAATAGAAATGTAACCAGTGCGCCGTGCATTCAGCTTGACACAATAATCTTTGCAGAACAGTCACGTTAAAAATAAACCCGACTTGCACCGGATTCTTCAGCCACCTCGCTCTGTGCCGTGCGGGAGACCTGCTGAAAGTCTGGACGAGGGCATTGCGCGCTGAGGCTGGGGCAATCGGTTGCTGTTGACGGCATCTGTGCCCATCGCCACCATGCCCTCCTTGAGCTGCTCCTGGGGAAGAAGAGGAAGACCTCGGCGGGGCGCCCTTGTCCACTAGCATGGAGGCTGTGAGGAAGAGGTGGAGGGCTCCGGGGTGGACATGCCTTTCCCATTAGGACACCAGCACCCGCGGTGATGGGGGCGGCAGAAGCCTCCACGTGCCCGGGGAGATAAAGAGCTCTCTGCGTGTGTGGTGGGCATCTGCCTTTAGGACTGTTTTGTGGCAGCACAGCCTTGGTTGAAGTTAAACCCAACGTAATGAAGGCTGTGGGCATGGGTTCCTCCATTTTAGCACTGCAGCTTTAGCTCTGCAGTCCAACACGCACGCAGGCTATCTGGCTGGCAAGCTCTGTGCAGACTGAAGTACACCATGATCTTTCTTTTAATGGTTATTTCTGGTTTTATGTCATTCTTATGTTATTTAGAGAAATCCTTAACATTCACTGAATTTATTGGCACACCAATGCATTTCCCTAATAAGCACGGCTATTTTTGCCCTTAAGATAGCTTTTGAAGAAGGTAGCGTTTTAGCAGGTCTTACTCTATTTAATATGGAATATGTATTGCCACGTTAAACATCTGGAACCAGTGTTTGCCCTTATAACTGTTGGCCTAGATCAGTAATAATTCAGATTTAATTAATAACAGTGCATCATCCATTGACAGTAGAGCAAACCTTGGATAGCAAGGGTCTGGCTTTGGAAATCCTAGGTAAGATCAGTTGAGGGTACGCAGATTGTAAGCTGCATCTTAAAATAATTGCTAGAAATAATTTTAGGAAGAAAAAAATATTTGGATACTTCATTTTGTCAATGAACGTACTGTGATTTAAAACTCAGAATAGTTTGGATTTGACATCACTGCCTCACATCAGCACATACGCTACAAGAGATGGCAGAATATGGGGAAAAATCATTATCAACTTGGTCTTGTTTGAAATCAGTCGTTCATCGTTACTTTGTGCATTTCAGACTGCATTCTCACTCAGTGTTGGGCATGCACAATAAGCCTGACATGCTTTTTTCATTTGTAACGTTGTGATGAATTCCTCCTCCATCTTCAGCAGATGAGTAGGACTGAAAAGAGCCACGTCCAATACTCCTCCGGTTTTGTTTGCAAGTGGATTGCCCAGCACATTGGGCTCCTGTGCTTTGTCAGGACTAGGGCACTGCTAAATTCACGGTGGCAGACATTTCAGAACACGAAATAACACAGCTCAAATCGCTACTAAGGTGCTGTGGTCTTATTCCCAACCCCCTAGAAGAAGTTCCCTGCATTTGCACCAAAGCCGGTGAGGACATCCCAGCTAATTGCAGAGGGACAGAGGGAAGAGTGCCCTGTGCACCATATTGCTCCGTTTCAGAGTAGCAATCAAATCATCAGGCAAAAGCGTGTGGAAGGAGGGACAAAAGTTTGAGTATAGGAAGCATAAAAAATATCTTTTTCTCCCTTGTCCTGTTTAGTAAATGTTGTGGAAATCAAGGGAAAGGCATAGACTGCAAGCTCTTAACCACTAAAGATTTTTGCAAGAGTCATTTCCGCAAATGTCTTACATTCCACGTATAGATCTTGAGTCTATGCTTTTAATGGACTGACAAATGTACAATAACCCCAGATGACTGTTACTTCATTGCTTGGCTATACAGATAAGAGGAATGCTTTCTTTTGATTGAGATCTTAAATCAATTGTTCCTTTACCCAGTGTCTAGTGGTTATTATCCAAGGAGAAGATACAGTTCAGATGGTAAATTGTTAATATTGTAAGAAAAATGCCTGTTGTGTCCTGCTTAAAGTTTCCTGTCTAGATGAAATACATTCTCCTATAATATTTAAGATTGTGTGTAATCCATCAGAGTACATATTTGATCAGTGGCCATATTCGCTTGCTGTGTCAGTGCACCGTCAGGTTTTACAGTGTAGTTCTGTATAAACTGCCTGCAGTCTGCACTCAGCAGCGGTAGGGAGCAGAGCCTCGCTCCCCATGGCTCCCCTGGCTGGTCTGGTGCTCCTCCCGGGCGAGGGATGAGCTGCTGGAAAGCTGGGAAAGACCCCGTCCAGCCGTTTGGGAAAGGAGCGAGCCATTCCGGAGCAGATCCCCATGCCCTGCACCAAAATATCAGGGACTGTGCTGCTGCCAGCACAGAGCTGGAATAAAAGCCCAAACGGGTCACTTGCTTCACACTTGCCTATCCCTGCTGTTTCCCATTGGAGACACATGGAGGGGGAGGAGAGCAGGAGCTGTGGGCCAGCCTTCAGGCAGGAAGGCTGTGGGATGGAGCAGCGGGGCACCCTGCCAAGGCCATGCCTACCAAGGACTTCGTCAGGAGAGAGCGTCCTGAGCTGTGCCACATCACGATGAACAGACGTAGTATAATCCGGTGCATTCATTCATTCACGTGCATTTCCTACAGCTTCTCCTCCGGCGCTACGCACGGTGCAGCGTTGTACTGTCTGTGGTGGCTGCTGGACCACCGGACCGTTGGCTCTTGAGCCACCAGCACTTCGAAAGTGGAGTCCTTAAAATGCTTTTTGGGATTATTCATTGCCTTTTCAGGTTCCACAACTCCCGTAACAAATTAAAACCATTTCAGTGTTCTTCCTTTATATCTTTATATCTCTGTTACCAAAGATACCAAATTTCCTCTCAAGCACTCAAAATACATACTCTCACGTTTGCTTCCTAAATGAGCAACAACTGTAATTCTTCATCTACTCGTCTCTGACTTAGTTTGGGTCGTAATATTGCATACCAGTTTGCTGTTGAATTTTCACCTTGTGTCATTGAAAAAAATAGTTCTGTTTTTTCCTAACGCTGACTCATGTTGCACCTTATGAACTTTAACTACACTCAGGGTTGCTCTCATTGACAAATTGCTGTAGGCTGCTCAAGTAATTATTCATCCTTGGGAAGATGTATATCCTTTATTGAAGGTATCCTAAGAATAAAACAATCTCAATATTAAAATGTCTGCTCTATCACTAGAAGATTAAATACTTATCCTTTTGACCAGTTCATGCTAGTCCTTGAGAAGCAGAGATCTAGCAAAAAATGCTAAAATCTATTCCATGAAAGGCTAGCTGTTAGAGAAGGTACATAATTAATATGAAAGTATATAACTAATTCTGACACATCTCTGTTTTAATTTCATTTTTGTGTTTTAGATCTGACAGTGATCACCAAGGAAACTAAAAAACACTGGTGGCTCTCCACATCTCCAGCAAAGTTGCGTTACGTGCTGCTGGTTGGGGGCAGCGTGATTCACTTGGGTCAAGGACAAGAAGCATCAAGTGGTTGCGGGTAATGGCCCTCCTACTTGCCTCTCTCTCGGGTTTAAGGCCATTTCAAGCCCCCACTGTGATCTCTGACAACTGCTGCTGAAAGGTGGCCTCTACCACAACTAACCTGGGACTGCAGGAGGCAGACCAGGAACCCCAATGTCTTTTCCTGGCCAAGAGACCGGCACAGGTACGGACAGTAGCTAGCAAATGGGGCTCTGGTCTGGCTGATAGCTTTGGGTGCTGCCACAGCAAATGTGTACAGAAGCTGATAGCTAAACTCACTTGATTTATTTGCGCTCCCACATGGTAAGTCAGCCCACACAGGTATGGCTGTGTGTCCTCTCCTTTGGTAAATAGCTAGAGCAAGGGGGACACCCTCGATCTGAAATGTGTCTGCTAAGATAAGAGCTCAGTGAATTAAAGAAAACTCTAGTGCCATCAGAATCAATAGGAAAACTGAAGGAAAGCTCACAAACCAGGACTTGACCCCACATTTGATAAAGAAGCAACAAAGAGTTGAAAAAACCCTTTGCCTTAGCAGACCCCGACTGCTACAGCCACGGAGCCCAACTCCATAGCAAACTCAGACCCACGTGTACGGGGCTGGGTCCTTCCCCTCACGAGCTCCTGTTGGTTCAGATTCAAGGACCTGACATAAAAGAGAAACCCAGTTCCCACATTGGCCTCTCAAACCCATTTTATTTCCTCTCTCCTTAACCCGGAATTTGTGGCAGTGTCAGCTGCTGCTCCTGTGACAGATGCTGAAAGAGGCTGGCAATATTTTTGGTGCTAAAACCAGTATTTCTTTGTTGACAAACTGTTAAAAAAAAGATTTACTGTTATGGGGCCGTTTCCCTTCAGGGTCGTTTTCTAGAGGGAATAACTTTGGCTCTGTCACTCGAAGACGTGTGGGGGCACAGCACCAGAGGACACGCAGACGTCGGGGCCCTCGGGGAAGGACAGTGTCCTGCGTGCTCATGCAAGTATTTCAAAGTAGCGGCTCGTCCAGACATGAGTATCTATTCTCACCAAGTTCCTTTTCAGTTTTCCTGCACTAATGAGATTCCGCTCTAAGTCTGGTTTGCGCTGAGAGGTAAAGCGGCGGCGAGCACGTCCCGGGGAGGCAGAGCAGGAGGAGCACTGACCGGCACGGGGGGGATCACAGCCAGCCTCTCCTCCTCCTCCTCCTCCTCCTCCAACCCAGCTGGCCGAGGAAGCTAGAAATGCCTTCTCCGTCAGCCCCGATGGCTGCCGGCACTCTGGAGAGACGCGCACGGGGCCATCAGGTTCGTTTCCGCGGGCTCGGCTCCCAGCTTGCAGCGACGCGGAGGATGCCCCCTGCTCCGTGCGCAGCGGGGACCAGCACGACGCTGCAAGGTCCCTCTCCTGGCAGCCCTGGTCCTCCTTCGGGCAGGGGCTCTGGTCTGGGGGGGTCAAAGGCGCAGGTAATGCTTCTGAAGTCCAAAGGTTCTCGAGCGTATCCACGCACTTAATTCTTGTCTGCGTTGGTGTTGTCACGAACGGTTTCATTAACTTCCCTCCAGACGAAAGGCGACAGCACAGCCCCGCTCCAGGACTCATTTTTCCCACGCAGCTTTACTAATGACTCTGTACCCGTGGCTGTGAGCGCCTGTGGCCCCCACTCTGTCTCTGCTTGAGGTCTCCTCATTTGTCTTCACAGAAGCCAAGGGTAACTTTTGCCACTGGTCTGGTTGACGTGCTCATGATGAACCGCATGTGTTTAATGTGTGGCCAGAGCAAACTTCTGAATTAGTGCCACGTCATGGACATCGTGACGATGTCCTATCCCGTGACCCCCTCCTCCAAGCAGATTCTTTTTTTTTTTCCTTTTTTTTTTTGTATATCACTTGGAGAGCTTGTGCTGCACAGTTTGTGCTTTTCATGCTTTGGGAATAAATAGATGACAGTTGTCAATCTAGGACACTTCACCAGCATTGAATGCAATGGCTTTTTTTTTCTTCAAAGACTCTTTGGGGATTTTGAATTATCTTTTTGACTGTTAACAGAAATCATGTAGCTATGCAGCTCCATTAAAGACTTTACAAATATTCCACTACAATGAGTGTCTCCTGCCTCTACCGCATTCCCGATTTTTTTATTATTGACAGGAATCAATGGCAGCATATATGAGGAAACAGATAAATATATATCTAGCTAACGAGAGGTAAATGGCTCTTCGGAGCAACTTGGCCCCACAAATTTCCACTTGTCTCTGCACCTTCTTATTTTTTGGATAAATATTCAGCTATGCACGTTATCTCGCTCACCTTGAATGTGTCTGAAATCTCCAGTCTCTCTTCAACGGGTTTTCAGCATTTTGCAATGTCAGATGTTGCTTCCAGCTGTAAGAGAAATTATCTTTTATAGTTCTTTAAAGTAAAAGCAATTTAGAGCATTTACATCGGCAGACACAGTAGCTCCTTGTGGAGTCCAACACCCAAGAGGTGCTTATTTTTATTCGCTATTGGACTATATCAAAGGCAGCATTGTAGAGTAGTTAATGATTGCCTTTTCATGGCAGTTTTTAAATTCTTGCGTAGTGTCTTTATTATTCATACCAATCTGTCGTTTAGATCATCTTCCATAGACACTCCAGATTAAATTTTCTTCATTATCATTATAGAACTAGATGAATAAGTGGCACATCTGTTCATGAAGTGGTTTATTATCTGTTCTGATGAGGTTTTGGATGAATAGCGGAATGACTTAAATATGGAGCAGAGAAATGCATACAGGTTTATGCATAACCTTAAATTCATAACCAGTACTGCTAACTCGAGGAATCTGATTTTATACAGAAGAGGTAGTTATTAATTAATGATCTGGGCCAATTTATCATGTGGGCCAACTTAATGAAGGGACAAGACAAGACAGAAAGCAAACCTGCATGTGAAATAGCGCTAATGAAGACCCACGCATAGTTTAACTGGTTCTCGTTCCATCACTGCAAAGGAAAACTCTATAAATATTTCATAAACACACCATTCTAGCCATGTAAAGACAAATTGCACCAATAAATCTATTTATCCAGAAGTTATTTCCTAATTTCTTACAGCTGCATCCTTTACAAAGGAGGACGCTGATCATTTGTCTATCAAAGAGACAAAAAGGCTAAATTTTCCACTCCCCATATGGTAGCGGTGGTTTCCGTGAACGCTCCCGAATTGCGAAGCACACACCATCCCGTTCTCCGTGGGTCGTCCCACAGGGAGACAGAGCCCTTGGGGGCAGCTCAGGATGGGCACGGCAGCCAAGGTTTTCCAGCTGCAGGTCAGGCTTCCTTTTGGAGGTGCTGTTTTTCTCTCCCACACCTCAAACGTTGCTTGAGGTCCTGAGGAAGATGCCCCAGTCTCAGCTGGGTGCCAAGGTGGGAAGGGAGCAGAGGGAATACTACAGTCGGGACTAAAATAACTCCTGCTCCACTCCGGTGCACCGAGCACTGTTTGATGCCCAAAATGTTTGGTGAGGCACTTTATTGACCCCCTGGAGATGAGGTAAAATGAAGCGTCAGGTTCCTATATGACCTTTATATGTTTATTTTGGGGATGTGAAATATAAGCGGATTGTACGTAAAATATGAGCCCATGTCAGACGGAAGAGTTGCATCTTGAGCTCCAAGTGACAAATCACTCGAGCTGCAGGAGCTGTCATGGTATACAAGGTTGCCAGAAACAATCAATGAAATTATAGCCTTGTACTACATGGTTGTTTATGTGCTATTATGGAAATAAGGTACCATCAAAACTGTTGAAAAAACTTGAGGGTTACAGTATGCACAATTTGGGGATGTGACAGCAACATTTAATCATGTTATTCTGACAGGTTCTGTTTAGAAAAAAAACCAAAAATCACAAACTTCTACTGTTGTTGCCTGCCTATAGCTGAAAGGATAACAATTAATGTTATTTGTCGGCTGTTATGGAAGAACAAATCCAGAATACCGTACTGTGACTCAGAAAGCTGAAATCCCCGTAGTAGCAGAGGTAATATGACAAACACAAGGATGCCCATTATTACTAAGGTTTCTACCAAGCAAAAGTGTGACAATTCTCCTGGATTTCAGTGGAAATTGTATGTGGAAGTACCGGACGGCAGGCAGTGGGCACAGCACGGTGCTCCGTGCGGGGCTGCAGCCCCGGCGGCCGGAGCACCGCTGCACGACGCCGGCTCCGCTTGGGCTCTGGGGGTCTCATTTAATGGAGAAAGAAATGTTCCGCTAATCCCACTTGATTGCCTTTTGCTGTCTAGAGCTATGTGGAAATATTTAACTTCTGTCTGAAAATTATAGAATCACAGAATGGTTTAGGTTGGAAGGGACCTTTAGAGGTCATCTGGTCCAAGCCCCTGCAGTGAGCAGGGTAGATTAAAAAAAAAGATTCAAAAAATTTCTTTTTCTTTGCATAACACATAAGGGAAGTTAATTTAATGTATCATTTAAAGAACAAATCATTTTACACTCAAAACTCTCTGCTGTTAATAAGGCACTAAGAGCTTAATTTTGGGCTTGAGCTCGGATCTGGGACAGAAGAGGCATTCCCAGCCTCCAGGCTCAGGCCTGGGGAATCTCTCAATCAAAACTTGTATTTTTATGAAGTGATATTAATTGAATAATGACACTTTCAAAAACAATGCAGAAAAAGCAGTTTGCCCCAAAACTGTACTCGCACCACACCGTTGCCTACATTTTTTGAGATGCTTTGCTTTTCTTACGTATTTCTTATGTATTTCCCAGATTTTAGAAGTCAAAAGGTCTTTACTATGGCTGTCATGAAGAGGTTTGTACATTCTAGAAATGACATTTATGGCGAGAGTATGGTCTGGTTGGAAAATAGCAGAAGCTTGATGCTTTCCCTCAAAAGCTGCCTCCTCATATAGTTGCTGTCATCACAGCATCCGCACACCTCCCTCCTCTTATTTTAGGAGATCCTTTTTATATATTTGCACGTCAGTCCCCTGGGGGAAGATTACAAAATGGGAAAGCAGGAGGCCAGACCCTATTCAGCTGGCATAAAACCGACCCAAAGCAGTGAGCCTACAATTTTCTGTTGGCTCCTGCCCCTAAATCCCCGAAGCCAAGTGTTCAGCAACGCCTGCTGCAGGGATCTGAGGGGATTGCGTCCAGCGGAGCGCAACACCCACGGACACGGCTCACGTGGTAGCGAGGCGGGCGACGGTTTCTCCAAATTTGCCTTATTTGTCCTGGGTGCTTCCTCACCGTCGCCCTCGCTGCCCAGCGTGGAAAGGGCAGCAGTTGGAGGGTTCCCTCTTTGCTGCTCCTTCGGGGCGGGGTGAGCCCTGAGCCCTGCAGCTCTGCGCCCCTCGCCGGGTCCCGCTTCTGCAGCTCCAGCAAACCAAGCAAGAGGGGTTCCTGCCTGGGCACAGGTGATATCCTTCGCTTTGAAGCGAGCACAGCTATGGGCACATTTCCTTCCAGCGACACGGTATTATTTGCCCAAGAACTGTCCAGAACTTTATATGCTTAAATTTGACACCACATACATTTAGCGAGAATAGTAAAATCAGTGGGACCATTAAAGTAGATTATGCACTAATAATTATGCAAATATTCCTTCAGTGAAACTATAAAAATCTCATGAAGATTTAGCACATGGCTATTACAAGGAGAGAAATATGTGGAAAATGAAAATGAAGATCATTAACTTTAAGGAGTTAGGGGAATTTTTTTGCTATCATTTAAATACATGATTTGGGATGCCTTTGCAGGTTTAACCTGGAGGAGATTATTAGTTATAACAGTGCTAAAATACAACTGCAGGATGAAAATTTGGTCTGCCTGGAGAAATGATCGCTGGAAAACAGAGCTCACCTGTTTTGTCCTTTTAGAAAGAACTTAAATAAAGTATTAGGACATTTATAAAAAGCAGAATAACTTTTGTATTCCTAGCAGGTAGATCTAAAGGGAATATCCGTTTTCCTGTTTCAGGGCATAGACTAGCGGTTGGAAGGAATTACAAAGGAGTTTGACTGCTTCCCCTCTGCAACGCCCTTGATTTCAGCGCTGCAGGAAGAGCAGGAGACTCGCCGCGGCTCTGGGTGCAGAGCAAAGCAAGTAACTCGCTGCCCCACGAGCCACAGCAGCTCGATATTTCACTGCAGCTGATGTTACAAAATGATATAATATTTGGCAGAGAGACCACCAAAGACGCAAATTCAGTTGAATTTATCGAAGCTGGGTTCAGCGTCCAGGTCCTGATGTAACGCTTAGTACTTTATTAGGTTTAAACATACAGGAGCCACCAGGAGCGTAGATACCTTATTGACAGGCTTCAAGGCTGATGGCTCTAGCCCGATGGAAGAAACACTGGGCTGTTCTGTTTTTATTTTTTTTTGTTATGCTTAAGTATCAGCTTGCGTATGCTGAAGTCAGAAACCTAAAGTGCATCTTACTCTTTGGTCCTGGTGTGGCACCCAGTACTGATCCGGCTTCTGCCTGCCCACCTCAGTGCCGTGGCACGGAGCCTGGACCGCTTTCGGAAAAAGGGCCCGAGGTGGTATAAGCAACACGCGTCTCCAGGATGCTTTGGCCGTCCTCCCAGTCAAAGGAGATCAACAGGAGAGGGGAGGATGCTACAGATGTGGCTGAACGCCTCACTCAGAGTTTAAAGCAGATGAAAAGCTGTCACTCCTCTCCGCGTCAAGGTCTCTGTAGCGCAGGGTGCGCAGCCACAGGAGCGATTGCCTGGTACACCAGGGAAGAGGAGAAGGAAATGTTCTCGCTCATGTTTTGTTTGCTGGGGAGGCATATTGTACAAGTGCAATTAAACTGCCGGGTTTAGTTCTGCATTGTTAGCTGAATTTATTTCTCGTCCACAGTGCTGGAAAAATAACCATGCTTGTGAGTTAGCGATAAGTACTACCACTGCAGTGCAACCTGGGGCACGACAAGCGGCAGGAAGCAGCAGCAGAGGGAGAGCTGGAGAACATTTTCTGATCAGTGTGGCTTGCCCTGGACATAAAGGGAGGTATTAGATATGACACAAAGATTTGAGTGATTAAAAATATATGAAATTATAAGGGAAAATCTTCGGTCTTTTATGTTGGCTAGAAGCTGCAAAAAATGCACGAAGAAGCTGCTGAAGACTGGAATGATTTCTGTAGATAATTAGATCAATATATTAGATTTGTGGACAGCTTAAACAGCTAAATTGTAACGCAGCGACAAACATGGCAGTAGCTGCATGGGGGATAATTCAGGTGGGAATGGTCCTAAGTGGGATACGAAGCTGGAGGGAAGGCGGAGATGTTGGGGCAGAGGGAAAAGTATGGCTGAAGGTATCCGGAATTCTGCGGTTTGGGGGGCGAGCTCTTGTGGCCGCTGTAGTCAGGGACAGGTTTTCCCTTAAATAATGATTTTACCATGAAAGCAAAGACGGCTGTTAGGTTTGGTTTTGGTTTGTGGGGTTTTTTCTGTCTGTTTGTGGTTTGGGGTTTTTTGGGGATTTTTTGGCTTCGTTTTCTTCCTACAAGTATGGACATCAGTGAGAATTCAAGGATAACCTTGCAGGGGTTGTGGGACCTGCTGTGTGAGGTTTAATTGCCCAAAGCAATGGAAGAAGGATACCACGTCTCCCCCGCAAGAGCCGTCAGCTCTCAGGAGACGCAGACAGGTCTTTTTTAGGGGAGTGAGTTTCGGTGCCTCTTTTCCCACGCCGGTGGTTTCCCGGCGTCGGGGGCTGCTCCCAGCTGCTCCTCTCCTGTACCGCTTCACCCAGAGCATCCCGGCGCCGCCGGAGGGGACGGAGCGAGTCGCCCACGTGCGACCGCAGACCCACGCTCAGCACTGGGAACCAGTCGCTGCTTCGTGCAGGGGCTGGGAGCAGCTGGTCCTGCAGCGTGGGCTGCCGCAGCGGGCGCGGGAGCACCAGCAGCCGGCATCCCAGCCCTGCCCTTCCCGGGAGCCCAGGCAAAGGCAAGGCATCGGGGTTAAAAGGATGGGCGGATGCATCCAGGCTAATATTGCTGTTAATTGAGGGTTTATTAGAGTGGAGACACATTTTTAATCCTTCTGTTACTGCGTGTGTGAGCATTGACCTTCGCTGCCACCCATCCCCGGCTGTACGTCACGGTCTAACCATGTAATTTAGCAGCCCGGCAGCCTGACTGCATTAAGTGTTGGCAACCACGCTTCTGTTATTATTATTACAAAGCTGCAGCCTTGCCTGCATTCTCTGTATTCGTTATCATTTTGCCTAAAGCCATGCTATTTCAGCCCATGCTCCCTTCAGCTCTCACAGGTTTGGATTGGATTAATTCATTAATGCAAAAGGCCAGGGAGAGATCTGGCGGCAATGGGAAAAATTATGCTTCTCTCTCACGTGGCTCTGCTGCACGTGGTTGTCCCAGGCGCACACCATGGGCTGCCTGAGCACTTTTTACACCTATTTCTGTCTGTCTATCTATACACCATATACCATCAAGAGCACAATGTAAGCAAAACCCCGCGGTTGTTCGCAACGCTCACAGTAAGGCAGAGAGCATCTTATGGCAAAGGAAAGAAGGGGGTCAGATGTAATGCTCCTAATGAATAATTATAAATAGATCAAGGCCTGTTCTTTTGTGCTAATGATGAAGATAAAAGCTCATAGCTACATGAGTAGCACCGTTTATTTTAGCACTGGTAATATCACTAAACTACATACTATTCCCAATACATTATGTTAAAATTACACATATTAGATGTCCTTATTGGATTTTAAAAAATAATTAGAGTAGCTTAATAACAACTTCAAGTAACACAGGCAAGATCATAGAGAGAGCAGAAATTACATTTTCGATATGCGTCTACAAGCGCCTGCACCCTTTCAGATGCTCTGCAAAGGGACTGTGCCGTAGCAGGCTGCTAATTTAACTTGGGGGTTAACGTCTGTGACTAAACAAAAGAAAGAAGGAAACTGCGGATTTATCTTTGGAGGTACAGCCAAGGTCGTCGCTGATGCCATCAACACGTACAGGCCATTGCACGCTTGGAGCCCTTTATCTGTTACTGCTCCTCTGTTGTTGTAGCTCATCTTCACTTTATATCAGCTCATAAAGAGGGAATAAGGGGTGGGGGAGCAAAGTTAGTAACGGTGTTAGAGTCAGATGGACTGAAATAACTCCGGTTCCGTGCAGAGGGGTGGCGGTGCTCAGTTCGCCCCGTCTCTCCTGCCGCCGAGCACAGCTTCGGGGGGACGGAGGCTCCCGCCGCCGGCTCCCTTCCCTCCCCGCCCCGCCGGAGAAGCCGGCGCTCGTCTCCCTTCTCCCCTGGGAGACCTCAGACCTCGCTGGGTCTCTGTCTCACTGGCACAAAGCTACGCAGTGCTCTGACCTCCAGGATTTCAGATGAGGTCTAGGACGACAGAGCAAATGCAGAAATAGCCCATCTCGTTATGCTCAGCAAATCCATACGCTAAAATATGTTTACACCAAAATGTGCTAAATAATTTTTGACAGTCCAGTACTGTCTACAGCTTGAAGTGCTCTGTAAATGCTTCCCAGGAGGTTCAAGGGGTTAAATCCCAAGCAGAGTTTCTTCCCACATTCTGTCTGCTCGCCCAGCTCTATTTCATAGATAAATGGGCATTTGCAGGAACAACAGGTATTGGCTTTCTTTGGGAGGGAGCTAATTTATACGCAGTTAAATTGCTTCAAGTTTTGTTTGTCTTGCCGTGCTTTAAAAATCCTGAGCATTTTGGGATAACTTGTCAGCCATTAGTGATATTTTTGTCATCGTAGTCCTGCTTCGTGACTCAGTAGTGCACCAACAGCCCATTGCAGCGCAGGATGCGTTCACAGCCGGTGACGAGCGCGTGGCTCCTCTTCCTGCTTAGCTCAGTGGATGTTTTCTTGTTAATTTAAATGGGCGTAGGAGCAGGTTTTTATGGTAATGTCACCAACCGCTTAGCAGTTCAGCTTAGAGAAAGCTGAATAACGCTGAGAGGGAGTTACTGGGGCTCTGACTGCTGACTGTCATGCTGCACCCTCACTAGCAGTAGGAAAGGGCCAAGGATCACGGGCGATGGTCTCTGTCAGGGGGATCCCTCCCAGCAGGCGCCTTCCATCGCCTCGCTCCATCGCTGCTCCCCCTCACCCAGCACCGTGCCTGCTCTGCGGGCACGCTGCACGCCTCGAGGCTCAGCTGGCTGGCCGGCATGCTGAGGGGGAAGGAAGGACGGGGTTTGAGCTTACAAGAGTGCAGCAGGTCTCAGCTTCTATTTCTGCCTCAGCTACCGATTCTCCACTTGGCTTTAAGGCAGTCGTATGGACCCAAGAGACCACTGCTCTGGGTGCCCAGCACAGCGCACTTCAAGCTAGAGGGGACCCGAGCTCTCGGAGGGCTTGGTGGGGGTACATGTGAACCCTGTCGAGCTGTGGTGCTCCAGAGCCAGTGGTGACATCCTCACCCAGTGCCCGTTGTGCTCGGCAGGGTGTATTCTGTGATAACTCTTTCAGAGGGGTGTGTGCGTTGCTATTTCTTGCCTGTCCTAAGTAGTGCTTGAGAAATAAATACCAGAGTTCATACAGGCATCAGTGCTCGTTAACTGTCTGGGTCAAAGGCTAGGAGTTGCCCTGTGTCAGTACTGTCCTTCAGATAAAAAAATGCTTTTAAAATATCCCATTTACGTTGACTCTGTCGTGGCTTTGCCTTCCAGCCACAGCGCGCAGGGGTGCTCGACGGCTTGCCTGGTGCCCACCAGCTGGGCTGCCAAAGGGGCTATTTCAGGTTCACTGGTGGCTCCAAACACATCATTTGCCAATGAAGGCATGTGTGGGTGTTATTGTTTCTACACTGAGTGTATCTTCTCCCGCTGAAAAGAAAATGCACGCCGGACGCAATGCTGCAAGGCTCTCCTGCAGTCGCCCTCTCGAGAGCAGTTTACAAAAGCCAGGTATTAATCAGCTCGCAGATAAACTGCCCTCTTGGCTCCTGGCTAAATGAGTTTTGTCCTCCCTGGCTTTGGTGTTCAACAATGTGGAGCCAATAATACATGGATTCCAGGTTTAAATCTGTGCCAAGCAATTAACGGGTCCCGGTCACAAGATTAATAGTTTTGGTGTCATTCACAAAGGTCCTGCCCCTGAGACACCTCTTGGACGCAGGGGAAGCTCCTCTCCTCTTGCACCGCCCTCCACAACTCTTCCATAGCCCTGTCTCTGGCTCCTCCAGCTGAAGGGCCACTCTCATCTCCCGCCCTCCATTAGTTCTGTCCCTGGTTCGCTCCCCGTCTTGTGATCCTCCACCTGCCTCTCCCTAAATGAATCTGCCTTTCCTCTGGCAAGCTCTCCCCGCCAACACAATAAGCCAGGCTGGAAGATGCCTCTGGAGGTCATCTGGTCCAGCCTTCTGCGAATTTCCCTTCCAGTTTTGCACCCGCCTCCGTGAACATCTGCGCTGCTGCTTTGTCATTCTCCTCTCAGCTGTACAAACCTTGCTCTCAAAGCCCAGGCGACAGCAGGAGGGCTGTTTTTTAATATACACAGTGTTCACTCTCAGGTTGGGAGTGGACTTGGTTGAAATTACACATGTTCTTGCTCCCCTAGTTTTGGGGGACCAAATTGCAAAGTCCAGGTATATTTTTTCTTCCCTTTGTTAAAACTCTACTAAGCTGAAGTCTTGCCCTCTCGTATTGTTGTGGTTAAATGAGGAACGGGTGGATGAAGTATGTGGCATAATACACATCATGCAAAAATCCACCACATTTTCCTGGTTTTCCATTGACCTGTAATGGTGAATGTGTAAGCATATCTAGGCATGAAAATAAAGGGCAAAGTGGACTTCAATGCCACTGGTGAAGACAAGGTTCACATTTTACGAATTGTTCTTATTGTTCGGCCCTGAATCCATTCATCCCACCGCGCTTCTCTACAAGAGGCATTCTGGTATTAATATTTAAAGTGGAATGTTTGCAGAGTGTGCGAAAGGTGCTGAGCTGACAGACCAGAAACAAGCAGAGCTCACGCACCTGCACTTCAACCCATCGGAGTGTCCGCTCTGGGCGGACGGGGACTCCCCGTGCCAGGGGAAGGTGCCCTCAGCCCGTGGCCTCGGCGGGGGTGCTGCTGCAGAACTGCACCCCTGGCTTCGTCGGCTGCTTTAAAAAATGAGTCTGAAGTGGCTTTGCGATCTGGAGTCTGGTTTGGTTTTTGACCAGTATCCTTGAACCCTATCTCTACGCCTCCCCAAATTCAGAAATACTCTTGTTCAGTCTTACAGTTCTAATCTACACTTTTGATTTTTTTATTTCCTTTTTTTTTCTTTCTTATGTGACAGAAAACTCTAGTTTGTCTTGAAATTCAACTTCCGCATCATATTTTGGATGTAGGAGTGGAATATAGACCGCTCACAGCAGAGTTTATGTATCTGAGCTGTCAGGAATAAAAAGGGAATATCTCCGTGCCCTCACTGGTCAAAGAGCCTCCTCCATCCCTGCAGCTCCAGGGACCAGGGAAGGAACCTGGGGATGATCGTGAGACATCTTCATGGCTTTGATGCTGAATTCCTTATTTATTCCACGGGCTTGTGGCTGGCCAGGTAATCGTGCGTATTCAGCTGCTTAATAGTATATGTTCAATGAATAGCTGTGAAAAGCCTGTCTCCCGAGATTTAAATCTCAGCTGTCTGCCTGACGGCTGTGCTCACCAGCCCAGCACTGGTTCCATCACTGGCAGCAACACCAGGAGGATCAATCGGGATTAACCAACAGCCAAAGACAGGGTCTCCTGCGGTCACCCCCCAGCCCCAACGTCCTCCAGGAGAGCAGGAAGCTGGGGGTAAGAGGTGGAGGGCTGTGCAGCTCCTCGTGGGACAGGTAGCGTCCCCCTGCGACAGGCAGGTGCACGCGAGTGGCTTGGTCCAGGTCACACATACGATGCCAAATGCCTTTTTTGTCTTTGGTTGATTTTTATTTATCAATAAAACAATACTACAAAACATGGGAAACATCTGCATTAAATACAGATCTGCTGTTACTTTGCCAGTTTTTAACCTGCTGTATTTACAGAGTTCTCCCCTACAGACTTTCCGACAGCAGGAGCCCGAGGGGTGGTCGCTGCCAGCTGGAGGATGGGGCAAGGACCAGCTCCTCGGCACTCCGCAGCAGCAACGGGAGAGAAAAGTGAAGCAAGAAGCGAGTTGCTTTCTGCTCTCGGATGAGACAATCTCATTGTCTCAGTTCCCTGCAGTAGGTTTCCTCTTTGCCTGGCTATCAAGTACTATCAAGCTGCTGAGCTCCTCATCTGCTCTGGTTTTGGGGCACAGTAATAATTCATTGCCATTCCTGTTAAGGCCACGGATGGCTTGCACGGTCACGCCTCGCCCTGCCCGAACATCGCGTCTCGTGGGAATTGCTAAGATCAGCGAGCAGAAAGAGCGACACAAGTATTACCCAGCAGCCTTCCCACCCCAGACCTTCTCCTCCATATACAGAGTGCTTGGACAGCTCGTCATTTGGGGGGTTAGGGCTTACGTCGGGGGGAGATGCCCTCTCCTCTGACAAGCGTTCGAGGGTGAGTGCGTTGTCGAGTGATGAGCTGGTGCCGGTCCTGCCACCGCCACTCACCTGCGCGCTTACAGCAGCGCACCTTCCAGGCACAGAGCGAGCCCTGAGCCCGCCGGGTGCTGCTTGCTCCGACCACAGGCAGGGACGGCTGAAGCTCAGTCAGCACGAAAAAGAAATATATGTATGTCTATACATATTTCTCTCTATAAGCTCCTTTAATTATATAGTTGTAAGGCAGATTAAAATTTTCTGATATCACCTGGTATCAAAGGGAATCTCTCCTACTTTCCAGACACACCATGCAGTGCTGCGTAGGGAAGGTAATTAAATCCTCAGTAATTACCATAAAGGTATTCTAACCATTCTAACCATCCATTGCTCTTTCAGACCTGCCCTGACATGAAAAGAAGACAAGACAGTACTCAGAAGTGCTAGGAATAGCAAAAATTTGGCTTCCTGCCCTAGAAAACACGTGGGAAGCTGCAGAGCTGAGCCCCTGCTCGGGACCGAGGTGTGACCTGCCGGGGGAGCGGACCCTGCCACCGCAGCAGCGACCTCAGGTGCTTCCAATGTGTTCTCCTTTGCAAACTGGAAGGATTGAGAGAGGTGAGAGTGAGACCAAACCCCAGACAGAGGCAAAGCGGGTGCAGCCAGAGCCAGAGCCTGGCTGAGCCGTGGACCAGCCCCTCTGAGCATTCCTTTTTCCTCCCGACTGCCGGAATTCGTCTTCACCTCAGCGGTCAGTAAAGAAGAAGGTGGTTGTGGGTTTGGTTTGTTTTTTTCTTTCTACCTGAAGGGGAATGAGGACAATAACATATTCCGTAACAGTTCAGCTTTCCCAAGATTTATTATTCGGGAGCTGGCCGGAGCCTTGCTGACTGGCTCTCAGCTGTGCAGCACGGTGCGTGCTCGCACGGGAGGAGGCTGCCTGCTCGCACCTCGCACCCGAGACCCTGCAGTCATGGCTCCTCTGGAACGAGGCACGGTTGCAGAGTGCAGCTTCCCAGGAGCTACCCCCAACACTGCCCAAGACACAATCAAGTATTAACACAATTACATAAAGCTGAAAGAAGGGCAAGAACAGGTACAGTGCTACTGCCGTGCTTGTGGTCTCTTGAGCCACCAAAGGAAAACAAATCATTTTTGCAAAACAAACTTTGATCTTAAATTGATTTCTTTCATTTTGTCTCTATTTGTCTGCCCAGGCAATGGAAACGGCCTAGGACATCTAACTACACCTCCCAAAAGCTCAGGAGGTCTTAAAGGACTTTTTTCCCAGGCCAAATGAGTATGCTCATCCTCAGGGGCCTCAGACGAGACGCCCCAAACCTCCTCAAGCCTCTGAGCACAGCTTAAATCAACATACGCGAACAAGCAGAGCGGCTTAAAATATTTTCCGCAAAATGTGCTGCTTTGAAATAAAACCATAGTGTATTACGAAGGCATAGAGATGTTGGAAGGAGCGGGGCTGCCTTTTGGTGACAGATGCTCCGGTCTGTGAGCAGCGGCTGTGCTTGCCGGGGCTCGCAGCGAGCCCACCCGCCGCCTGCCAGGGTCACCGCCGTGGGGCAAGGGTGGGTGGCCAGGACGGGGAACAGGTTAGCAACAGGTCCACGGAAACGAGATTATTCAGGAGCGCACGGCGAGTCTGGGAACAGGTTTGGGTGGGAAAAAAAAAGTATGGAAGGGGGACATTGTGAAATGTGCAAAAATGCATCCATTGCCATTCTAAAGGTGAAGGATATCAACTCTTGTTCTCATAAGTTCTCATTTTTCAGTTCAAAACTGACCTAATTCAAACAAAAAAAGAGAAAAAATGGGTTTAATAGATCATTACTAATTTCTTTTTTGTTTGAAGTGAAACATTCCATTCATTTCAGGTTAGAGAAAATGAAATTTGTAGTTTCACATAAAAAAAGAAAATAAAAACTTCCATTTTCTGTTTATTCCAAACTGACATTTAAAAAATGCTTGGTCAGCAAAGTCAAAATCCACGAGTCACAGAGATCTCGTCCGCACACAAGTGCAACAGCTCCACAGATACCTGGAGTCCAGCTATTTGCAGTTACTGGTTCACGTTACCGGCACCGAACACCTGCAGTAATTGAGATATATGCCATTAGGATAAAAGAGTGTACCCAGAGAAGTAACCTGTGTCATTTGTGACAAAAGGTTGGCGATAGCAGCATCGCCACTTGCTTTATTCCTATGAAGATGAGCGCGCTACCATGTGAGCTGACCTTCATCTCCACCCTCCGAGCTGCAGCGCCCCAAACCGGCCCTGGCCAAACCAGCCCCCCAAGAGGATGCTGCTGCTGCTGCTCCCCCGCCAGGTTTGAGCTCCACGTTTGAAATGCCACCGGGAGAAAGCAGGCAGGTAAACAGGGCTACAGGCCGCCAGGTTTGTTTAGAAACAGCAGCAGGATCCTTACTGCATCCCTGCCCTTTCTCCCCATCTCCTTGGCTCCAGACGAGGGGCCATTAATTCGGGAGAAGCTCGCCCAAGAGCTTCGACAGCAGTTTAGGAACCGCAGGGCCCGCGCTGCTGGCTCTGCAGGTGTTGGCACGCTGTCACCGACGCAGAAGGCGGGCGTCTTCTGCAGAGTCATCTGCTGGGGTGGGAACTGCATTATCATCTGGCTCGTGGTCCTTCCAGCGTTGGCCGTTCGCAGGCTGCCAGCGGAGCGAGCTGGTACCGCGGGCTGTGACTGCCGCACGGCGAGCATCACGCCTTGCCATCTGAGGAGACGTAACTTCCAGAAATGCTTTGCTTTCCATATGCTTGTGCAGATACTGTGACATCCAAAACCCTGCTCTGGTGAAGCACCATATGGGGGGAGCTCTGCAAAGATGGGATCTTTCACCTTCTCCTAGGAAGGGGCCATCGGAAAGGGTTTCCTCTGAAGAACAGCCAAGTACCACAGATTAAAAATAAAAATAATGGTAATAATAATAAAAAAATTATGCCAGGATACTCAGCCCCACAAGCGAGCAGCTGCCTGGTTTTCTGGCTCTTTCAGACCCAGCCTGCCTACAGCGACGCTTCCCAATTCGAGTCGTGCTAGTGTGTGCGCGCGTGTGGCCGGGAGAGCGATGAGAGCCGGGCCCTGCGGGGCGGTGATTACAGCAGCACCAAGCTGTGCAGAAGGGAGGAAGAGACGACAACAAACCCAAATTATGAGTCTGCCATTCCAAGAACAGCACTGCTGGGGGAGAGGATTGCGGACGGCTTCCTCCCGCCCCCCGCAGCCTTTCTCTCTTTTTATCTTTGTGGCAGCCACTGGAGGAACGTCAAGCCTCCCAGCTGGCCACCCTCTGCAGACCCTGGGACCTGCCTGGGATGGATGACGAGGGGACCAGCACCGAGAAAGGCCACAGCTGACTGCCCCTCCATGTCCGGAAGAGACATCCTGCCTTTCCCTCTGCATCCTTCTCCTCCTGCCATGCCCTGCGTTATCTCCATTTGTGACTCGGCCGCTGGCTATAACGACGCCTTCCCGAGCCAAAGCGTCTTCAGAATGACGGAGGATAAAAGCATTTCAAAGTATCCTTGGAAATACTTCGGCAGGTAACCCCTGGTGCCACCATGGCTTTTGCAGAAGTATTGCTGCTGGTGACAGTACTTTCAAATCACGGCATCAGAAAATCTCTGTTCAAGACAGGGAGGAAGAAGATTCTCACCCTGTGACCACTGAACTGTTATTTTCAGCCCAGCCCAGAAATAAATAAGGAAAAAAACCCTACCACCTTCGAGGGAGAATAATCCCCAGCCTGCAGGGAACTGGTTAACGTGAACCGATGCTAAATCACAGTGGGCAAGAGAGCATATATGTATCTGTCTATATATTTGTGTGTGTGTGTGTGTGTGTATATATATATATATATGACAGTTGAAGGATACCAACTTATTTATTCTTGTCTGTGCTCTTACAGTGTATATGCACTGATTTATTTGAATGGCAAGACACAAATTAGCTGCAGTTTTCAGCCGCCCAATGCCACAACACTGATAGCTGTACTCTTCACCAGCGTATTGTATAACACCTAACCCGCACAAGGAAACGATTAATATGGAGTGGCTCTCTTCATTTATCGTCAACCCAAACAAAAGGTCATCTCTTCCGCCAGCAGTGACGCTGGAGCAGAAGGCGATAGCAACACGTTCATTTACCACCTCCGAGCCTCTATAAATAGGCGTATTTTTTTAGCAGTTGGACCACAGCTACCTGGCAGGTGCCATTGCACGAATGACTCCGCACAGGTCACAGCTATGACTTGTTTGGTTTTTTCCAAGACGTCTCTCTTTCTTTCATGGTGTTATTTGTACCAGGGAAATACAGCAGGCTAAAAGCTACATGGTTTTTTTTGTTTGTTTTTTTTTTTTTTTTTTTTTTTTTTTTTACATACCACAGTAGAAACAGTTACCGAGTTATATTTGTCAGAGTCACAGTAGTTTATGCATATTTGCTATTCACAGACTGCAGAATATTGCCAATAACCTCACTGGTGGGGACTGACAACACGGAGATACATGCATTCATGTGAGACCATAATCAATGATGTCTATACTGTATTAAGCACATTCATTTTTTTAAACACCTTCCAGTAAAATCAATTCCTTTAAATTTGTAGTTAAAACTTTTTTTTTTTTCCACAATTACGCACAAAATAACCTGTAAACAATTTGACATTACACTTATGTACAAGTGAACCACGTTGGAAAGTAGAGAGGTAATTCAGTGGGTGCCACTTAATCTACGTCAATGTGCAACAGACTGACTCAGCCTCAGCAAAGTCATTAAGTGCTTGTATGAGGTCCGAAAATGTAACATGAGCAAGGCCCCGAATAGATCACAAAATCACCAAACCCCCCTCTAAGTCCCGTGTTGGCTGGGAAAATATTGCACTCGCAGCACTCGCTCCTCTAAGGCGGGAACGTCTGTACAAACCACAACGCCCGGGGCCGATCGCGTCCTGCAAACACGGGGAAGGGGCCAGCGCCGCTCCCTGCCCGCGCGCCCGCTCCTCGGGGCCGGGGTGGCCCAGCCAGAGGAGAGGGGCGAAGGGACGCCGGGGAGGACATCCCCTCCTGAAGCCCAACAATTCCCCTTCAACCAGCTGGGCCCTGCCATCCTTCTGCTTCACGTTGGTAAGTTTTGTCTGTTTAATTCTGAATTCTGCTTTTTCATGTTTACTTTATCATTGCTATAGCTTAAAATCTGTAATATCATACTTACAAACTGATTTTTTAGCTAAGTGACATCGATGCCGAGAAAAATAAACAATGTCTTTTTATAATATAAATAATTTAAAAGTGCTTTTTTGTTCTTTTGCTATTAATCTACAAAACCCCGTTGGGGCATAAACTATCCATAAGACTGGACAATTATTTTGTACCATGATACACATGGGGCCTTATGCATAAAGTACTCCGAAAGCCAAGTCCACGCACACACTCGCAATGGTGGAAAGGGCTTCAGGGCAGGGCAAGAAGTTGGAAAGTTTTCTCCAGCCTTTCTAGGGCTAGGAGAGCAGTGTGAGATATGGCTGAAGGTCTCGGTTACATTATGGTCATTGCCAATAAAAATCAACCTTGTTTTCTCCTTCAGCCCACAGCTTTGCAAAGAAAATTAATAAATGGACTCACAAAATTAGAATTAAAAACCCAAAACATGTTCTCCACAGTGCTGTGAAGCCTCTATACGCTGCGTGCAGATGATTTAGGGAAAAAATAAAATAATTTGGTCCCCATGGGTCTATGTAAACTCACATGTTCTCCCTCTGTCTCCCTCTGATGCTTTGAGTCCTGCTCAGGTGTTTGTCTCGAGGCTTTTGGGCATGCAACAAAGCCCTTGGAAAACCGGTATTTCTGACCGTGGAAGGCGTAAGCAGGCGCGGGCTGCCGAGGCCAGCGGGGATGTGCGCGGCTGCGATGGCAGCTGAGCTGAGCCCAGCTGAGCTGAGCCCAGGCGCCAGCAGCGCTCACGGCCAGGACGGCGCCCGGGGCACCACGTGCACCCGGCAGCTGCAGGGGGGGCTGTGTCACCCACCTGCAAGGCACGCATCCCGCGGGGCACTTGTGCGGGGGTCTGAATGCCGACCACGCTCCTTCAGCCCAGCGTCCTAAGCAAGGCTTAAGCAAGACTGCTAAACAGACCGTGATAACTAAAGACTGGCTCTGCAAGAGCATCGCCGAACGACCAGACCTGTTTGCCATACACAGAAGTAACGAACGTTGCGAGCAACACAAGTGGATGTGAATTTTATTACAGCTTAATGGCTTTCTCTCATCCTCACTGACGCCAAGTGCCCGTTTTTCTTGAGCAAAGGTATTTTAACAGAGTCTGAGTCCCACTGAAGTCAATGTAAGTTTTCAAATTAGTTTCAACAGAACTTACGTTTGGTCGTTGTTATGCACGGGAAGTAGCTCAAAGCCCGGTTTGCTCCCCAGATACTTTAGAAAGAATGAAGTACTCTGTTAACTGAGTTTCATTTTGGCTTGCTAGTGATAAGCGACCAAAAATGTCCTAGGGATAGACATGGGTTTTCTCACTGAAACAAAGTACAATTGAGCTGAATATTTCCAGAGCTCAAAACCCAGCTACCCTTTGGACAATGTTACTCCAATTTCATTTTCCCCCACTGCACTGCATCCCTCTCCCTACCTTCCCTCCTCGCCTCGTTTCGGCAGGTGAGCGGCGGGGGCTGCAGCCCACCGCCCCTGCGCAGCCCCAGGGAAGAGCCAGGAGGAAGGAAGGTGCCCGACGTGCTGAGCACCGGCCCTGCTTCCCTACTCCCGCTGAGCTGACCGTTCGGTTTGAGGTACCGTTGCGATACCCGCCTATTGCAGGAATTTCTCCTGCCCCTCCTAAGAGTGAGCGGTGCTGTGTCCTGCAGACGGGGGAGAACAACCTTGCCGAAAAGGCGTAAGTATATGCCTTTCATCCCAGATGCATGTATATATATATCTAACTATAGGTATGTATATGTACTTGTATATATGTATATATGTATACGTATGTGTGCATGACACTGTTTTTTATGTACGTGTGCACGACGTTATTTTTGGGAAGAGGTCTTCCAGAGTTTATACATCACCCTCCCGCGATGAGAAAAATCACCACCTCGGTGCCTGCCTGGTGAGGACAGCACCGGCAGGAGAAGGTTCGGTCGCTCTTTCCTGACCCGCTGCCACCCGCACGTGAACTACAGGACCGCCGTGGAGCAGCATCTTTAGTTACCCCGGTGCCTGTCTCCACCTGGCCGTGGTTTCTCCAGGCCACTGCATGGTGCCCCCGCGCTCTGCCCCCCAGCGCCGGCGGCACAGCCAGCCGCAGGGGCTCGCGCTGGCAGGGTCCTGTGCCCGGCGGCGGCCCCGCGGCCGCCCGACGGTGCGGAACAAGGTGCCCGAAGCGTGGCTCTTTGGTGGGGTGCTGTTCTCACTGTGGGGTATTGGTGGTCCAAGGAGACGCAGCGAGGCAAGGAGGGAGAGAAGGGGACCTTTGAGCAGCGGTAAGGGGTGCTGCGGAGCATCCAGCGCTCAGGCTCACCCCCATCGGGGAGGGGCGGATGCTCCCCACCGCTGCCCAGGGGCTCCTCTACAGCAGAGGCTGTTCCGCCTAGAGCCTGCCGGTCAGTCTTTGGAGCAAAATGCCTCAAAGCACAGCCCCTAGCTCCTCTTCCAACGTGAAGGTAGACCCCAGCGAGATCCCTGCAGGAACGCAGCAGAAAGTGCATATGAACAGACACACGTGTGTGCACCCACACGCCTGGGCACCTGCTCTCCTCCGGCTCCATCCTAAATTGTGTTTCCTAGCAGGTTCAGCCTGCCTGTGATTACTGAAGTTTAAGACCTTTATTTCTGTAGCACTGGAGAGTAATAACCATTTCATCTAAAACTGAAGACATGAAGGCCACATAAATCAAGCCCATTCAGGCGCATTTCATTTGGTCTAATTTTTCTACAGTTATTAATCATCGTGCAATCCTGTGCACCCTGAACGTCAGTCTGGGAACACGCACACACACACTCACACACTCACACAGTGCCTGTTCTTCCACTCTGTCACATGTATTTTATAGCCCAAATATCTGTGATATTAAACAGAGCCAGGGAATGATCTGGAGTGGTGGGAAGGACAAGGTTTTAGCTGCAGTCTGCTGCTGAGGAAGAGGGGGGGTCCGTCCCGAACTGCATACTCAGCTGGAAAACCCGAGGGAGAGCCCCATCTGTTCCCCAGTTTTGTTTGCTTGGTGCCAGACTTTGGGGCAAGATGCAGGAAATGTTGAGTAAGAAAAGAAGAATGTTAGAAACTAACAAACAAATAACTAAGAAGAGCCAAATCTGCGGATCTTGTGTAACACATTGATTTCCATGTGAAAATGTGCCTTTTGAGCAGGTAAGCAGAGGGCTGCACAGCTACCCTGCCTGAACTCCAGCGTGAGTATGAATGTCTTAACACCTGAATTGGTTCTAGAGCCTGATCCCAAGAAGTGCTGAGTTTTCTCATTGAGCCCAGCATTTCCCAGGCCTGACCCTCTATTTCACAATCCTCACTCTGCGTTACCAACACTGCATGTTCACGGTAAGAAATAGCACCCTCCTCGCGCGTAAAACCTCAGCAGAGGCGATGCCAAGCTGCCACATCCAAGCCCTGTTCTCCAAAGACTGGGGGATGTATTGCTGGGAGGGCTTTTCCCCCTCCCTACAGCCAGCTCATGCTTATGGAACACTCTGGACAAGTATTGCTTCCTTTTTTGCTGGTAAAATTTGCACCCTCACCAACAAACTTGTATAACGCTTGCAGCTGAGCAATGGGTATGAACCTCTGCCTGTGCGCTCACGCAGACCTTACGGTTCTTCCGGCAAAACAAACCTGTCACAGCCAGGCGTGTGGGCACAACGGAGCCCTGCAAGCACGAAGATACCGCCTTGCTGAAAATGCATGAAGATCAACAGGGATAATCGGTGCTTCCTTGACGTCATTTCCCACAGCAGTCTGAAATTTAGGAGGGGGGAAGCCCTGGTCCCTGCAGGACACTCAGTCAGTCAATCAAAATGCGTTGTGTTACCAGCACTATCAATTCCCATATGTTTTATATATATATATGAAAAATCTCCTTCTTCCTGTGCCTTTAGAAAACAAATAATTTATCTCAAATACTCTAGCTCGTTTGTTCCCAGCTATGGCCAAAACAGGTTAGCTGGAGCAATTCATTTTGCCGTCGCTCTCCGTGGCTCGCGCGCCCCGGCAGCCCGAGCTCACCCCTGAGCCGAGCCCCCTCCTCCCGACGCTTACCTGCTCCAGGCTTTGCTGGCCCTACGCCACCGACCCCGGCTAAGAGCCGGTTCCTGGGCGCTCTCCGGTCCCTGCTGCTGTGCTCACGCGTTACCTGGCAAAGACAGCCTGTTGCAGCCCACAAGACGTGCCCGTTCCCCTTCCCCAAGCTCCCGTGCCCCGGGGGCTGTGGGAACCCCGCTCCCATCAGTGCAGGACCAGCCTTTCCCACGGCTCCGCGGCCGGGGTGCGGCGGATGACATAACAGGGGACCCTCGGCACAGTCTGCCAGCTCCGTCCTGCCACCGGGACACCGAGACGGGCGTCTGCGGGAGGGAATACGGACACCTCCTTCTGGGGCTTGCATTTTCTCTTCAAACGCACACCGCTGGAACGGCGCTGCTCCTGTCCTCTAGCAACTGATCCCCCAGCAGTCAGAGCGCTAAACGCGGCTTCTTAGGCAGATAATTTCTTGTGTTTGCTTCTGTGCGGACAGGACCCAGCGCCTGCTCTCCCTGCCAGCTGGGGCCAATCACTCCTGGCACACGCGCCTGGCAAGCTGCAGAAACCAGCCATCCTCACCAGCACGGCCACTCCGCCTCCGCCGCACTCGACCCCGGAAGAATTCCTACAGCTTTCCAACTGGGATCATCACGCGTTTAACCCACTGGCACCGGGGAGCCTTGTGAAACACGACAAGAGGTGTGGGGAGGACACAGAGGGAACAAGATCATCAAAACCAAGCGGAATATTTTGCTGACGGCAACAAAGACCCACACGCTGTTCCCTGGTCTCCAGTGAAATGCATTTACAGTGCCTCAGAGAAGGGGGGCAGACAGACAGAGGGAGCGGGGAGAGAGACAGTGAGATGGGGTTTCTACTGTTCTACCCTCAAAGACCTGAAGAAGAAATGGAACATCCACAGACTGCTAAAAAATGCTCTTTTCTGAGAAAGTGCAGTTATAAGGAGAGAGCCAGAAAATCTTTAAGCAATATATATTGATATATATATACATATATATATACACAGAGATATATATACACACATATATATATGCACATATATATATATACACATGCTTAAGGTAAACTGTCATGGCATAGCTTGTTTCTTTGAGCTGTGTACATCCCTCCCAACAAACGCACTACACGGAGAACGCAGAAGGCATGCAGTCCACAGACACCCTGGACACTGCCTGCTCACGTGCCATGTTCCCACCGGCACCAGCAGCATCCGCACACGAGCATCTCTTGTTGTCGGTATGGTTGTGCCCTTAAGGTATTCAGCTTGTGTAAGACTCAGAGTTTACAAATAAAAGCGTTTGTCATTGTGCTTCCACGACTGGAAAAATATCATTACCCTATGACTATAAATGTTAAGGTGAAATAGGCAAATTAGGCAGTACTACAGAGATGGATTTTTTTTTTTGTGACCTAACAAATAATTATTATTGGGAATTATTTTCGTATCGCTTAGAATCTTGCTCTAACGGTAATAAGGTCGTGTGCTTCCCCCACCCTGAGCCTATAGGTGGTACTTCCGCAGCAGTTCGGATTGCCAGGGATGTTTCCTTTCTGGAAACCTGTCTGGGATTTTGATTTTGAGGAAATCCTGGATACATTTTTCTAGCTCCTCCTCAATGGAGAGCTTCTCCTTCACTGCTTTTTTCTTGCTGGAGTTGGACTCCCGGGAGCCGGAGGTGAGAGTCCGGAGCAGGTCGCTCTTCCTCCGGATCTCGGACTGTTGCAGCAGCTGCACCGGCCCCTTCTTGGCCGGCCGGTCCAGAGTCTGTATGTTGGGCTGGCGGGTGACGGGGCCGCAGATGACGGTCTCCTGGGGGGAGCTAGCCTCCGACTGGCTGTCGCAGCTCGACGTCGACAGCTCGTTGCACGACGTGCCGCTCTCTCCCTCCTTGTCGCCTTTGCCGTTCTTGCAGCAGCAGTCGCAGTGCGACGAGGACCACCGGGAGGGCTCACCTGCAAGAGGAACAGAGAGCACCCCGGGGTTACGACAGCTCCGAACCCCCCGCCGGCACCCAGAAACAGGCTGCTCACCCACTGCCGGGCTCGCTGCTGCCGGCCGAGACCTGCGGGAGCAGGGAGGGACGCAGCCACCCGGCACGGCAGGAAACCGCTCGGGGAGCTCTCCTGAACGTCACCACAAAGTGTCGGCAAAACCTCCACCCGGCCTCGAGTGGGAGCCGATTTCCATTAACACTGGAGCTGCTTCATCTGCTCCACTCGCATGTGTTGCTCAGGTCCCCTGCGGGTCCCCTGAGACATCCAACGCATGGGTGAAGGTTTTCTGAGATCCTCAGTGAGAAACAGTCACGCGAGGATCCAGGCAGGTATTTAACCAGAGAGAGCAACCACCGCTTCGGGAACCCGAATTGCTTTTCAGGCTTGTAATGATTTGCTACGACCTCCACCCCCCAACCCAAGGCCAAACCCTGAGCAGATCACACGCGGGGCTTTTTCTCCCTTAAGAGAAAATCCTGATGAAGTCCACAGAAATTTTGCCTGAGGAAAGACAGAGAAAAAACAGAACGAGGACTTCAGATTTTGCCATTCCTGATCCATTCCTCTGAGTTTTACCCATATGCGGGGTTCCTTCGAAGCCAATAAACTCACAGGTGTGAACAGAGGTTACAGGGCCAAGGCCAAGGTTACTAGTTCAAGACAGACAAACAAACGATGACTTCTTGGCTGCCAGCGGAAGGCGGCACCAGGAGGCAGGACATGGCACAGCCTGCTGCCCCTTCCCATCCCAGCTACCATCTCTGCAAAACACAACGGGTCCAACAACTCGTGTCGGCACTGATCTTCCCTGGGTTTGCATTTAATAAAGACAAGTCTGGACAGGAGGGAATAAAACTTGTTCGCATAGGAAGGGTCTGTCTGTGCTGGTGTGAGGAGTAGTCAAGGCTGTACCCGAGGTGGCTGCAGGGACCGACAGGTCCCACCTGGGAACACCAGGCTGCTTCAATCCCGTCGAACCCTCCTAGCCTAAGTCATCTTTCTGCTTTTAAAAGGACAGTATCAAATACGCAGTTAAATCCAATCCATCTAATTTTTCTCTATTTTCCATGTTCAGATTAAAACCAAAGACCCAAGGATTCTGCAATGATCTTTGCACAATCACACACAACTGCAGAATCCTACCCCTCATTAGCAACCGCACGTAACGAACCAGCGCAGGTAAGCGCCCAGCCACGGGCTCTGTCCCAGAACAGACCAGCATAAGCAACGTGGCGTGGGCCGGCGGCTCTCCCGTACGGCCGAGGTGAAATTTTGGCCCCACTGCAGGGGAAGGCACCACCACCACCACCCGCACGGCTCCGCAGAGGCTTCACGGCTGCTCCGTGGCACTTCCCTGCAGCCCCGCGACAAGCTGGCTCACAGCAAACACCCCGGCACAAAGGCACCGGTGCCAGGCTCGGAGCCACCCCCCCGGTGGGTTTGTCAGCAGACGGGTTATACCAGGCTCGCTCCCTCCATCTCCTCCCAGCACGGCACGTGCTGCCACGTGGCGTGGTGCCATCGGAGAGCGCAGCGCTACGTGGGATCGCTGCTGGCACTGCAGCGTGAGGTGCTACAGCAAGGGAACCGCGAGAAGGGAACGGCGGAGGAACGGGTGCAAAAAGCAAAACACACAGATCCTGGGTACAGGCAGCTCTCATTGATCCTTTTTTGGATCTTACAGGTAAAATCCTGGCAGCCACAAAGCAATTCAGTGTCAGGGGTTTCGGTGCAGTCCCCAGCACACGGTGAGCACGTGGGAGGGCTGCGGGAGGCACGCCAGCACGGCGAGCCTGGGGAGCCAGCACCTCCGCACGACGCCACCACGGACGCTTCCCCAGCGGCAGGAAACAAACCAAACCAAACCGAGATGGTCCTCATGTCCAAAGAAAACGTTCAGACAATACTGCTCCGCTCCCACTGCTCAGAAAAATGTTCATTATTATTACAGTCTGTAATCATCGCGGTTGTTATACTTTCATTGGATTAAATATGACTATTTGCTGTTTTTTAAAGTAAGAAATCAAACAGCATTCAGGTGACCATTGGCTACGTATGTCAATAAACATCTCTCCTGCAACAAAAAGGATATATACAGCCCACTGTAAGATTCAGAACTGGGTAACAGCAGGCGCCTGGCCTCCCCAGCCTCCAGGGAATAGCATTTGGGAAGCTGTCTTTTGCATTATTGACAGCTATAGCACCCCTAATTTCTCCAGTCATCTCTTCTTCTCCGAGGTTCAACGGCACAGCCAGCTTTGGCTGTCAGACAGTGCAGCCAGAGCTGCCAGCCTCCGTCCCGGCGGGCATCACACCCCCAGCATCGCCCCTGCCCACCCCGACCCTCAGCCCTGCGGACAACTCACGTCGCTTCGGAGGTGGCCTCCCCACGCACGAGGGCTTGGTCGTGCACAGAAGAGAGGCTTTTGGGATGGTCCTTCATTTGCATAACCCATCGGTGATGGGAGCCCCTGAATAGTACTTATTTATTTCCTGTTTCATGTCGTGCATGGCTTGATTTTTTTCTTTTTCAGCTGGAGAGCTGCCCAAACGCAGTAATCCGTGACAAAGGAGAAGAGCTGGCATTGATAACAACTGTTCCCTGACCAAACCACAGCAATAATCAGGGATTTAAATGTCACTTGCAAGCATCCATCTTCCCACTAAAATGTAATTATCATTTCCAACTCATGCAGATTGGTAATACAATCCAGATCAAGAAAAGCCTAATTCAGCCCAGCACCTTCGGAGCAGCAATACAGCCCCTGGTCTCACCCACGAGAAGGAACCGCGGCCCCGTGGCCAGTATCAGACCCCGGCGCTCGTGACATTTCTTACCGCGGTGTGAGGGGCAGGGGACGGCAAAGGGGGAACAGTCGGCTCAGAGCTGCAGCATCGGCCCCGTGGTCTCTGCAGCAGCGACAGGCAACGCGTGGCGCTGGGATCGCGGTCGCGCCGGCAGCTCCCGGGGAGGGCGGCAGAGCGGGGCGAGGCTGATGGGGAATCTCTTCCTTCACACCAGGGTTCAAGGTGACCATTTGCTGCCACCACTCAGGTCCCCATCAAAAAAACAGGGCAAAAAAAGAATAAAAAAAGATGTTGCTGCCAATTTCAAGCCCCCAAGCTTTGGGAGCAGACCCTTGGGGGAGGGGGTTTGCAGGCTCGTGGCAGCAAAATGCTAAAAGCTGTGTCGCTGATAGTCACTGCCCTGCTCTCCCCTTTCTCCACCTTTTTTGCAACATGAACACAGCGCATATAATTTACAGAAACATGTGGGAAAACAAAAGTCAGGAAGCCCCTCCTCATCTCTTCCTTCCTCTTCCTTGTCAATGATGAAGGAGTCTTTCAGTCTGGGAGCTGTGTGGCTAAATTTAATTTATAGACTTGCTTCCAGACCTGTTCTGCATCTTGGTTGAAAAAAGTCAATAATGGCTAAATTGAAATTTTTTATAATTTGCTCGGCTTTGACAAAGGCACTACGTATCGAGCCTTTGTAAAACTCTGATCACACGTGCTTCTGAAAAACACATCCCTGGGCTGTGCTGAATTGCAGCTCCTTATTGCAGTTGACATTACAGCTCGGTGAGGGTGTTCCTGCGTTGCAGCTACTGAGTGCTTCCTGCGAGGGACTGCTCCAGAGCCTCTGCCCCTCCTAAACACAGAACCATTTATTCCAGCCAGCAACCGCCAGCGCTTGAAAGGGAAAAATCAATCGAGCAGGTGGAAGGGAGCTGGTCAGGGTGTTTCTGGCCAGCCCTGTGCAAACACAGAAATGCTGGGAGGGGAGTGCATCCCCGCGAGGGCTCTCCTGGCCAGAGGGAGGGCAGCTCCTGCTCTCCTTTTCAGTGTTTGCTCTGCACTTGCCTGTAATTACTTCTTCTCTTCTCACCTGCAAAGTCAGTCATTTTCCCCCTGTTGCTTGTGTGCATTTAAGGACGACAGTGAATCCTAACGGAGGAAACGCATTCCACGAGCACCACTGCTGCCAGCAGCTCTTTAATGGTGTGCTTTCCCTCCTCTGGATGCCAGCCTCCCCCTGCCCACCACGATCCGGGAGGACAGCGGGGCCGAGCTCCCGGTGGGCAGCGCTGGGATGCTCGCCTGCTCCCACACTGGGACGATGTGCTCCCGCTGCCTTTGCTGCTTCCCCACCCCACGCTGAACTGAATGAAGTCTGAAAAATGGTGAAAAATGAATTGAGAGGAAAAAGGTCACTGCTCGGGTCAGTTCCTATCAGCACGCCGTGCAACCTCCTCCTACATCCCACGTCTCACTTTGAGCATGGCAGTTTTCGGTGCCTCCCTAACAGTTTCTAAGCAAACTCACAGGGACATTGAGCTAAAGCCCATCCACATCCCATTGCAGCGGGACAGCTCAGGAATCCCACACCAAGGTGCTGCGCTCGCCCAGCCATGGAACAAAACTCCAAAAGGTGCCCGAAGTGCCCCAACAACCCCAACACCGAACACCAGAGATCACATATCAGAGAGCAAGTATCAGACTACTGCAGCGGCGCAGGACATTGCTACGATCACCTGGCGAAACTTTGCAAACCTGAGCCAATGTTCGGCACACACCTCGGTCGCGGACACCTCCTCGCAGATGTAACTTCGGAGCTGGGGGGGAGAAGAAGGGGTCCGGCCCCCCGCGCCCCACCGAGGGGTCGGACCCTGCTTGGGGATCGCCGCGTGGGCAGGGGGACCCACCAGCTGCCATGAGGCACATCTAGAGTATATACATCATTATCACAAAACAAGCCTTTTATAAGTTAATTAAGACCTAATAGATGCTAATTTCACTTAATGAATATTCACCAACCATGGGCTTACCCCGGGTGAGCCGGGAGGCAGAAATTCATCTATTCACGAGGCAGAACAGCAAAACCAGGTGAGATCTGCACGCTGGAAAGAGCTGCAGGGTTTGGAGAGGTTCCTCGCCAGCACCAGTGTTCAGCGAGCTGGGCTGGGCTGGCTCCCTGGGAGCGGGGCTCGGCGGGAGCGCTGGCGACCAGCAGTGGATGCTCTGGGTATGCAGAGCATCTCTGCAGCAGATGCAGGCAGAGATCCCCAAACGCCCTGGGGAAAGGCGAGAGCCCGGCTGAGCAGCTGCCGCAGCAGCAGGGAGAGCTAAAACCAGCAAGCTCCTTTTTGCAACCTGAACAACTGCTCCACTCTGCAGAAAAAGAAGGGGCAAAAGTGAACGGATTTCTTTTCAATAAATACATTTTTGGCACCTTTAAACGGTGGGGAAGTCTGTATGCCCAGTTAAACACGCTCTCAAAAACCATCCTGCCGGTCTGGCTTCCAGCCGTCCGAACGCCCCTGCCCTCGCTGGCCTCAGCCCAGCATCACGCAGCCAGCACCCCGCCTGCGTGTCCGGGCAGCGGGCATCGCCAGCCGTGTACTGTTCTTTTAGCTACGAAATGGGGAGAGCTGAAGTTTTACACTGAAAAGACCTTGATATAATCATTACAAGAACAACATGTCAGGCTAGCCAGAGCGGTCCATTAAGAAAACCTAAAGAGAGAGGGCTTTAAAGCTATGGAGAAAATTGAATTGCCTTTTACCATTTAATGAAGTAGGGGAAAAAAAATAATTTTCATTAGGCTATCTTCAGACACCAGAGGAAGAAAAAAAAAAAGGTTCCAGTATTAAGCAATAATACATGAAAAATACATCTGTGCCAACCAGGATCAAAGTAATTACCATGCTAGGAAGTTGGCTCTGTTACTTAAAACAGTACTGTAAAATTATCTGATCTCAAGTCAAACAAGCCAAGCTCCACTTTGTTGCAGTTGCACAAGGAAAAGCGCGGCCACAGCTGTCTAATTTACTGCTTTGCAAACTCCCTCTGCCTACGCTTGACTCAGTCAGGCCCGGGCTGTGAAAACCCCTGCTCACCCCGTGCTTTGACAAACAGCTCCAGACATGGGCTCAGTGAAGTGGCTTCTGTCACCTCCTCGGGAGCCAGAGGATGCCGCGGTGTTCCAGAGGCAGACTTGCCAAAACACTTCTAATAGCCTAAATCTAAAGCCAGCTATTAGTCAAATGAATTCACCAGCTAAATGAACTTATTGAAGGATACGCTCTTTCCGCCTGGAGAGTTTCAGAGACTATGGAGTAAGGAAATACAACAAAATTCAAACGAGGAAAGAAAGCTGGAGATTCTAGACACATCATACAAGATTTAATGTTATCATTTTAAGTAACTAAATTACTCTCAGTATTACATCAATTAGTTGACATCAAAGAGAGGGAAAATGATGGGTCAGTCTGACAGAGAGACATGGTCCAGACTCGGGAATTACAGGTAACACATGCACAGCGGCAACGCTGCCTGTTAGGAATAAAGACCTCAACGCTATCATCAGCAAGGAAAAAGCCCTTTGGGAATTGGGGAGATGGGGAGCAGGTTCCAGAGCTGCGCTACCACCAGTACGGCACGCTCGGTCCCAAGCTGGTCAAAGGTAAGAAGGAGCTGATGTGCCTTAGCAAGTCAGCCCGGTCGGTCCCTGCATGGCCAGGTCGCTTGGCAAAGAGGGGTGCGAAAGAGCTCAGGATTCAGAGAAAAAAAAAAAATCACTGCTGTCTGCCTCAGGCTGATTTTTTTTTTCCTAGCAATGTTAAACTGAAACACTTCAGCCACCCCTAATGAAGGAAAATAATACATTGTTTAGTTATTCAAAAATAAGAAAAGTCACTTTTAAAAGACATTTTGGAGCATGGAAGGGAGAACAGGAGGCAAAGGGCTACTGATTCAAGGCTGTGCCATGTGTCACCTCCATGTAAACCCCTCTGTATCTGGGTGCAATTGGAAGCTGCTGCCAAACCTCAGGTTGCATCAGAAAATGATTCCGTATTACATTGTGATGAAAAGAGCAGAGCGGTGCACTTCACACCTTCCATGCGCACACGACACATTATTCTCCTGGATACAATGAGTTTTCAACAGCAAGAACTGCGCGGGGTGAAGGCAACTGCCCGCAAAAGCGGCGTTCAAGCTGCAAACCCTCCTGGTGAGCTCAGCCTGTGCGGAGCAGGATCGGGCACAGGTTTAGGCTCGGGGCTACACCAACTTGGCTGGCCTCGGAGCGGAGTCTTTGACAGCCGTATGTGCTGTGGAGTGACCACGTGTAAATGGAAATCGATGAAGCGCTACTGAGAAAATGCAGATTGCTGCTAACTAAAAGCAACGGCTGCAAACTGAACTGAAATCAATTAAAAAATAAGAGCTTTCACAGCCATTAAAAAGAAGAGATAAGGCAAGTCATTCATCCCCGTACCAGGACAGCATTGCTGCTCTTCAAGTGTTTTCCAAACATTTTCCAGATCACTTTTTAAAGGACATTTCACCCACCTATTCACTTCTTGGAATGCCATTTTGGGGGAGCAGTTAGTGACTTTCAGCCTAAATTCCCCCCTCCAACACCCTCACAAGGCTGACGCCGGCTGCACCGGGGCTCGCAGCACCTGCTCTGGGCCAGGCTGTCTCAGCGGGACATCCCTCCACCGCTGGTGGAAAGTGTGCTCACGAGTTCAGGAGAGGATGCACAGCCCCCAGAGACAAACCCGTGCTCCCCCCTGCTCCGTACCAGCACTGCTGTCACTTGCTAACGGCGCTGCTGCCCGGGCTGTGCGCGGCCACGTAACGCGAAGATGGGTACGGTGCCTGGTGCAGAAGTACCTCTGAATTAGACAACAGTTAGCTCTCTTACTAAATCCTGCATCAAAAGCAAAACCATACATACCTAGAAGGCCAGGAGACGCATAAACCCGACAAGCTGGGTCGCACTGTATATCAGAAGCCTTTTTATTAGAGGAGAACTGCTGCCAGGGTCAATTTATTCTTTTGGGCACCACTTTGTCATGCAATAAACATTTTTGCTGGAGTCCCAGGGATAATCTAAGCGCCGCAGGTGGGAGATTTCACTGACTTTGGGTCCGGATCAGCAGAGAGCCTTTAGTCACTGTGGGACTTTCAGTGCGCAGGGGATGTGCATCTCGTGGGCTCGTGTAAACCTGCCCGGCTGCATTGCTGCATGGGGCAGGGTCTCCTCACCCCAGTTTTGGGTGCTGTCAGGATGACAGACAGAGCCGATAGGAAAAAAAGAAATATTTCAGCGCATTTTGCAGTGAGAGGAAGGCATCTGCAGCAGCATCAACCCACGCAGGACCCATGGCCAAGCAAGGACAGGTACTGAGCCCTGAGATCGGCCACCGCCCCAGCGGCAAACCGAACATTGTGCTGATTTAACCGCAGAATTCATTAATTAATGTCTAAATGCTTTGAGATTCTTGAATAAAAGGGGCTAATTAATTCTGGCCTGGCTTTCCTGCTTTTCTCCCTGATCTCAGCACACTTCTCTCCCAGTGCTCTAATTATAATTATTATTATTAGAAGCTTCTGAAGAAGCAGTAAAGCCTCTGATGTATAATTGACACACAAACCATCAGCCATCCAGTTTTTCTCTTCTCCTCGCCCTCTTTCACAACAAATGTGCTGCAAGCAGGGAACGGGAAATCCCTGCCAAGAGGGACGGCTGGTGTGCAGAAAACCAGGGAGGAGGGAGAAGTTATGATATAAAATAAAATTAGCACAGGACCATCAAACCAAAGTCAAAGAAGAGTTTTTATTGTGAGAAATAGCACGTAGTCCCTAACCCTAGCCATCCTTAAGTCCACCTCCGGTACGACGGTGTTTGAATTTTGTAGGTCTAAGCCTGGGTGAATAGCCCAACGGAGACAGACCTGGGTTTCACAGGGCAGCGCCTCCCCCTCTCCTGTCCCCTCTGCAAACCCCCAAAGCCTGCGGTGATGCTCCGATTGTGGCGGCTTTGCAGAAGCACTTGGAGGCATCTAGAACTGCCCCCAGACCTGCTGCAGCAGGTTGAGACATCTCCCCCTCCTCGACTAATAGGAGCTTCAAGAAATAGGTTTTTGCATTAGTTAACCCAGAAAAAGGCTAACAGAAAACGTAACACTATTCCCATTTAAATGCTATCCACAAGTAACTTCCACCCAAGTGCTGTGCTGTTTTACCAGGTAGCTGCATCCACTTCTGGGACTGGCACCAGTTTCAGCCTCTACCTGTCCCTGGTGATCACCCCCAGATTTAACCTCTCTAACAAATTATCCAGCTGCTGCACTGGAAAGAAATCATCACCCCTTGCTTTCCGAGCCCACCTGGAAAGGCAGAGGGAGCACAGTCAAAGGTGTGAGACCTCTGACAGATCCCAGCAGAAAGGGTTGACCACTTCTTAGGCAATTTTTCACTGATAAATGCTGTTGTCTTGAATTTGATACATTCTAAAAGAGCACAGTAATTTTGATGACATTTGCACTGGAAAGTGCTCAGCTATATCACTTCAACACCTCCTTTCTTTTTGACATCCATATTATAATATTAATATCAGTCTACAAATAGTTAATTTTCTATTAAAATGTTTCAGACTTACAAAAATGAAATGTTGTGATATGTCAGAATGAGTGTTACAAATTACTATTCTACAAGTTATTTTAAAAATTTGATTTTTTTTCCCTACTGAATTTGGAATGAAAGTACATGGCGTGTAAGAACATTCAGCGAGGTGGAGACTGTAGCTCCAACCTTACAGGCAGAAGAGCTCATTGTTCTCAGAATTGTATTCCTTTTATTCAGCTTCTACAGTTTTCACAGCCGTTTCCCCTGAGGTTTGGGGTTTTTTTTTGGTTTTGGGTTTTTTTGGGGTTGTTTTATTTTCCAGGGGAAGAGGGATGGTTGAGCCTGTCTTAGAAAATAACGAATGGCAGGTGCGTTGCTACAGATATGGAGATAGCAAGGAATTACTAATCAAAAGGCATGGGCGAGTTTCCTTGCTCAGAAAGAGGCCCCTCGCCAGCAGCACGAGGGCTGCGATCGCCGCGGGGCTGGGCACGGCCGGGCGCTGTCCCGACGCAGGGAGGCTGCTCCCAGGGACGGGCATCGCACCAGCCCCAGGCGCGTCTCCCGGGAGACATGGCTGGGCACGGGCAATGCCTTCAGGCAGGGCACAGAGGTTATGCACCACGTGCTTTTTGAGGCAGGCAGGGATATTTTCAGTATCCAGACATTCATTATCTCCACGTGTGCGGCTGTACCAACCTTTCAGTCTGTGATCATCCTAATTTGAGCCATTTTCCTATCCTACTGTTCTCAATCCACTCTCGTCCATTTACGTTGTCCTTTCACCCTTCATTCTTCTTACTGCTTCTTCTGCTGTAGGGTTTTGTTGTTGGTTTTGGTTTTTTATTCCTATTTCACATTCCTTTTCTTCTTCCTTGTCCCCATGACTTTAACCTCTCAACTGTTACCAATTTTTGCCACTCTCCCACAATCTACCTCTTCCGCTGGGGCTGATCCCCATCTGAGCAGTAACTAACAACACTGCCCAGGTAGCCAGGACCACCGGCAGGTGGGGACAGGGTAGCCCCCACGGCTACCTCCCGTCCAGCTCCCGCCACCTCCATCCCACGGGGTCCCATCACCTGAGTGCCTGAGGGGCCGGTGCCCTCACCTCCACACTCACCTTTGCTGCCAACCTTGTGAAGCAAGAATTCTCCTTTCAACACCAAAAAAAGGAAGTGTTGAAGCTTTTAAAAATACCATACACTGTTCATACGGTAAATAAAAAAACCTGATTGCCTCTAGGTCTGAAGATAAGGTAATGGCGGTAAAGTGACAATTTGATTTAGATCACTCATTCATGCATGCACAACACCTCAAACAGTTTTTGCATCCATGCATGAATTAAAGGTGTTGTGATTGATGAGAGACCAAGGTCTAATTGGTGTTTTAATAAATACATTCTGACTTGGTAATCGAGCTAGATTTATCAGCAGAAAATGCCCCTGTCTAAATGAAATTACCAAGGTAAAGCTTAGGAACAACGACAAATGCCATGCAAGTAATTGGCTCTGGGATCAGTGTTGGCAGCAGGACGGACACACGGTAGATTTATTTGCATTTAGGATCAAGTATCTTTAGTAAAATTTCAGCAAGCAAACAAAACCAGGGAAGGACTTGACAGTAAACGTTATTGGTTTGAACTCTCCCGTATGTTCAAAGGCAGCAGCAAAGGGGGAGGAAGGGAATCGGCGGAGGCGACGGCTGCTGCCAGGCACAGTTCACAAGCTAATACAATTTTTTACCCTTCTAGGAGCAGCTGCGGACCCCTGGGTGCTGCTGTGGCCAGGACCTGAGCTACTCTCCACAGATACCCGCTTCCTTCCTCGTCCATTCTACTAATTTAAATTTTCTAAAGCTTTTTGTATTTAAATGTTCTAAACTCGCCACCCCAGTGTAAAAACCAGAATTGTTCGCCCATGGTCTCTCTGTCTGTCTCATGCAAGAGACTTTCAGCCAGTCCCTTGCCAGCACATACACTTTTATCAGGAGTCTCCCAGTACTTGGTCATTTTACCAGTACTCCTGCGAGCTTTCCTATAACACTCAATTCTGGAAACGAACTCCTGTAAGAGTATGAAATTTGTTTGAAAATAAAAAAAATAAGTTCCCCAAATGGTGGAGAAAATATGAGACCTGGTGTTAAAACACCAGAAGGCATATTAAATGAGCCAAAGTATTTACATATGGATCTTTCTCAGAGTAACATGTGATGAAGTTAAAATTCTGAGTGGAAAGAGAAGCACAACGTGTGAGCAGCAGTATGGTAAGAAACAGAAAGCGTTTAGAGAAATTGGTCAACTGTGGTCATGGACGTTGTCAGACCGTTTCTGAAAGTTGTGATGTACCCCAAGTTGTACTGACGCCTCCTTGCACTTCATAACGAAAGCCTTTTTATCAGAGGAAAACTGCTTCCGTGGTCAATTTATTCTTTTGGCATCATTTTGCTGTGTAATAAACATTTTTGTCTGTACCTGCAGTCCCCCGTGCTGGCCTGCCTGGAGACACAGCCTGTACCTGGGCTAACTGGCGCTCGTCTAAACCAGCAGACACGTCCTGGGAGGACCCTTTGGCTTCGGGCAAGCACAAGGTCTCCCACCAAGGCATGCAGACGGTGACGGCGGCCGGCCGTCCTGCTGCAGGAGCAGCCTGGCCTTAGGTCAGCATCCTTCCCAGGGAGCGTGGTGGCCGCACCACTCCGCACCCTCCGACCAGCGAAACACATGGCGAAGGCTCAGCGCAGAGAGTGACTCCATGGCGGCTTCTCGGCAGGCTCTGACCAAGCCTCGCAGCTTTGACACGGAGGTCGGAGGGTGGCAGGAGACCCTGCGGTTCAGTCTGCGTGACCCTTGGGTGAGTCATTTCCTCGTTCAGGAAAACCCCGCTCTGTCTCTTACTATGAAGATGTGCGGTGATACCTCAGCAAATGTCTCCATCCTTCATTCGGGTCATCTGCCAACTTTTACTTGTTTCTGATTATGGTCTCTTCAAATCAATCTTTTTTTTTTAAACCTCTTTATCAGCTTAACCATTGCTGTCTGCTTAACCGAATCCTTCTCTGGTAGCACTGTAGGAATCATTCAGGCTTGCACAACCCAGATTTATCTGCCTTTCTACCTTTTAGTTCTCAGCCACTAAGTAAAATCTTTGGCCAGACTGAAGCAAGAGCATAGCTGAGCAATGCTCTTCCAAGTCTCACCTGTATTTTTCATCAACAGTTTAGCAAGCATTTAGCCTGAAGAAGAAAAGTAAAATGAATAGCCTGGTTTGTAGGAAGAGCTGAAGAGATCTGACTGTTCAGCATTTCCAATATAATAAGTAGCAATTCAAGGAGTAATTCAGCGCTGCTGGTTTCCTTGCTTTGTACTCCCCCTTCCAAATACTGTGATTAGAAATAATATTTGGCCACCAGGACTGTGGCATTTAAGTATGTTTTTCCATTGGGAAAATTACATTGATATGAAAAACTGATGCATAAGTTTTCCTCTGCCAATAGTGTTTGCTTTTTCTGTCCTTCTGCCAAACATCCCTAGCTCGTTTAAGTTGGGTGCACAGAGGATTAATAGCTGCCACCACCAGCATCTCCCTTCTTCAACTCCGGCCTTGCCCCCTCAAATTTAAGACTTTTCTGTATTTTCTTTTGATTTATTACTGCTGTATTAATACCTTATCGTAATACGAGCTTTCCTTTTACCTTCTGTTACTTTAAATTTATGCGCAAGAACCTGAAAGTGAAGTCTGATTGAATTAACCCAGCCTGGGTTAAAGAGCGAGGGCTTTCCTTGTCTTCTCTGAACAATCCCCTGGCGTCAACCTCGGTGCGAGCTGAGACCTGCACCACCTTTCTGTTAGCAAAAGGTGTGAAACCCTCTGCAAGGGCATTAACTCGACCAGACCAGAAGCCAGGGAAGTAATCAGGGCAGATGGTGGATTGAACCCCCACAGTTGTTTTGCACTGACATATTCCTGACGTTTGTCAAGAAAGAAATTCCAATCATCTATTAATTAAAACACAGGTAAAACCAAATTGGTCTGAATAATCAGAAAACGTGTCCCCTCCCAGTGCCCTAATTTTAGAACTACCTGCATGAGCATTACTGCAGACTCCGCAGCAGCTAAAGCAATGAAATTCAGAATTAGATGAGTGTCAACAAAGCATTACTGCCTAAATGCAAAGCCAGGGCAGTTTCCCCAGCACGGCTACGCCACCCTCGGCACCGAGCCGGGGCAGGAGCCCACCCCAACGCTTTGTAGCCGTCACTGCACATAGCTCCGACCGAGTGTGAAAGACCTTGAGATACGTACATATATATATGTATTTCCATACATACACGTAAAAAATAGTTTGCATTCAAACTTGAGCCCTGTTTTGGACACCTCTTTTACTTAGCAAAGCCAAAGCGTGTATTTCTCCTGCTTCTTGAAGATATATATTATAAAGTGCCAACAGATGGTTATAGTAACATAGGAGCCACAATTTTTGAATTTTTGAAAATTAGAACTCATGAACTCAAAAATGCCCTGGAGATATGAATAGATATGATATCATGTCAGCCTATGTTGTTCCAATTAATTGCAATCAATTGCTAATTGAGAGCTATTTTAAGACTTGTCATTACTCTGAACATAATGTAGAATAATCTGTGTGTTCCCCTTTACCCCCACCACAAATGCAATTGGTGCAAAAAAATCTCAGGAAAGAGTAAAAAAGAGTAACAGGAGCCTGGCTCCTGATTTCCTTCTGCCTCTTTGGCAGGTACAATAAAATTAGGAGCTGTTGATTTAAAAAACATAAGAGACAACAACTGAGTCAAGGAATCTCAGTCACTCGTTGGGGCTCCACCTCCAAAACTTTCCAAACTGGCAGCTCTGATATTACTGAGTAAATACATTTGCTTACTCCCTGGATTTCCAGACAGTGCAAATGTCTCATTTGTTGAAACTCATGTCTTCAAAGAACATTGTACCTCAAACCCAAGCAATAATAATGAAACAGGGTCAAAGGTAGGAGGCAGAGAAGAGCCCATTTTTTGTATTACGGTATGGGAATGGGTTGTCCAAAGAGATGTCACGGACTCGAGAGGAACTGGAAAATTTGGTTTTAGAGGCAGAAAAAAGAAAAGCTTAAAATACACCTAAATTAATAGGTTTGCAATGGCACCACTTGCATAGGACCTGGCAGCCTCCAGAGCTGCCAAGATGAAGCCAGCGCCGGCCTCCGTGCAAGGCGGCGAGGAGGACGGGCGCTTCGCAGCAGGGGTGCAGGCAGAAGGGGAGAGACGCGCCCGTCACCCCGGAGGGGCACACGCTTCCTCCCCTCACCAGGCCTGGCGCACAAAGGCACATTTCTGGGCAACTGCCATAGGCAACAAACGTGTTATTAACCAATTAGTGATTTCCAAATAGGAAGAAGAAACGAAGTAAGTGTGCGATGCTCCAGAGCGGAAACCAAGAGGCACAAAGGAGTGTGCTCCCAGCAGCCTTGCTCAAAGCCACCGCCTCGAAATCTACACTCACGCTTCATCTGGTTTTTTTTACAAACAAGTGCATATACTCACGGGGAAAAGAAGCACCATTTGGAATTAGTTTACCAGGCAACACAGCGGTTTGGTTTGTGTCTTTAGCATGACTGGCTTTACAACAAAAGCCCCCAAATCCTGACAGAGTCATTTTGATGTAAAAATCAGATGACCTAAATAACTACACAGCATTCAGTAACAGGCTGGATGCTCACTGCAAAAGCTGGTGGAGCAGTCAAATCCAACAGGGATATAACTCTCGGAGGCAAGAGGCATTTACAAGTAAGACCAGCGTGCTCAAAGACAGCAAGTCTGTCATTCAGCATCTACATTCAGACACGCACCAGCTTGACAAGCTATTTCATGATGTCAAGTAGAAAAATCCCCAGGCAAAGAGATAACTAATTCTTAAATGAGGAGTTTCTGCTAACAGTGCTGGTTTCAACCAACCAGTAAGATATATTTTTTTAATCAATCTACAGTTCTGCTCTTGTCATTGCATTTTATTTCACTTATAGTTGGAGCAAACTCAGATCTCCTTTTAAAAGACCCAAGTTAAACTTTTTTCACCTGATCATTTCATCACATACTCTCCCACCTTTCATTTTCCACCTGGTCCCCATATATACATACATACTATATATAAATATATATCTTCTTGGATCCTGTCAGTGGCTTCTGTGGACAATTACACTTGCCATCATCACATGGATAAATTCACCCCCTTTCACCTCTTATTTGTTCTGCTCTTGCAGTCTCTCTCTTGCTCCAGTTTCTTCTCTCTCATCTTTTACTCTTAGTATCAAGTGATTTGCTATTCTTGGAGTATCCTCCCATTGCCTCTTTGTCTCTACTCCAGTGCTGTTCCCAAAAGTCACCCTTTCCACAAACTGTTTATGGGGCCTCCTCAGTCAGGTCTCCCCTTGGACAGTCCAGTTTTCCTTTTCCTTGGGGTTACCGACTTCTTGTCTTTTTACGAGTTCTCTTCCTTCACTTTACACATACGCAGCATGGGGGTTTATGATGCTATAGATTAATAATTAGACTGTAATAATAAGCAGTGAGCTGTTACAATTCACAACTGAAATGACTCAGTTGAAAAAGGGCAGGGGAGGATTCTTCGAATTTAAAACCAAGGTTACTAAAGGTTAGTTAATACAGCCATGCTGCTCATCCCTGAAGAGCCAGGCTGGCTGAACAGCCCGCCGGGGAGGAGGGGAGCAGCCGCTGGCTCCCGCCATCTCCCGGGAGAGCTGCAGACGGCTGCAGCGAGCCTGTCTCCCATCGCCAAGGAGGGGGCTGCAGGGCTCCCCCCTTTCCTGGTACACCCGCCCAGCATGCTGGCAAAACCCAACGCCCGCGTTGGACGCTGTGCGAAGGGTGGGAGACGGAGTGAACCAGCTCTTCAGTGCTTGCTCCTGCAGGTTGGGCAGCGGTACCCGCGTGCCTGGAGGGAAGCCGGCTGTGAAGCGCCGCTGAGCATCACCTGCACAGGCAATGGAGACAGCTGCAGGAGCAGCACAGAGTCATCAACCTACAATGAGTTTATTAGCGGCACTTCTTTTCTGCCTAGTTTAGCCCCATTTGCCGGCGTTCCCCCCCGAGCCTGGATGGCACTGGCAGAGCTGAGAGGAACAGCTGCTTTCTGGAGGATGAACAGTGACGTGATGTATGTCGTTATTGTGGAGTGAGATGAACCATGGCTTGGGCACCTGGACCAGGTGGCGGCGAGAGGGTAGAGGACCAGCTAAGCAGCCAGAAATGGCTCTCCCACAGAGAGATCCAACTGAAAAAGTTGCTTATTGAAAACAATTACTTTGGAAATCACTTTCGTCTCCCTGCTTAAAGCCATTACTAATCTCCTAATTGCCATCGTATGGGGTTTTTTCTTATCCTGGGCTTATTTTAAACAATTTAACGTCCTTCAGTTATCATTTAGCGTTGCAGAAAACGGCCACACGCACCCCATGCGGAGACACCAGCTGCACAGCCAGCAGCTGCCCGGTGGCTGCGGCACCTCCCGACCAAACAGGCTGCACGTTGGGCGGTTTTCACCAGCTGGCTTAAGGCACCATTCCTCCATCCCAAGCATCCCTCCCCAAACGAATCGCAAATTACTCCCCTAGTTACCACGACTTAATGTTGCAGCAGAAGCACAGTTGAGTGCAGTACCTGGCCAGCGGTGTTTGCAGTGCATTCCCTGCTTATTTATTGCTTAGGACCACAGTGGTGTTTCTGACAACGGGCACTAATAAATAACTCGCGTTCTTTGCTGTAGCAGCGTGTTTTCAATAGGATTGAACCAAGCCTCATTTTTCATAAACAGCTTCTTAAGAACAGCTTTGTGTGGCGCTGGCACCCCAGGCGATGGATCGCAGTGGGTCCCAGCCTGGGAGCCGTGCCACAGGGAGCAGCGTGGGTGGTGGTGGCTCATCGCCCGCCCCGAGCTCGTCCTGCTGCTCAGCCTCGCGCTGCCCAGAGCCGCCGAGTCCTGCTCCCCACCAGCGCGGTTCAGCCGCATTGAGGGAAACGCTGCGGCTACAAAGAAAATCAGAAAGTGAGGGGCTGCTAGGTAAGGGAGCAGCCCTGCAGGGCTGCTGTTTATTAATTATTTGGAGCATGACAAAGGCAGCTGCTGCCACAACAAAGGAGGGAAGTGCGAACCCGCAGCCAGGGGCACGGATGGTACCGGAGCTCTGCATCAGGGCTGCTGCATTTCTGGGAGTATCAGATATCCCTTTCCGTAGGGGCAGATGCCTGTTTTTTATGAGCTATTTAAGACACTCTCTCTGGAAGTTTTCATTTTTTTTCCTGTCTGAACCTCATAAATAGCCTTCTGCTCTATAGAGATAAATTTGGTTTATGTGAGAGAAACATTCCCAGCCACAGTGGGCTTTGCCTTAAATCCCATATCTTGCTGTTTAATGTTGCTGTGGCTTAGCTTGGTTTATTTTCTATCCTCTAAGTGGCGAGCTGAACTTTAAGAAATGAACGGTTTGGTTTAACAGTTTTAGCATCTAGACCAAAGCACTTTTGCATTAAATAAATGCATGCAGTGGAAGACCCTCCAGATACTGCTTTAAAAAATCCAGCACTTTGTTCCAAATATTTTTAGCACCAGCTTCAAGACCAATTAAGTTACCCATGCCTGGGCAATCCTAAATGCTCAGAGATCACAAGCTTTTCTCTTCTGTGAAGTGGACAGCCTCGCGGGGACGAGGAGGGTGCTGAGCTGCGGCGGGAGCTTGGCAGGGACAGCAAACACCGCAGCTGGGCTTGTCCTCCCATGGCAAGGCAGGTCTATGTAGGTCACTCCGAAGCTCCCTACCACACAGTGTTAGCATGAATAGAATACCCAGCTATTTCTATTTTTACAGTGTATAAAAAAATAAATGTAGAAACCACCCAAAGCCTAACCTGCCCCATCACTTCTGGCATCAGGGAAGGCGCTGTGCAGAAGGGGAAACGGCCTTCAGACCAGTAATTCCAGAAAATGAATCAGTAACATTTGTGAACCAGCTCCATGGGAATAAATCCAAGTGAAATCTGGACTGAGTGATATTTAGAGATGGAAAACTACTAAACGAAACACAGCACCCATGCCTAGGTGATTGGAGGGGATGGGCTGGAGCACACCGAACCAGATAAATCTCTTACTGGAAAGTGATGGGGAGCCGGGCACAAAAAAAGGCAGGCTGGACATGGTACCCTTTGCTGTCCACAGCCGCGGAAGCCACCCGACAAATCCTGAGGCAGTGACACTGCTTGGTGCTAAACACTGGCAGCTGCATACATAGCCTATCCAGAGGTTTTTCTACCAGGTCTGTAGGGTTTTTCCCTAATGGGTCTAGAGGATAATTTGATTTTTTCAAGGTGGGCACACTGGGTTGGATCAGTTTGGGGAAACTAAACTGGTTTTACTTAATGAATACACAGCTTTGCCCTGCATTTACAGAAGAAGAAAATACTTTCTCTTTTTTTTTCTGCTGAATCTAACAGATTATTAGATGTTCTCTTGCACGTATTTCTACAGGAGGATGCAAAAAGTCTTTAGAGATGTTAGTGGTTCCTATTAAACTCTGTAGGGTTTTAGTATCATTTACAGAGACTCTACCGGTATCAGCATTATTAAATTCCATATAACTTCTCCATAAGAATGCAGAAAATCTCAACGATTATGAGTCCAGTACCTCTGTGGATGAAAAACAGATTCACAGGAAATCTCAGAGCATTACAGATGTATTCAAAATAATAATAATGGAAGGATTTTTCTACACACTGTAATGTGGAAATGCGTCAAACACGGAAAAATTGGACTAACTGTCCTTTGACCTAGAAAAAATGTTGAAAATTTAAGTAAGCTCTCAGCTACGTAAAGACCTGATCCTAATCCCTCTGGAAATAATGTAGCATTTCCACTGACTGAAAGAGACTTCAAAAGAGCACACCAGCTGCAGCTGTAGCATCGCAGAGTACTTCTATACTCTTTACCTTATAGACACTTTATTTCTTTAAAAATCACTACATCTCTCAGCTATCCAAAAGCTAATAAGGCAGATTGTGAAGGCAGGTTGAGTCTAAAGAAATCTTCAGAGATTAAAAAAAAAAAAAATATATATATACACAGAGAGTTCATTTCAGGATTGTATGTCAGGCTTCCCAGGCTGGTTTAGTAATTACTCCTCAACATAGCATCTAGTAGGCTGGTGATGGAGCAGGAGCAGGTCATGGGTAGGAGCAACCTGGCTACGGCCGCTTGGGTAACTGGGCTGTTTGCACAAGGTGACCCACAGTTGTTGCAGAGGAAACCTACATCTGCAGGAAACAAGACACAGAGAGGAATATACGACAGGTTCACCACCGCTGCGTTAAGGTGATGGGAAGGAGGTTTCAGAGAAGCCCTGAGGAGCAGCCGGTGTTGCCTCCGTCTGCTTGAAGTGGCAGAGCCAAGGAGGAACTGAACATACAATTTGTGTTTTCTTGACTTCGGTTATTTGTTTCGGGTTTGTTCAGAAGTGCTTGTAATGCATTTCTAGAGCAACTGAATGCAGCGCTTCCAGCAGGCAACAGAAATCAGCAATTACAGAAACCTCTTCCACCCAGTCCATGAAACAGCCCTCTATACAGTGGAAGCCAAGGCAGACCCAGTCCAGCCCAGCTGGTTGTGGACCCGAGCAGGGACCTGGACTGGTCTCACCCACTCACACGCTGACGGGGCGCGACTCACAGAGGAGAAACGGGATCTGCGGCAGAACTCAGGGAAACCTTCCCACAACAGGAGAAGCAGCCATAACTCCTGCAGGTCTTCAAACTCACGCTGCTTCTGACATGTAACGAGACGTGGGGTATCTCCTTCACCACGGTCTTCCACACTGTTTCTCTTAGCAATTTTTTCTCCAGAAAAGAAAAAGGAATTTACTAAACTAGAGCTGAGATTCTACAAAATTCTCAAAAACATTTTTGCCTAGCTGCCTGTGGGCCCTGTTTTCTTTTGCTCTCAGACATCACCGTGACTCTGAACCGCTCTGTACGCCTGCGCCACCCTCCCCACCTGCCGAACACATCTTCACCCACCTCCCCGTACACGAGTTTCCTCCTGTGACGTCTACACAGAGAGTAATACTTATGGGTCGTCTTTCCAATTAAATCCATGGACATTATATCTTGAAAAGCAAATACTTAGGAGATGGAAAGCCGAGACAAGTCAGGATCTGGGATGCCGGAATTCAGGCTGAACTGTAGACAGGTTTCCTTGACTCTTGCAAGTGTCCTAGCACCGGATCAGATATACTTTCTAGCAAAATAAAAGTAACTGATAGAAATACGTTTCTTTAAACACAAAATCTTCGTTTGGTTGAAAAACTTTGTGTTTATTTCCTATTGCATTTTAAAGAAAACAATCATTCTAAAATCAAATTTGGAGAAAAAAAATGTTTGTTCTGGGTTAATTTTGCATTTAATTTAGAAGGTTCTATTCATGGCAAAATTAATGAATAACTGTTTGCATTACGATTTTGAACAATTTTTCCCCCAGCTATTTCCACAAACGGAAACACATAGAAGGAGAACCGTGCTTTCTACAAAGTGAAAAATTAATTTCACCCTATTTATTTCACCCTATTTGTAGACAACGCTGGTAATAAAAACAGCCATCAAAGAGGAGAGCGTTGGCCACCCCTCCCATCACACCTCCCTCCGGCTGCGCCGTGCTCTGCCGCTCTTTGGGAACGTCTGCTTTCTGTTGCGTGCAGCCCTGAGAGCTAAGCCGGGAGCCTCTGGTCACCAGCTGGAGATGCAGCAGGGCAGCTTCTTGCTGTGCATGTGTCCTCGGGAGCTGGAGCCAGGCTGGGCTCTGCAGACCTGGCGGGGAGCAGGCGCAGGCTGGGGGAACGTGTGACAAGGCCCAGAGGCAGTGGCCACGCAAACGTCTTGCTCCTTCCAGCAGTTCACAGAGCAGCACTTGGGGTCCCATACCTCTCTCGGGGTCATTAGCTGCTCCTCTTGGCTTCAACACCCGTGCTCACAGAACGACGCATTCGTGCTGCAGCCCGTCGTCTATCTCAATCTATGTCATGGGGAAGCGACCCCGAGGAGTGTAGGCATAATGTCCCTTGCAGACAGACACCTTCTGAAAATTGCGCTAAGGAAGGTGCCCTGTGGTGGCAGGAATTCACATCGTGTCACTGATCCAGCCAGGGCTGAGAGGGGCTGGAGGGAGGGTACCACTGGGAACCGCCAACAAAAAAAATGGAGCACAGCTCATTTTGCCTGTTAGAGGGGAATTTCCATGTACCCCCAGACCTCAGGGTTTCCCAGGCATGAGGCGCTTTCCCTGCAGCCTCCAGCTCCAGGTCCTCATCTGCTGGCCTAGGAGCGGATCCTGCACCGCAGGGTGTCGGGTTGGTGACGAACCAGCAGCCCCAGCCAGACCTCGTGCTGGCAGGGACAGATCCTGGCTGAGGGACCGCCACGCCCGTGTATATAAAGGTTTTCTGAAATATTAAAACACATGTAACTGCTTAACTGAAGCGATAAATGGGCAACACAATTATTTCACCAAGTATCAGATACTGCCTTATGGCTGCCACAATAGACAAGCTATTTCAGTTCGAGTTCCAGCAAACACCTTGCAATGTTTTCTAAATATTTTATATTGTAGGAAAACATACTTCCCACATGTGCCTGAAAGATTCAGAATGAAACAGGCATATTATGGGTGTTTTTACCCTTTTTTTCTTTTTTCTCTCCACATATTTACTTCTTGCACCGTGTAAATCATTTCACCTGTCATTAGCCTGGGAATGTCACTCAACTCACATAGGGTCCTTTTTTTTTTTTTTTTTTTCCTCTTTTTGCTATAGGCGCAATAGCATTAATTTGACAACTGGGCTGGGAATAAATGCCATTGGAGTTTCACGTGCAGCTTGCAACAGCAAAAAAAAAAAAAAAGCACCTACGAAACTCCACCGTGAGTAAAGCTGTTCCTCCAAGTTGTCATCCTTTGGTTCAGTTTAGCAGATATGATGAAGATGACATCAACTGCGTACTCTTCTGCTCGGTCCCTCTGAAAGCGATTTGCACTTGCAAGCTGCCCGTGGGGGTTTGCACAGGGCAAGGGAGACCCTGGGTCCCGGGGATGAGGAAACCTCCCTGCACACAGCTCCGTCACTGCCAAAGGGGAAGGACTGAACGGTTGAAAGGAAGAAATACTCTGGAGTTATAACTCCTAAGGATGCATTTTTTTCCTTTCAAGAATGGAGATGGAGTCCTTTGCTTTGTACAGTGCTGCTGTTTAATATCGGGAAGAAATGTGACTCTCCAGCCAGCTCTCCCCATAGCTGGAGGCGTGCTCGCTTTCTGAGGGGGAATAAAGCAGTGATATAAAAAAGGAAGAGAGATATAAATCCTGTCCCTGCCCCAGAAGCTGCCGCGGGGTGAAGAAGAGCTGTTTACCAGCACAGGGGCCATTGCTCGCTGCCCCCGGCCCCGAGAAGAGGGAGCCATGCTCCGGGCTGCCCGGCCCCGCAGCCAGCTGGAGACGCGCTCGCCAGAAATGCCAAACCCTGAACCCCTCCTGGCCTGTGGCCAAGCTGGGGCTTCATCAAGTGTTGCTTTTTTTTTTTTTTTGCCACGTTACACCTCCCACCAATTCTGCTTTGGCGCAGGAGTTTGTATTTTAAGTCCTCAGGGCGCGCATCGCCGCGGCTGCACACGCAGGCCCCGAGGACGCGGCCCCTCGGGNGCTCGGGGGCCTCCGCCCTGCCAGCGTTGCTCTGATGCGTTTTACACTTTCTAGATGAAAATGAGCGTAACCGGGAGGGCACGCCGGCGAACACCCGGCGGCTGGGCAGCCTGGGGCCCTCGGCACTCTGCGGCTCCAGGCCGACAGACCCCACGAGGCGGCGCCTGCAAAGGCGTTCTCCCACATAAAATCTAAATTTAAAAGTAATTACAAAACGTGGTTTCACAGGTGGTATCAAATAACATCCAGGGAATAAGATGACCTTGAAAAGGCCTTTCCTGCTACCCATGGCGAGGCCAGCGCGTAGGAAAACAGGCCGCGCCGGAGGGCAGATGCACCGGCCCAGCTTCATCGTGAAAGACTCCCAGCCTCCACCTGAGAGGGAAGAACTCACACTAAAGCCATGCAGGCAATTACATAGTAAAAGTCTCCTGAGATAGCAGTGCAGTTTTAGGGAAGCAGAGTGTTCAACTGCTCTAATCACACTAATTACTTGAGACATTGCCTTTCTCCCTTCCCTCCCGGACCCCCTTGGGCCCTTTTGCCTTCAAGTCAGCTACAGAAACAAAGTAATTTGGTCAAGAAAGCAGCTTATTAACACACGATGCAGCTCAGCAGCACAAGAAAACACAGAACACCACAAAGGTCCATCCACCCTGATGTCCTGACAGACAGACTGACCAACCCAAACATGGCAGAGAGGCTTTCTCTGGCAGGGAGGGACGGTGTGGTGGGAAGGAGAGCCTCATCCTGCACCTGAAGGGCTGCAGGAGCCAGCTCAGCCTCAGCCACCCTCGCCAAGGTGGCCAACATCCCGCTCCGCCTCCCTGGAGCCTGCTGTTGGGATGACAGACCGCATCCCAGCAATGGCATGGAGGCTTGGTGCTAGCACAGATCCGGAAATCAGCTCCCCTCTGCTTCCCCAAGTCTGTTCTCTCCTTTTTCCTCCATACCTCAGCAGTCCATGGTTTCAAAAAAAAAATCTCCCTCCACTCTCTTCTTCTCAGCTTAATTCCCAGACATAAGGAAGTCAGTTAGAGCTAGTTTTTGGGAGTCATTTTCTTTTCCATCAGTCTCAGATGCTAGCACAGGGACTGGCTGCTCCAGTCTTTCCTATCACTTAATTTTACCTAGTGAAAACTAAATGCTGCAACCTAGTTATAGTGCTCAGGAAAGATAAATTATATTCTAAATGCATGCATGACCTGCTGTTCAGAAGGCTTGTTTTAGTGTTTTATGGTCTTTATTTATTGATCAGCCAGGAGATCCAAATCTGGTACTGCGAGCTACCTGAGCCAGGCTGGGAGCTGATGGGAGCACTGGCTCGGCAGCAGGAAGGGAGCTTGCCGGCAGGCTCCGTCTGCAGCAGTGGAGGTGCAGGGTCTGGCTCCCCTGTGCATTGCACCAGCCTCATTTCAGCATCACTGCTCAGCCAAAAATAAGATTAAGCAAGCAGTGAGTCCAGTTTAAGTGGTGCAGACAAACAGAAACATGATCGTTAAATTGAAGAAAAAGGCCCAAACTATAATTTAAAGAGCCTAAATGTTTCAGCTTGAACTCAATATATTACTGTGTAAAAAAAGCTATATTACTATGTAAGAAAAGCTACTGCTTACACCATTCTCATCCTCCTTGTGAGCTGCTTGGGCTCAAGTCACCACTGTGGCAGCCTGCTCCATCCTGACCTGCCTCCAGTGGCTTTGCACCCTCGTAAAGCTGCTGTCAGGCAGGTGTGAATCTGGCCAAAGGCACCTCCTGTTTCCCGGGGGAAGTTGATGTTCCTGACAGCTTTGCTCTGCAGCCATTAGAAGCAGCTGTAAATCCCGTGATTTCTAAAGGGAGCTGTTAGGCATGAATTAATGCGGAATAACGCACACACATCATGGTACACCGCATGCACAGCTCACCCCAGCTGATAGCCTCGGGCAGGGCTTGTGCTGGGCAGGAGCTGCGTGGTGGTCCCAGGACTTGGATAACAGGAGCAGACCTGCGTGGGGAGCCGGGACTTTGACCCGTCAGGGTCTGGGTGCAGTGGGTATGGCTGGCTCCCTTCTTCACAAAAAGGAGGGAGAAGCTGAGCAGCTTTCAGCCGGGAGAATGCACACCATTTACACCCAGAAAGTTGCAGGCTCCCTGGGTGTGGGATGCTCACGGCTGGGTGCACAGGTTAGCAGGATTTATGCACTCTCTGGGGCTTAATGTTGTATTTCACACTCGAAGTTCAACCTATTGCCTTCAAAAAATAAAACAAACTTGTATTCAACATGGGATATTAATCTCTAACAGAAAATATTTAATTAATACAGTGAAATTTCATTTCATGGGTACTTGCATTTCTGCTGTGATAAGCATTACTTGAAGATCAGCGTATCACCAAAAACTGCCTAAGACAAAGGAATCATTCGTCTATATTGCAGTCAAGCATAACAAATAACCAGCAGTATTTTGGCATAGCTCTGTAACATTTGCTGTATTGGTCCTTTACATGAATAATTTACAGCTAAAGGTCTGTCTCATTGCCATCACCAAATCAAAAGCCATTTGCACTAGTTATGATATCACAGTGACAACTTGGCTGAAACAGTTGTCACTTTGGCAGCCTATACATTTCATTGAATTTAATGGACTTCTCTTACATATTAAGCAAAAAAAAATTAAACCAAACATTACCATGATCCGGGGAAGATGCACACATTTTATTACAGTTACTCAGCCTCACTAAGAAGGGGCTTTGGTGCAAAGGGGCTGCGCCTGCGCACCCCATGCAGTTTAGCTGCAGTGTGGAGGGACAGAGGGAGCAGACCCAGACACGGCATTCCCGGGGGCAGAGCCAAGCAGCAGCGATTCCCTCGTACCAGCCCTGACCTGGAGACAGACAAAAGCAGTGACACGCACAGCCAGGATGTGCGCTGCTCCTCTGCAAGCACCTGGCCCTTTGGGCCAGCACAGAGGGCAGATAAAGCATCAAGACCTCATCCAGGTCCCACCAAGTCCTGTCCCTCCACCGGTCCTCTGAGCGAGAGCCCAGAGGAGTGGCATGAGCACAGATTTTTCTCGCAGCGCCATCCATAATAGCACACACCCACCAAGATGTCAGGGAGTGTGCGTTTCTAGGGAATCACCGCATCTCCAGGCAACCCTCTTCGGTCTCCTGCCTTACAGTATTAACCAGGCCCTTCTGAAACGATCCTACCAAGCTCAGAGGTTCAAGACAGAGCTCTGTTACCAGTCTCCAGGCACTGCTTTGAAAAAATTGTAAGCCAGAAGAAGGTACTCTTTTTTGACCCCCACAACTGTGCTTTGTTAATATTTGACTTGAGATTGTTCTACAGAAGGGATATTTGGTCCTTAGCAAGGGGGCAAAAAGGACTGTAAGGAGCACAGGCTAATGACTTGCCAAGACAAAAAAAACCCTCCAAATTTTACTCATTTTTTAAGATGTGGTTTGATGGCCAGCAGATAAGCTGACCTGAGACGCCTCATCACTGCAGAGCAGCCCTCGGGCTACCCCGTCCTCCCAGCACAGCTGCTGGGACTGGGCTCACCCCATGGGCAGTGGGTGCCCAGGGGGGCCGGAGCAGGGGCAGCCAGCAAGGAGGACCCCCGGACCCTGCCGCGCGGGATGGGGCAGGGAGCTGCTCTGCCATGGCACACGCTGCCTCCAGCCAAACTCCTGCTTATTGCGGGTAGTTTGTCATTTGGAAAGCTTCACAAATCCAGTGAAGTCAGATTCTCATTTACACATTAAGCCTTTTTATACCTCTCTTACTGCGTATGAGGGCCATAAAATAAGCAGCAATATAATTTACTTGTGCTTCAAGGCCCCTTTACAGAGCCAAAATGATTTATGGGGCCTCCGTGCACATGACCGACAGGCCCTTAATATTTAACAGCTGTAAAAATATTGCACAAACGCTATGCATTACTGAGTCAGTTTTGGCCTACAAACATATTAAGATAAGTTTGCATACATTGCAACTGGTGAAGTATTAATCATTGAGTAGTTTATCCTGCAAATTTATTTTGTTTTAAAAAAAACCATTCAGCAGATATATTTGTCCACTCCAGTGCACATACATATTTATGATATGGTTATTGGTCTAATATATGTTTTTTGGTATCCTCATTTCAGGATATTCATAATAAGAGTCAAATCCATCCCTAGGAAAAGAAAGGGAGGAGGGCCCAGTAAAAGTTTTATATGCAGGGCTGCCGCAAAATGCAAAATGCTGCTGCCTGCATCCAGGGGAGCTCTGGAAATGAGCAGTTGCAGCCTCTTTAAATATTAATGGCTTCACTGGAACTGTTGTGAAAGCACTGGAGAGCGTACTGGAGCTGATGCAAAAACGCCAACACATGAAGCAGAGCCTGCAGGAATCCCAGCAAGGCTGCGTGCTACGTGCTGCCCCCAGCGCCAGCTCCCCCTGCACACCCAGGACCCTCCTGCTCCACAGCTACGGAGAGCGCCCCTGCTCCCTCCATCTCTGCACCGGCATACATCCAAAGAAGCAAAGTGGATGTTAAAACAATGAACAGGTACACATAAGAGTAGCAAAAGGGATTTGTCTCCCAGCTTCTTTCAGCCTCTGCACGAGCGGAACAGGAAGCTGGTGGCACAAAGCACTCCTGGGGTAGGAACCAGGTCCCCGGCAGTGGCTGCCCCAGCCTCGGCAGAGCCCACAGCCTTTCCACGGGACCACCATTCCAACACGCTATCCAGCACTTCTCCACACACAGTGTGGGGCTCACGGCTCCCTTCGGCCAGCACAGCGACTGCAAGCTCAGTGCGCAGCCAGCTCCGGCACCATGGAGATCCTCAGCCTTGCTCCGTCTTGCTCCTTGATGTGGGGCCACGCCAGGTCTCATCTGAAAATGTTTGGCGACAGCGTGTTCACATCACACTGCCGGACGACTCCTCGGGGTTTTAGGGGAGCACTGCTCACACCAAAAATGCACTACTCGCTTCCCAGTGGCTGTTAGTCCTCGCTTGAAAGCCCCCTGCTTAAAACATTTTGATGATGGATTGAAGGAAAAGCCGTGTGATTTAGGTAGTCATTAACATCCTGGGAAGAGCAAAGTCAGCCTGGAGTCTGCGTTGGATAGCGAGTCTACAAGAGCCCATAGCACGTCTGAAATATCACATAGGCAAGCCCAAGGGGACCAGTGTTCAGTCTTGCTGGAAACAGCTTGTGCAGGCAGGTAAAAGCAGATTACACCCTTACGCCTACCATGACAGACGTACGCTGCCACATGAGTCCAAAAGCACATACCTGGGTACCTTTTAGGGAAAGAAAATTCATATGGAAAGCAAGTCCTCAGCTCAGGCTGGGCTTCCTCCTCCTCAAATCCCAGCACTGCCCCACAGCCTTACAATTATCAACTGCGTAGTCACGCTTGATGATTGTATGATATGCACAAAAGAGGATTAGAAGAAGGCAACACAACTGCCATTGCCTGATTAACCTCAGCCAGGAGTTGAATTCAGACCAGAAGTACCATGCTAACAAATGAGAGCTGGCCCAGTGCGTTACCTAGCCCTCTTTCAGTCCATCACTAATACAGGGTTTAATTAAAGACTCCGGGTTGTGCGCTACGACCACATGATGTGGAGGCAAGTCAGCTCATCCAGCAGAAGGAACGGCTGAAGAGCTTGGCCAGCAAGACAGGTAGGTCAGTTATTCTGCCTGTTCTCACCACTGAGAAGCACTGGCATTGTCAGAAATACTGTAATTCATGCCCTGTGTGCTGGGTCTAGCAGTCATTTAATGACCCTAAAAGGGGTCCCTGTACAACCACAGTACGTCCACTGACAAATCTGCACTGTGATTATATCACTTTAGTAGCTGAAGACCAGTGTTTCTGGTGCCTACCTTGTCAGCTCGTTGTGTCGCGGCTGCAGCTGCCTACCCAGCTATGGGTTACGCAGGAGACAAAAACTCTGTCAGATACATCAAACAGGGAAAGCAAGACTGACGCCTTGAACAGGACTGCCGCAGCAACGCCTGCTTCCCCTTCAACCTGTGCTTCCAGACCAAAAGTCAAGGGCAAATCAAGCAGCCATCCAAATGCACAAGCATATCTGAGCTACGTGCCTGCTCCAAGCCAGCCAGTGCTGCTGCTCCGGATCGATCTCCTGAAAACCCCTGTCTGAATTCTGACATCTTCTCTATGTACAATCGTATTTTGAGGCATTCATATCCAACAGGCAACTTTTAAGCAATTCAGAGCATCATGACTCTTGAATTAAAAGCCCCCAGGCTCAGTTGTTTTAGCTGACCTGCTCTCCCCACAGCAGTAGGATGTACCCATCTGTTGGGGGCCTGATACTTCATCCGCCCTCCCCTCCGTGCTGCTGCCAGGCACTGCCCATCGCAGCGGGCGAGGAGGGCACCCGCGGGTCACACCGGCTGGACGGGTGCCCCGGTCCCTCCGCACATCCCCGGTTTGCACCCGCTGACAGCACTGCCCGGCACGAGCGGGTATCTGCTGTGCGTGTCATCGACATTCAAACTAAATGAAAACCAGGACAAAGTGCCTCCCCTCGCCCCTACAGCACCCAAAAGCACACAGTAGTATTTTCCACTTATTTTCATTTCTTTGTTACGAGTCGGTTGGCAACACTGAGATTTTCATTTGGAGCAAGATTTTTCCTTTCTCTCAGGTTCACACTATAAGGATTGAACATGTTTCTAAAATCACCCCAATGACTCTTCAGAAGACAACTGAACCATCTAGGCAATGTCGTTCTGCAGGAATGGGAGATTTCAGCCACGTTCACACCAGATAGGTCAAAGAAGAGGTCCCTTATCAGAGCAAAAAATACCCTGGAAGTGGGTCCCAACTCCCCACTAGCAGTCTGCGCTGCTTTGAAATTTAAATGAGTTGCAAGATGAGCCACCAGCATCAGCCCATGTCCAAGAGCAGCTCTGAGAGCTGCTTTGTGCTTGTGCAGGCATCGCACGCAGCTCGGGCAAGACCTTGCTCAGCCCCCCCTCTCCAAAATGCCCAGAAAGCAGGAGCTGGACTTCAAGCAATTGAGAAAGAAGTTGAAGTTTCTAGTAAGCTGTGAGATATCCTCCAGCTCCCATCACGGCAATGAGCCTGACGTTCTTTTAGGAAAATATAAACTTAATTTCAAAACATCTGGGAAATTCCATTAAGTGATTTATCATGCAACTGATGAAACTGCAATTTAACTTCAAAGCCCTAAACAGCATTAAAGAAGGCCTCATGTGCTCAAATTAACAGTAAAATATTTGACACTGAAAATTATTGTAACAGCAAATAGCGTTGTTCTCCAATTAGCCTAATGCAATAGATCACTGCACGGGCAAGCATCCCAGCAGGCACTCACTGGGATGCGCATATTCGGGTTCGCGTACATGGCCTGTAAGTGCAGACAGCAGAGCATTACCCATGCAGTAAGGGGGGCCCAGATGAACAGACTCGGCCTGCTCCAGCCCAGCCAGCTCTCCCCTCTTCACAATGTCATCCTCAGAGCAAAGATCTAAATATAGCAGAACATCACCTGGCGGGCTGCAACCTAGTCACCCTCCGTACCTCACCTCCGCGGCATCACAGGCAGCAGGAGGATTTTGCAGGAATTAAGGCTGCAAAAAGAAAAGGCCCTCCTGCAGGAGCTGTTCTGTGCTGCTGCCTGAGCCTGCAGCCACCCCGGGCCATTCCTCCTGCTCGCAGGAAACAGAGGGGCAGGAGACGAAGCATCAGTGCTCAGCCAGTGCGTGCCTAATTAGTTTACAACTGTCTCTTTCAATAACTGGTGAGTAAGATCCCTATTGATCTAATTAGCAGTAAGAGAAGGAAATTCTGCCTTTTTTTTTTTTTTTTTTTTTTTTTTTAGTTNACAGCTAAAGAGCTCCATTAGCTCCATGCAGGCACACGTGGGCAGCAGGGAGGGCTGGCCCCACAGACCGAGCATCTGCATCCTTCACAGCCAGGTGCTCTGGAGAGAGCCCAGCACTGCACACAGCCGAGGGCTTTGCAAGAGCACACCTTGACGTGCCCAAAAATCCCAGTTCTGAGTGAGGGCCATGGGAGCCTGCAAGCTGACTCCTCCTGCAGAAACTGCCTTATTTAACAACCTTGGCCCTGATTTCAGGCTATAACTGAAACTAGCAGAGGAGACAAGTATTTATGCCCACCCTTGTGTTTCTTCATGTTATCCTCAGATAATGCCTAGGGCTGCTCTAATTCAGGCCACCTGAAGCAATCCTCAGCAGAGCCAAGCAGCAGCCCCAAGTGACAGGAGCGCACAGAGTGGGCAGGGAGCAGCGATGGAGCCGCTGGACCCATCCCACCGCTCCCACCCCGTGCTGGAGACGCACCAACTCCGCCGCAGGGATTCACGCCTGGTGCCACCCTGTGCACCAGCCTGCACGCGTCTGACAAGGAATGCAGAACGGATGAAGAATACCACTGCCTGGAAAGGTTTAGTTGCAAGAAGGGGTCAATGGAGGGGGGAAGGAAGAAGAAATACATTGGTAGATGGTATTTATTTATCTTCTGAAAGGAAACAAAGACTTCCAGGACTGAAGAGCTCAATTAAGCACTTCTGGAATGACAGATTTACTGCTTGCTCAACAAGCAGTACATTTCCATACACTTCAAACCAGAAGTAAAACCAGAATGAGAGAATTAACCAAAAGATAAAGAGAGCCTCAGATAACTCAGGAGAGGATCTACCACCCTACACAGAAACCAGGAGCTGCTACAGAGCAGGGTCAGACAATTTGTTTAGCAGCTCTTTTGTCCCTTGGAGGGAAGAACTGCCCTGGGGAGACGATGTGGCTCCCCAGCCTCTGCTCACCTGGGCAATCCCAAAGGCCACAAAGGCCCCAGCAAACCACCTCAACCCCGAGCAGGCTGGGGGATCCACCACAAAGGGATTTCAGCTGAGGCTTGCTCTGTCAGGTTGAAGACTCACCCCCATCTCCAGCTGGCTCTTGTGGAGACAGTTTTTGCTGAAAATAATTATAAAGCAATTACTTGTTGGTTTTCTTTTTATTGGTTCCTACTTTTACTCAGAGCCTGTGAATGGAGCTGTAATTAAGCGCACGGTGCTGTGAACACGCCACACCACCGTGACAAACGACGCGCTTGACTCCTTGTTCCTCCAGCTACGCAAGGGGCAGAGCAAAGCCCTGTTAAGGCTCTGCAGCTACATCTTAATAAATACTCTGGTAGTTATTTAAACCTCAAAAATCAGGTGCAAGTCCTCCAATTTAATCCTGTGCCTTCAGGGGCCATAGAAAGTGCTAGACTACGTGCCCCTCCAGGAGCAGTAAGAAGTGTACTTTTTATTACGGGTCCTCTGCTGAACAACAATCTCCAGCTCCATTGAGGAGATTTTTGATTAAAGCAGACAGAGGATCGCCGACATTAGTTAAGGTAAAACTGTTTCCAGCCAAGCTATCTGGCAAGCATTTTTTATTTCAGCAAACCAGCAGCGATGGCAGGAATTCAAGATTTGCAGGTGCCCAGATAGAAGCTCAAATCCTCCTATTACTAAACCTCCATGCAATTATGGCAGACAAATTATTGTCCCTTCCTCCTTGCCCAGACTTAGAAAGGATTCATGGTTTTTCCATTTCAGGCAGATTTTGAAAGGCACAAAAGACTGTTGTGTGTAAAACTCCCAGTGACAATCAATGATGCTTGGGTCCTTATCAATCATTATGTCCTCAAAAATCTTCACCTTTGTGTGATTAACATATTGTTTCTTTGGCTCTCTTCTTGATTAACAAGAATCGCAGAGCAACAACCACGCATCCTATCATTACTTTCTAAGGGAGCTCCACAATTACATATTTTAATTAATATCCTTGTTCATTTTAGAGAAACTTTGGGTTTAAGTCTACTTTTTTGGCAATCAAATTACCTCCATATCGTGGTTTGAGAGCTTTGCTCCAGCAGCCTGGGAAAAAATGCAAATGATGAAGAACATCACTCATGAAAACTTCTTTTTTCCCTTTTTCAAATTAAAATTTTGAATTTAACCCAAGATGAACAGCAACCTATTCCACACATCCTTAATAGTGAAAGGCTCTTCTTTTGTGATATAAAAAACCCCTTACATCTGCAGGTTTTTGGTGAGGTCACCATGACAGCTGTCAGGAGTCATTCTGCAAAGACATCTTGAGCAAAACCACAGACCAAGCTCCGCCATCACCACTGCGCCACGGAGCACGCCTGAAGCTGGTTTTCAATTACGTGGCACAAGGGTCAAAGCGGATCCCCAAGGATCCCACAGCAGAAGTCTGGGACCTAGCCCAGGCCTTGGCCAAATGCCGCGTTGCACTAATCCAGCCACAGGTGGGCTTCTCAGAATCTGCATTTTAAAGCTAAGCGTGGCCAGGACCCATGTGATGCCACAGCTCCTGTGTCTGCAAAGGCCACCGTCCTTTTCCCTGTTTGGACCATTCCCTTTCCTCTCATCCTTTTTCTTCTCTCCTTTCCACAGCTGGCTGTGCTCTTCAGCCTCCTCCTTCTGCCTTTCAATAGGAAGACAGGGGAGACGGGGCCGGGAGCTCTGCCCGCAGCCGGCCACATGCCCGCGAGTGCTGACCCGGGGCTGGCAGGCAGGTGCCTGCAACCACAGCTGAACACCGAGCACAGAGTCCTCCTCTGAACCACATTATCCAGGTCATCTGTATTGCAATTTGCCATCATAAATTCTCTGCTTATTCAGTATACTGATTGTACCAGTAGTACCATGAAAGGAACGATTGCACAAAGCCTATTGAGTACCAGAGCGTGAATCAGAAATAGGAATTCTCCCTGTGATTAGAAAGAAAACGGTGCTGTAACTTGCCTTGGAAGAGGGTCATGCATTCAGAAGCATGGCAAGAAGGGAACTTTTTTTTTAAATAGGGGAATATTTCTGTGGGAAAATATAAAAAGCTTTAAATTTGGATATGTAATTTTTGGTTTTGCCAAGTCTTCCTAGCTGAAAAATTATGGTTAGTCTTATCCCTGAGCAGTCTCCTTGTTGTACTAGTAAAATTGACCTGGTGCCCATTGCCAAATTCCAAACTGAGGGTTGTCAGTATGTGGATTTAGGATCCAATTTGTCCTGCTGGAAAGCACGAGTCATGAAACTTGCATTATAGACATCCCCAAGATTCAGAGAGAGGTTTTTACCCTAAATGAAAAATAAGCCAAGCAACATTGAAGCTACAAGCGACTTTCAACATGAGCATCCATTTTACTGTCAGCCTGCAGGCATTTTCCCCCTAACCACGTACCTTTGCCTTGGAAACCGTCAGCAGCTGAGGGCAGGGCCACCCCACCTCTCCGGGGCCGCTGCTGCTCCTCTTCCTCTCCGCGCTCCAGGGTGGCCGTGGCAGAGGTGCCCACGCACCCACCGAGCCCTCCCTGGGTGCGGGGGCTGCTCCCCGTGGCGACAGCTACATCCCGTGGCATCCGTGTAAACACCGTATGCACCTCTCAAAACCACAGTCAGAACGCCAGGAGCAATTACTTAATTGCTTTGATCTGTACTCTGGTGAGATCCATGGAGCATAATTATATTCTTGCTTTAAAAAGAGTAAAGAAGAAAAAAGGCTTTATTTTGATGTTTTAGTGTTTGCTTCTCAGCAATATGTGCTTAAAGGGAACTACGGTAATTTATCTTCCCTACGCTTGCTTTCCACATCCGAAAAAAACCAGGAATAGCTGCTGTACATTTGCATCTCAATTTTAGCTCGAGCAACTTGACAAGGATTCAGCTAAATGAATCGGCACAGTTTGCAAAGAAAGCAGCTGAGGTAAACAAAACCTCCGGGGATGCTGACAAAAAAATGCATTAAAATCAGGATCTGCTCTTTCACAACGAAAGAAATCCAGCGCTTAGAGTATGATCTGAAGTTCACTGAAGCCCCTCCATCAGCTCCAGCAGCGATCGATCGCAGCCCCCGTGGCTGAAGCCTGCGGTGGCCAAAATCCAAGACCTGCTGTGGAGGGGGTAAGGAGGAGAGCACAAGCCCCTGCCCAACCGTTTGGGGTAAATGGTGGAAAGAATAGAAGCAGGGGTGAGTGTGGCTGCCGGTGCCTGGGCAGCGCCGCAGCATCCCCACGTCCTACCACCGCGCCAGGGACGGCAGAGGGATGGTGGAGGGCTGCAGGTACCACTGATGGGTGTCTAGTGACCAGCTAAGCTCCCACCGGGCCCCAGGGTTTTATTCAGAGCAGCTCTCTTACAAAGTTTCATCTGAGAGCGTGAAAAATGCCTTCATTTTCAATTCACTCAGGAAAAAGTGAAAAAATATTGGCCAGCTGCACTTTTTATGGGGAAGTTATGAGCACTGATCTTTGAGAGCTGAAAGATACGTACCACTTCTGCATAACAATTGGCTTTCATGTTTTTCAAGAGGGCTGTTCCCTTTACTGCCTCCTCACTCCAGGCCAAATTCTCTCCTGGTCTCATCTGCCGAGGCTCGCTGCCTCCAGCCACGCTACAGCAATTTACCCAAACGGAGGCTTTTACCCTTTGTTTTAACCCTGCCTTTGTCTGAAGGTCACGCAGGCTCAGAGGGAGATGTTTCAAAAGCATCGAGGACTTGGCTGACTCTAATCCCCGGCTTCAAGGGAAGCAGAGGAAGTTAATGCAGCATGCTTTCAGAAACCCTCCCCGGAGTCCATATTATCTTAAAATGCACATGTTGGAGAGGCTAAAAGCAGAGGTGGGGCTGCTCTGACTGCTGCTGCAGGAGCTGAACAGACCAGTTTAATTAGTAAGACTGAGCTAAGATAGCAAACTTTCATCTTTTGATACTGCAAAGAGGACACAGAAGAGGCAAATGATTTAAAAGGTGCCCGTTGCCCTGGGCTGGCTTTCACCGGGTACCATTCCCTTTTGTTACTTGGTTCCTTTTGGTCCAGTGAATTCAGTTGCTTATTTTATTTGAAAGAGTGGGAGGAAAAACTACTCCTACGTACAAGTCTGGTCAGGTCAGACCAGACGAAGCGGCAGCTCCCAGACTCTCTACTGCTTTTTTTCCCCCATCAAGGCTGCCCAAAAATCGCCATCTCAGCAAGAACATGACCAGCGAGGCTGCACGCGACAGCCGTGGTCAGCTGAAGGCTCAGGGAGAACTCATCGCCACAGGTTTTACTCCAGGACAGAACAGCAACAGGCATCAGTTTAAGAATCTCCATTTGCCACCCATACATCTAGGTCACATACGGTGGTACTCCAGCACAGAGTATCTATATAACCCACCGAAACGGCACTCGCTGTCCCAGATGGTATTTATGGGTTTAGACACGTATTGTCATTTTACAAAGTACATATGCTTGCATATAAACTCGCCGGTTTTTGATCTCTTGGCAGCAAAGCCGAAGCACTCTTACAGGGCTGTCATCATCGTGGCCTTTCCAAGCACCCCCACAAAACAGAAGAGTACGTTACTGGCGTATGACCAGCCCACCCTACTGCGTGCCCGTAGGAAGCGCTGTGCCCGTTGCAACGCTGCCGTGACCCCTGTCACCCAGGGCTGTGGGGAGATGTCGCAGCAGAATTTCCCCTGCAGACCACTGCAGACGTACATAAAGGTTTCATTCATTTCCCCTCTACTCAGAGCAACTTAATCAATTTTATACTGTTGTACAACAAAATCTAGAGCACGTTTCAAGAAGGTAATTGGTAAGGCTCATAACGTTGACAGTTAATCCAGGCCACGCAGGAGCTGTATCTATCACAGCATCACCCAAAATTCACCTTCCTGCAGGTGGAAGGTGACACCCAGTTTTGCAGCAGGCTGGTAATTCAGTTCAGTCCTAATGAACTTCAGACTTTAATAATGTCCACCCAGCAGATTAAAACAGGCAGCCAAGAGGCTGGTGTCAAATCAAGCTACCCCGTGTCACCATCCTCTCGGTCACAATAAAAACCTTTATGTCTGCTGCAAACAGCACAAGCCTGATCTTATTGCATCGCTTGGTGTACTATCCACGTTGGTAAGAATCTAAGCAAAAATGTTGCCCCCCCTTTTTTTTTTTAAGCAGAAAGATAAAACTAAACGCTTGGATTGTTTTATGAAGAAAAGCTTCACACAGGAAAAAAAAAAAATCTGTTTTTCCTTGGAACCATCTTAGGACAGTTGTTTCTCCAGAGCAAGATAACGCAAGTGACACAAGAGGCTATAAATTATTCTTTTCAGAAAGCACCTGTGTGGCCATTTTTATCCGAGACATAGAGAAGGAAAGGCCATAGACACAGTATTTTCAGTGAAACATCTCAAGAGTACTTCGAGCTAGAAATGAATATACAAGCTCCCCTCCAGCAACAGATTGCTTTCTAATTCACAGAATGCAAATGCAGATGCTGTCCTTGGCACTTAACCAAACTATTGCACAACACATTTGTTTCTAGAGTAGCAGCATTTAATACAGTAGCGGGAAAATAATACCTGGCACTCACCTGTATTTGCCTGGCTTTGTTATTTCTGCATATGATACTACAAAGATCTAAACTGAAGACAAAACCCAACCCTGCAGAGATCTCAGGCTGCCTTTCCTGGCAAATAATGAATAGAGAGGAAATTTAACAAATATTTCCGTGATGTCCAAGCCTTCCAGCACTACGGTCATCTTAGGCGTCATTTTCTGTAACGAGGTTACCCAGTATAAATGCCGCCTGGCTCCTGGGACTCCAAATGGTTAAATTAAAAAAAAAATAATAAAAAAAAAAGTTGTCAAAGCCAGTGATTCAAAGTCTCTTCCACTTCAAAACACTTTGGCTCAGGATCAACAGAAAGACAATTAATCTGCATTACCACCGCGCAGAGCCTATTCTCCGTCACCCAGCTCGATGTGCATTACAAACAGGCGTTGGGATCAGCGGGGGCGACGGTCACAGCCCTCTGCTCTGCTGCGAGCCCTGTGCCCAGGAACGCCCGGGGAGGAGAGCCAGGATGGTGGCAGGGAGCCCACCCAGCCCTGCTTTCTACAAACCAGGAGTGTCCGTTGCTGCCAAATAAAGAAATTCAGGAGAAAAAAAAAAATACCCACATCTTTCCTTTTCCAGAACGACTCCAACAAAAACCAGAACACACCTGGAAACCAGAAATGGTAAGCGAGGGTCAATATCACGCCTCCAATAACAAGTACGGGGAGATGCTATCAGTTTTGCTGACATTCTCTCCTTCTGGTCCCACCTGGCTCCGCGGATGTGGCCCGCGGTGCCCCTCCGAAGGTTGGGAGTGCTCAGAAACCTGCCCGGGGCGGCCCGGCACCTCCTGCCCCCCCATGGCAATCCAGCGGGGTGGGGGAGAAAGCATCTCCTTCCCGAGGCAGAACCCCCCCCTCCGGGCAGCTGACACTTCCAGCCCCTCTTTTCAAAGGGTAAAAACTACATGTCCTTACATTTCAAACCACTGAAGTATATCAGGTTTTAAATGCGAGGGTCACTTAAGCTGCAGGTTACACCTTCCCCCTTGAAGCGAACCCATTTCTGCCCCACAGGTTTCAGCCAATGGTTCCATCAGTAGAAACTTTCCCGGTAAAACAATTTTGAAACGCTAGGGATTACTGACTTGCTATCACCTCACACAAATTACATCTTATCAAAGAAGCACTGAAGTACGTAATACAATTACTCAAAGAACAATTTACTGGTGCCAGAGACTGTATTTTACATGTGCCGTTGAATTTACAGTTTAAGACTAAATATTGTCAGTGAGCACCGATCTGATACGCTTCCCTCCTTTGGGTTTTTTCTTCCTTCCTCCTACTTCTTTTAGCCCCCGAGTCACACGCTAACGTACAGCTGGAATTAATGACAGGCTAAGTAGCTCCTAGAGACACGAGTGTCCAAACAGGAGCCCCGGCAGCAGTCACAGCCACACCGCCCCACCAAAACCAGCTCGCGCATCCCCAGTACCCGCAGGAGATGCTACAGCGCTGTCCGTATGCTGCATTTCACTGGCACTCTCACCTTTAAGCAACCCTGAGCTGTAACAGATAACGATGTGTAACATATATAGTATAGTAATAATTTTTCTATATCATATCATTATAATATATGACAATGTTACGTGTGTGCGTATACATATATAAAAAACCCCTTTCCACAGGGATTCATTCAGAGGGTTTTGCTTTGAGGACAACTTTTGGGCAAGGCCTGGATCCTGGTTTACTGATTTGATGTCGAGCGAGCTGGGTGCTGCTATACAGAACACCAGCTGCCGTCCTTGCATTTATGCCAAAAGCCTGCAGCAGGCACTCTGTGCTGTTACGCAGTGAAATAAAGAAAGAAACCCTATTTTCAGCTACTGGAAACCTTGGTAGAGTCACGATCTCAACACAGCTCCTCCTCCGCAGAGCAAGAGGGGACAGTCACCACACTCACAGGAGCAAGATTGTCTGAGCTCCCCAGTACTGGAGGGGAAAAGGTTATCGTTTTTGCAAGAATAAAGCCCAGAACAGAACCAAACCCCGTATCTCTCACAATCCCGTCAGCACCAAGGACACAGCCAAAGAGGCTCAGAATTGATTTAACAAGGACCTTGCTCCTGACCGCAGCTCCTGGGAGGTAAGGCAGACACGTGCCCGGCCAGACGCGGGGCTACAGACACACTGGGACCACCCTACGGCGCGGGAGGATTTGGGTCAGACCAAGCGCATGGGAGAGTGCAAATGTGGGCCCGGGTCTGCAGCTACCCGGGCGGTAACTGGGCTCTCATCTTCCCTTCACCTAAAACGTAAATACAGCACGACGAGAGGTAACAGAGCAGCGCACAGGGGACATCCTCGCAACGGCACCAGCAGAAAGACCACAAGGTTCTTGCAAACCATTTACGTAAGATGTATTTTATGCATATTTTATGTATACACACACAAATATACATCTGCAAAATACGCACATATTCTGCATTGCTTAAAAGTGGAGACCATTTGGTGCTTGTGCCCACCAAATCAACCCAACCTTTTGAATCTTTGAGGTCTGTTTCATACCCAGGACCCTGGGGACTGAACCCACCTCATTTCAGGTGACAATATGACGCCAGTTCCCCATCCCAAAGATGTGCTGGCCGCCGTGTGCTGCTCGGTGTAATCACAACTCTTGTTGTGCGGTTCAAGGCAGACAACTTCACCTTCTATGTCTTATGTTGGTTAATTATACACATAATTTCTAGATTTTTATCTATTTATCCAGATTTATATACTCACAATAACCTTATTTACCTAGAAAGGATGTTGTGTAGCCTAGTAAGCAAGTATTTGATGACTATTATCTGAACCTTAAATGTTATTACTAATAAAAATGTCAGCTTGAAAATCAATTAAGTCCCATGGAGCCAGATTCTCAGCAGAGATGAATCAGTTTATTTCTGCGGAAGTCAATGAAGTTAAACTAATTTACACAGCTGCTAATACCATACAGATTTCTGAACAGTAATAAATAGTCTGTTCTTTCCTTTATTTAAAGAAAAATGCATTCCTTGTTTAAGAAGGAAAAAGCCTTGCTGTAATAGCTACTGAGCTTTTTGCCTAAGTGAGGTGCTGCCTTTTTTTTAAACCAAGAAGCCAAAACAGTTTTTGAATTCTTTGCCCTGTATAATATCGATTTTCATCTTTGGAACCCATTCACAGTAAAACATGAAGATTCCCTTTTTGTCAAGCAGTCCCTTTTCTAACTAATTTGCAGGCTCAGAGATGGAAGCCTCAGCTAAAGGAGTCTCTTCTGCACAGACCACGTTGGGTTAGCCGGCGCGGCCGAGGAAGATAGACGGGGTTCTGCAAGGAAAGAGTCTGACAAAGACTCTCTCTTGTCACTAATTAAATCTAACTAAACCTCCCAAATTTTATGGCCCTGTGAGGTCTACCACACAAGTATTTCATGCCTATTTTACTAGCCTGAATTACAAACACTGACAACGTGATTTAAGAGAACAAATGCTAAATGCTACACTGCTCATGACAAACTAGCACACATCCCGACAGAAGACATTAATTTAAGAAAAACAGCAGAGCCCAGGCAGAAGAGTTTGCTGCTGTGAAAGATCACTGTTGTTTGCCCTTCCCGAGAGCCACATTTCTAATTCTTAATGCTCACGACCCAGCTGGTCCCAGGCTTGCAGTTGGTCAAAGCCCCCAGTTTGAGCATGAACCTTGGGCAGAGCAGAGCCTAACGCTGCTGAACATCAACGCCCGCTCGTCCTTGCAGGGCACAAAACCAACCCCATCCAGCATTACGCTGAACTCCACATCTGTATTAACCTGATCCTCCGTTTCCTGAAGACACTTCTATAAAATATTGAAAATGGAAAGGAAATATGTTAATGTACTGTACCACAAATAATTACAGGTAGCTAAAACACTGAAGTTAATAAAAATCTCAAGGTAGCATGCACAAATATAGCAAGGAACATTTTCACATATAAGTGGAAAAAAAATAAGATAGCATATACTCTGGCTAAAACACTTAATGCCTGTGTAACTAAATTCATTCAAGTGAAATACATCCTTCTCAAACAATTATTTGTCTCCTATTCATTACAGAACACATCACAAAGCATCTTCCTCCACTGCTATGTATTCAGCAATTGTACATACATTTTGATAATTGTTTTGTCTCATATGTCAGATTTTATTTAGTCTTTCTAAACTCCTGCAAAATACAAGGGAGAGAATTTAAGAGTTTCCACATATATCTTTCAGAAACTGAGACACTGATTTTTGTTTTAAAACAAAAAGAGCATAAGTACAAAATTTTAAGTCCAGTGAGAGACCAAAGCGTTTTTCCAAGGAAGCCTGCTGTTTCCCCGGGGAACTGGCAGCCACCGGGCATCGCTGCGGCCAAGAGCGGGCATGTGCTGTAGAGGCAACATTTTATGATTCGTGCACTTGTGAAACTTGCTAGACAAAGGATTTAGATGTATAAAACAAGCATATAAAATTCCATGTTTCAGTGCATGGAAGAGTCTCTAAAAGAAATCATGCCCTTTGAATAGCCAATTCCACACTTGCCTATGGGAAAGGAGATGACTTGCATCTGCCTCCAGAGCAGCCGCTGCTCCAGGCGAGGTACCCTCAGCGCTTCTGCTCCAGAAGCCCCTGTATTTCTCCCTGTCATTAGCAGAACCATTTCTCTTCCTCTGAAGTGTTTTAGTCACAACGGCATTTTCTTTAAAATTTAAGTTTATCCCAACAGTTATGGAAATTCAGTCACAGTGTTTGCTAACTAGAAGATCCAAGAAGAAACTAAATATAAATAACAGCGACACTGACTCGCCTAGTTTTTTTTATCCAAACTTAGCAAAATTCAGAAAATGTCATGAGCATAAAATGTGGAAAATTAGGCTGTGCAACTTCTCTTCGCTCCATTTGACAGTCAAAGAAACCATTAGAAAATCTGTGGCAAGATATTATCAGGAGAGCAATCTCACGATGCTTATCAGGACAAGTTTAATTCTCTCTCTCATCAGGAACCTGCTTCTGCAGATCACCAAGACGGTACGGGAATGGGAGCACAAACTGCCAAGGACCTGGCAGTTCCTCCTCAGCAGCCCCGCTCCACCACGAAGGATCGCTCGCTGCGCACGCAGCCCATCGACTTCGGTGCTCTTTGGAGAAAGCCCCGGTTGAAGAATGAAGGCCAACCTCACTCATTTATAGCACAGCATAAAGTTTTGGCGAAACACAGTGCTTTGGTGAAACACGGTGTCGGGGCCAGGAGGGAGCCTCAGGTCTCGCCCGCCGCGTTCATCCGCACCTGGCCCGAGCGCCCGCGAAAGGCTCATTACCACGTTTTTAACGGACGTAAGAAACTGATTTTTTTTTTTTTTATTTCACAGTTAAGAAGTTCAGAATGGGTCTAGTTGTGGGAAAGAGTAATTAGGCATTTGCAGTGAAGTCTAGAGCGGGGTGGACATAAGGATTTTACCGCATTCATCACGCCTATACATTACCTCCACTCAGGAAACGGGAGCTTTAAACTGAGTTTAAACTCTTCAGTGAGCTACAGTACAAGTTAATGACGGCTTGTAAGATGAGGTGCTACATATTATTTGTGGTCTTTAAGCTACTATCGTAATAGGAAGCAATTAAACACACACAGAACCAGAATAATTAGCGCATGATTACTAATACAACAGGGTCATCCAATAAAAGATACAAGATAATTATATTATGCAACCATACAGTTGAAAAGGCACAGAAAATATACGGGAAATTAGTTAAGACCAAGAAATGATTGGTCTGACTGGAACTACGATGATGTAATTGCGGCAGAACAAAGCAAATGTCACCGCTCTTCCTCAGGGGCAGCGGGAAAGTCGCTATCTGTAATTGGACTCTGCGTCAGGGAAGAAGTGGCCTGTGATCTCCATTATCCTCTCTCCAGCACGACCTGCTGCTCTCAGAGCCCATCGTGCAGCAAACGCACATGGAAAATTAATCGATGAGGAAATTAATAATTACCAGCTTCTAGGCAAATTCCCTGAACGTGCAATTATTTCACCCTGAAATGCTCCTGAGCGATCAAAGACAAGACGGAGAACAAAGCAGTTAACAGAAACTGTAATCAAATAATTATTTATACTGTAGTTGGCACTCAGGGAAACACACGTATGCAGGACTAGATAGGCAGGGTGTAACTCCAGTGTTAGAGACCAACAGGCACACGAGTCTGGCTACAGCAACACACACCCAGCGTCACTTATTCCTGCTCCGACACGTTTGCTCCTCCACACAGACTGGTGCCCACATCCCATTTGTTTTGCTCATTAGGGAGCAGCGAAGCAGAACCAGCGGGAGCCGGGCTGATATCAGCTGTCGTCACCGCAACGCCAGGCAGAAAGGATTGCTGCTATCTTCGGATATGCTTCACCGAAGATTCTTTGGAAAGGAAACTCCACAAAACAAGAAGATAAATCACTCCGGAGTGCGGGAAGCAGGAGTGACAGGTGGATGAGCCTTCCCCGCACCCCTCGCAGGGCTGTACCCACCCAAAATCAGCTCCTGGAAGCGGGCGGACGCTGCTGGGTGCCCGCGGGCTGGCAGGCAGCTCGGTGAGCTCGCCACGGGTGCCAGGCACGGTCCTTAGCTCCTGACCACCTGCACTCCTCAGGACACCCTCCCCAGGTTGGCAAAGTCCAGCTCAGACCCAGTTCTCCACATCCAGCCCTCCTGCCTGTGATGAAACAAGTCGAGGGTCTGTATCCAGTGCTTTCTGAAAGCTTAAGTCAGAGTCAAGCTTTGCCCTCTTCTGCGATGGGCAAATAGCACAGGCTGAGCTGAGGAAGGGCTGTACACCCTGCACACAGCTACGCTGCTCTTGGGATGATCCCAGACAAAACCCATGGAGAGGCTGATATGTGGTGTCCTGTCCCGGGAGCTGCCTCCCGGCCCAGCCTGACAGCCAGAGCTCAAGTGCCCAGTCCAAATTCCTCCAAAATCAGCATCTCTCCACTGACTTGAGTTAATAATGAATTCAGACCCTAAAACTGCGCCCCAAATGACTCGGAGCATCCAGATGGATAAATATTCACCAATGTGCATTCAAACACAAACAGAAACTAAGCCTAAAACCCCACTGTTCCAGCTCCCCATGGAGAGCAGGAGGTACAGCCTGGCCATACCTGCTCTCCTTGAAATAAAAAGAGGAGAATAATCCACCTTTAGTATACAGGTTTGCATCTGTTGAGTGTCTGCTTCTCCCCCACCTTACTCCAGTTATCACACTGCCTTCTCCTGCCGCCTTACCAAGCAAGGCTTGCAGAGAAGGTCCAATTCTGAAGCAGTTCACAGGCTCATCGCCAAACCAGTGTGCCGAGAGCAGGTTCTCAACACATCCCCCCCCCATTTCCAGTTCCTTAGCTCCTCATTCTCAGTCCTCAAGTATTTGCAAATGGACTATCTTGGTTTTGTGCCAAAAAGGACTTGGAGCAAAAGCAAACCGGGGCTTTGGAGGCCCTGGGCAATGCTGATGGGGAGTCTCTCAAATCCCCAGCAGCGCAGAGCACGCTGCTGCCGGCGGTGTCTGATCACCCAGGTATAACTTCAATGCAGCTTTTAAAGTACTTCTGATTTTACCTGTGCAAGGATAAATCCATATCAACACTTACGTGGAGACAAGCAAGCACCTCTCTACAATAAGACAGGTGGGTGGATGAAAGCAATAAATAAATGCAGATCACAAATACCATATCCAGCTCCTCCTAAAAACTGCTTTTATCTGATTTTGTTGACTTGTAGAGCCTCTTGTGCATCTCCTCCTTCTCCCCAGCTTCCTGATGCAACCTCCGGACGACAGTTCTCCCCCTGCCCCCTAAACGCTCTCGGCAGCACACACCAGCCTCGGGGGCTGTTCGTCGTTCCCCAGTGACTCCAGCCCCTCTCGTGTCTTTTGCACTGAAAAGGGAGTTGAAGTGGAGCCAGTAGATGTAGACCAGGCAAGGGGTGGTGGTGACAACTCCCACAGCATGAAACACATTGGGAGAATTACAAAGCTGCTGTATTTTACTCAGCAAAAGCACTCAGAAATCCAGGGAGGAACTGAAGGCGTGTACTGAAGATCACCAGCTCACGGGGGATCTGCTGCCTCCAAATGACAGGCTGTAAAAAAGGAGCAATTGCTTTCAGCCTGTGGAAATCCCTGCTGCTGCCCAGGTCCTCCATCCTTTCTTTCCCTAAAACCTCTCTGTGAGCAGGAAGATATTAGCACCCATAAAAATGGAAACCCTAAAAGGCTGGTGGAAACTGGGAGATGTACAACTGCAGACATGTTGGAAATGTCTTCATGTGTAGAACTGCAGTGTTCAAAGCACCAAGTCCAGGAGGCAGACAAATCACAGGCTGAAAGACGATCTCAGGGAAATATAGAGGAAAGGCAGTCAGAAGAGATGGCTCGATCAGGCTTCTGCCGTAGCGAACGTAATGAGTGCGGGAACAGCAGCATAATAATGCAAGCCTCGTCCCACAGCAAAGGGCATTGGGCAGAGGAGCCGAGAATCCCATTACGTGCGTGTATCTACATTATCCTGGGATGAAATACACTTGACAAAGTGCGTTTCTACATCCCTTTGGCTTCTTTCTGCCCTCACGCTTACGTCCCAGCATTACCATAAGGTACAATGCTTCCCACAGGCAACATATATCATTCATGCTTATCATGTATATCGTACTGATTTCCACAAGCAGGGACAAGAATGAAATGACCTAATTTAAACAGAAAGTGAGTTTAAGAAAATCTACTCTCATTTTAGGGCCAGATCATCACTGCTATGTGAACAGAGAGTTTGCGCATGTAATTATGGCAGCCATAAACATAAGTGCAATAACCACACATTTTAATGAGCTCATCTGCCCAACGGAGCATCTCCAGACACGTCAGCGGGACGGTCGGGACGTCGAGGACCACTGGTGTGCTCGGGGCCCTGCAGCAACGCCGCAAACATGCCAGGCGTGCGAGCGTTGTGCTGCGTGTACTGCTCCGTGCTCAACACCCCCATTCGCGTCAGATCTGGCTTTCAGTTGCACAGGTCCGAATATGAAGTCATTCCCCTTGAAGGCATTAGTGTAATTTGTCCAGAATCTGCTTCTCGATCTTGAAATGCAATTACTGCCAGCTGCCAGCTCAGCCCCACTTAAAGCCAAGGGCTTTCCCCAGGGTCCAGCACAACATCCTACCACCAGAATTACTGTTTGCGCTGATGCGGACTCAGGGCTCAGAAACTCTTTGCTCTCTTGTTCCAGAGATTAACTGTTCCACTCTTTTTTCCCCCCTCATACGTTACACCTGCATTTGCACAGGTCTCTGCACTGGCATCTTCAGTTATCCTGACTCATTTGTTCTGAGCTGTATGAAAAAGTGCTAAAAATAACTTAGTTTACACTATCACTATTATCCTGTTTCAGAGGAACTTATTCAGATAGATATGATTTATATAGTTATTCAGATTATTTAATTATCAATTTTAAATCTTATTAATAGCCCAGGTCTAGAAAGCGATCACTGTTGGGGAGAGGCGAGTAGAGGGCAATGCACGCTTCCCATCCACTTGCACCAGAGCAAGATGATCCATTTGAAACAACTGAAGCAACAGATTTGTGGGACCAAGGGGAAAAGCAGCGCCCACGAGGTGAAACTGGAGTTGGCTGCAAATACCAAACTGGTATTTCCGGGCACGAACCTGCAACACTGCCGTAGCACCGATTTGTCTTTTATCAAAGCCAACCGTCAGTGCTTGCCTGGCACCGCATTTCCAGGGCACACACCGCATCGGGGCTCGGGGATGCCAGGACATGGAGCACATCCTGCCCCTGTTTGGGGTCATGATTTAAGGTACTGACAAACACAAGCAAAGGAGGGAGCTGAAGGGCTGGATGGTATGCATGCAGGAAGTGAGCCAGAAATTTAAGAGGCATTATTACAAATCTGTTGATGTCCTCAAAGTCTTTTTAAGAGTAAGGTCTACTGCACTGCCTGTGACCTTTCTAGAATAAGAGCTAAAAGGCTTTTTGTTTTGGGTTTGTTTGGTGTTTTGTTTTTGTTTTTTTTTAAAAAGATCCATTGTCCTGAACACTTGCTTGGGTTATAAATGCAAATAAAAACAGAAGTGAAAGGAAAAAATAGTTCCCTGACTGTTAAACAGAGGATGAGTTCACCTTGACCGGACTTGTCTGATATGCCATTTCTGAGCTGAGGCATAACAACGTCCCAAATCTCTCCCTGGGGACACCAGGCCAGGGATCAAGTCCCAGGGCTGTCCCAGCCTGGGCAAGACAAGGCACAGGCACTCTGGACCCCAGCACTGTGCCCAAACCCTGAGGACAACGGGGCCCCCCTGAGTCCACCAAATGCACATTAACCCATCGCAGCCATCACGTCTAAAAGGCATCTGGCAAAGCTACTTCCACAAGGGCATGCATGCATTCCAGCGTTACAGAAGGAGCAAGGGACACTGCCGAGGCAGCTCACACCATCGAGCATTAAACACAGCCCATAAACAAAGCCAGTTCAGTGCTGCAGATATTTAGAAGAGCACAACCCTACGACAGCCCATGGGAAGTCCAATTATAGAAAGTAAGAAGCATTATTAAAACTTGTCTAGAACAAATCCTTACTGTGTATTTTCTGCAGTCAGGATCAGATTATCACGTTTCATGGACGTACATTGCATGTTTCCCACCAGCCTTTATTGCACGACAAGCCTTTCATGCAGAGGGAGACAATAACTTTGAATCTAACTAAGAATCGGGATTTCCAGAGCTACCGGTTAAGCGCAGGTGTCAGTGACCCATCAGAGTGTCCCCAGCAGAGCCTGCACCATCCATGCCTCGCTGGGGACCCTCCTGCAATGTCCCTACAGGGGATGGTCCTTGGGAAAGCAAAGGGACAAAACCAAAATCCATAAAGCCCAGAAGCCAACGAAACAACACGTGCATCAGCTCCCAGCAACGTCCCTTAACGTGTGCAGGGTTTGCAGTCAGAAGAAACAATGCTGGTAACAACTACTACAAACAGGAGATTTCTTCATCTCTTTCCCACTTTCACACTCACTTTCCCAACAGACTGGGGGAACGGTGGTGAATTAAAAGCCGGTGACTGACACTGCAGATCTCGTTATAGACGTGCAGCTGCAGAAGCCGAGGCAAAGGGAAGGCACTCAAATACTGTAATTGGAAGGTGCTAGGGAGTTGTCAGCGCTACAAACGGAAAGGCAATTGCTGTTTAAAAATTAATCCTTTTTTGTTACCCTATTGTTATTCCTTTTTTAATGTCAGAATGAGCAAAACAGGAGATTACTTAGCGATGTTCACCCACAAGGGAAAAGGCAGTTTAAATGCAAATCAGGGCATGGCTCACAGCGCTCACTCTTACCTACTTCGCTGAACCCGGCGGGCCGGGCATCCTGTAGCAATTCAGTGGCCAGACTGAATTCCTCCACCTGGAGTCCTGTGCCGCCTCTTTCATTTTCATCATTTCCCAACACAACTCTATCTCTGCATTGCCACCAGGCAGCCTGCTGTGAAGGGAACAGCATCCCTGTCACCCCACGTACCTTTCAACTGCTTCTCCGCTGTCCTCATTTCTCCAAGGTCGTTAAGAGCACCGCTTACAGATGTCGTCTCAGCTGTGGGGTGCCCTTTCTTTCACTTCCACCCCAAACTGTCCAGCTCAGTCCTGGCCACCGCACTCTGCCCGAGCCTCTCCTGACCCCCCAGTGCCCACGGGAGAGGATACATGTCTGTCACCCCTCCTGAATCAGGGATCACATAGCTATTCTCTCCTCTCCTCTGAACTCCACATATTTACACAAAGTCTCTCCTGCAGCCTGTCATTTGGAGACTACTCTTCAACACCTTCGTTAGTTTTCTGTGCAGTTCTCAAACTGCCTCATTTGTCTTTGCTTCTCATTTGTTTCTGCATAATTTCATCCACCAACACGTCTTTAATTAACAGTTCTGTGTTGATGATTCACAGATGCACCTTTTAGCTCCAGACACGCACTTCTTCAGTTCAAACCCCAGTTTCAGCCTCCCTCCCTCCCAGCCCCGAGGAGGGCTGTCCTTCACGTCCAGCGAACACCGAAGCCGCCTCCCTCGCCGCATTCACCACGCACTTTTCTCCATCACTGTGGTCAACATCTTGATCACGCAAGTAACTCAACCCATAGTTTGGGATCGCCCTCAGCTTGGGTGTCCCTGTGCCCCCATGTCCTGGCTATATCACGCCTTGTCAGTTCTTTACCCCAGCTATTAAAGACGTGATCTCTCTCCCGTTTCCATGTAAACAAAATCCTCATCTCCACAATTGCAAGACTCTTCTCTCTGGCCGTTTTACCTTCCTGCTGTTCACACGCTACCAGGAGATCCTGGGAAAGGTCATACCCCCAGGCATCCCTTCAACCACGTCGCCCTGCAAACCCTCTCTCTGCCTCCTCTTCCTCACAACTGTAAGCTGCTGCTTTACCTCCCTCCTCTCACCCGAAATGGGCTTCATGGTTGTCTTCCCAGAGACCCTCGCAGGAAGCCCACGGGTGACCACTCAAGGCTGTTGGGTGGGGACATACGGACACCTAAAAGCAGTGACCTGTCTTGGAAAGGAGCTCCGCAGCCCACGTCTATCCCTGCGACTACCCAGCCTGCCAGCCTCCAGCAGTTTTGCTCTGGGGACCATCAGCCGAGTTATCTGGTAATTCTGGTTGTCACTATTCACAGGAAGCAACAGAGAGAACCACGGGCTCTGAGACAACCCACTTCAGACTCATCAAAAATTGTGAGTGTGTGTGCATGGAAGGGGGCTGCCTTCACATTTATCCCATGTGAGTAAAAGGAAAACTAAGCTTTGGCATGTTCAGCTAACCACACATTCAGAGACCAGCATCCAAAAATGAAAAAAAAAACCCAACAAAAAAACCCCAAAACATTGTTCATGCAGCAGAAAATGCTGACACAGAAAGAGATATCAGAAAACACAGGAAGAGATCATAAGCTGCACTGGATGGCTGAGGAGACAGAGAGGAGAAAGAAGGAAAACAGAATGGCAAAAGGAGTTCATTAATTATGCCTGTTTCTTGTGAAAACTGAAAAAAAAATCACTTCCAACACTGACTGTTTTTGGACTCTGTGCTGTGAACAGGCTCATAAACACGCCAGATGCCTTTTTCTCTGCTGTCCCCACTCATTAGGAAGCTGCAGCCCCCTGGGAACAGCACTGCCGTAAGTAAATGATGAGAGAACATATTGCCCAGTGCCAGCCTTCACCTTTCTCCAAGATGGAAACAATCACGGACATTTTGATTGTTAGGGTGAGAAAGCCGTTAATGAGGTGTTGATGAACATGAAGTTAATTTTCCAATACATTTCCTACAAACTGTTTCTTTAGGAGTTTTCCTCAGAGCCCAGCAAGCAGCTTTAAAGAGCTACTGTTAAATATTGACTGCTGCTCTGGGATCGTTACAGAAGATGTGTTTGGGCAGTATTTTCCAGGACAGGCTGAGGGGGCTAGGTGATTTCTGTTAGGAGAAATGCCTCTTCCACCCCAGTAAGGAGGAAGGGGAAGCAGGGCAGACTGAACTGGTCACTGTTTGTTTGTTGTTGGGTTTTCCTTCCCCCAGAAATCTCAAATAAAGCCTGAGGACAGAAGTTTCCTAAGCTGGGTCAGACAGGGAGTACAAATTCAATAGCAAAATGGAAATATCCTTCACTGCATTACAGCAAAAAGCAAGACCAAGTCAACTGGGAGGGGGGAACAGACACGTATGGAGGTGACTTCGGGACCAAAAAGCTCACAGGAAGAGAAGAAAAAAAGAAAAAGAGAAGACAGGGTATACAACATGCAGTGACCCAGGAGGCAAGCCTCGGCTTGGCTTTCAGGGGCCTTTCACAGCGGCAGAGCTCACCATCTGGAATTGCAGTTTTCTTTTATATGTTTAAAAAAAAAATTTTAAAAAAATAAAACCCAAAGGCATTAAAGATATCTAGAAAACAAAACGCTGCACAAAGCAGCTAGAGGTCTGTGCTCCGGTGCCTGGAGCAGGGCGAAGGGGCTGCCTCGCCCAGACGAGTGCGGACCACCTCGCGCCCTCCTGGGAAGGCACAAGCGCCGAAAGCCCCCGGCACCACCACGGCCCCAGCCGGGAAGAGCCGAGGCGCCGATCGATGCTCACTGCATTTGCCTCCATAGCAAGCAAGTACGACTGGAGCAAAATGTAATGACAAATGCTTAAGCAGCACTTAAAAGGAGCATCAGAAAGGTAGTCTGAGAGGATGAGAAATTGAATTTTAAGCCCATAAAGCAGCACATGACCATATCTGTGACGGAGCCCTCCTCGGCTCGCAGAGATTTGCCCGTCCCCCACTGCAGCGGGTGGGTGGGTGCAGGTGGCTGGCGATGCCCAAGGGGAGGGTGCTGAGCTGTTTCAGTGCCAGCACCCCAAAAGATGACTTTCCAGGAATTTCTATGAATTCCCAACATCATCAAGACATTTCCAGTGTTGAGACAGAATACAGGGGGCTGAGCGGGGCGAAGAACGAAGTTAAACAACACACTCCCAGTGCACCGCAGATGTGTTCCATGCGGATCTAAGCACCCACAGAAGACGGGTGCTTTGCATTTCTGTCTCTTTTCTGAATGAGAAAGCACCAACTTAACAACAAAACCCACAGACAAGTAGCTCAAGAATAATGCAGTTTTCCAATATAATTTGTACTATACGCTGCAGCTAACATGTATTATGTTGAGGGATTGCCAATCCCCTGATTTTCCAGGCTTCTTAAGCCCATAATAAAGAGCACATGTCAGGGATTTCATCGCCCACAGTCAGTGGCAGAAGCTATTCTTCCTCCCTGGCTAAGATGGTAAACCACAGTTATGCACTTCTGCAGTATATGTCACTGCAAAATACAGATCTCTGCTGTAAATGAAGGCCCGCAGAGCCGTACATCAGCAACCCCTGTTCAAAACCTGGCAGCGTGAAGAAAATGGCTCAATCCATCAAGTTATAAGAGGAGGTTAGCGGTGTCGGTCTCCTCGGCCCAGCTGCAGAGGAAGGGAGGGACCCAGCCCCATCACCCCCAAGACTCCCGCTGGAGGAGATGCACCATCTCCCACGAGGCAACAGAAGTTGGTACCTGGCTCCATCAGAGCCAAAAGAAGCAGGAGTGGGGACAGACCTTTCTTGTGCCTGTCTTGCCATTGGCACCGATGCGAAATGAGTCGAAAGGCAAACACCAAATGCCACCGCCGTGGACTGCTGCTTCTCACCGCCTGCTTCCCTGTGTGCCCCAGCAAAGCCCCACAGACCAGCTGCTCCCTCCTTTTCCAGCCACACCGGAGGGAATCCGCACCCAAAGAGGTGAAGTTACGTTGGTTTCACACGCGAGAAACTTTGGATTTCTTTTTATACACCGTAACTTCCCCCCGCCCTTTTCCCGAGGCTCCCACCCATTCTTATATAAAATTCCTTTTCTGTCACTTACAGTATATGATCTGATTTTCAGTTTTCCCCAACACAGAAGTATGTGCAATAAAGGTGGGGCAGAAGCAAGTAACCCATGAGTATCATGAGCTGAAATGCTTCCCTTTCTTGCTCTTTTTCAAATACTCATAGATACCAGCAACACTACATTTTGTCCTTTTGTATCACTCAAAATTACTTGGGCACGACATTTATTTTCATGTAATACAAACAGTACGTGGAGGAGGGGGGAACAACCAGATACATTTTGTACTTTGATTCAATTTTGTTCAGATTACTATCTGTCCAACATCACTATCCTGGTTGGTTTTTTTTAACTAATCAAACTTAAAACATGGAAAAAACCCCACTTTTTCATTTAAAATTAAAATTCACGGAAGATACACACTCAGCAGTAAAATAGCTTAGTTTTGCTCATCATCATCAGGAAGCACTTGAGCGACAGTCAAGTTAAAAAGCCCTGATTAGCACATGAAACAAAAGTTCCAAACAAAAGCAGAGCTTCGGATCCCTCAAATACAAATACCCCACATAAGTAAAACCTTGGTGTTGGCAGAGCTCGTTTGTGGGCTATCCAACTCATGAGAGAAAAGAATCCCAATTGTTTGGTAATGCAAACAATTCCAACTATTTGTGAACAAACAGCTCAAGTGTCCACCCATTTCTGTTCCTTTTGGTGACGCATGAGACCCTCCATGTGCCACGACCAGTGCCGACAAACATCTGTGAAACCTCCGTGTTTAGCAAATCCACGCTAGAAGTTGGCTAATCTTTCATCTCTTTTTGACAGCCCTGTTTTGTACATCTGCTGTGGGAACACGCTGCCTCCAGCCAAGGAGCTGGACGAACACCATGTGAGAAGTCACAGCATCCACGTTACGAACCGTTCCTAGTGTGGGAATGCACACAGCAAAGCCAGGCTCACAAACCACCCAGCGGCGATTAATAATGTAGAGTTTTGAGCAAACCACGAGCTATCAGCCAAAGGCTGCATCTGGCACACCTGGGGCTTCTCAGATGCTGCCCCGCAAGGAGCAACGTAACCATTTCTATCCACACCTTCATTCTGACCCCTCACATGGTGTAACTTAGGCTCTTCCTGCCATTGTGTGGCTTATTTTCTACAGGGTCCAAGAGACCCATTTGCCACCAGCTTGGCACGGAGCCTGCCAGCGAGCGGGCAGCAGGTTTCACGCGCCGATCTCCCTCCGCAGCGAGCAACAGGGGCGCTGGGGTACGGACAGAACACCCTGGCGTTATCCAGCCGTGGGCTTGAGCAGGCATGCATCGCCTTTCAGAACATTAGGAAGGGAAGCCTGTATGCCAACAGCAGACCAAGAACATTGCCTCGGTAAAATCCTGGGGGCAGCTGCGAGAAGCGTGGACGGAGCACGTGCTGCTTTCCCGGGGGCTCTGCAGACACTCAGCGTCCCTCAAGGCAGGGCCCCGCTTCGCCAGGGCTTCGCTCCACCGCACTTGCTGTGCTAACGCACAGTTAAACCGCGTCAGCGCGTGCACGGCAGCAATACCTGCAGGACGCAGCCCAGCGAGGGACTGTACCACCCTCTGCTCTGCAGCCAGGCGGGCTCTGCCCCACGGCACCCGCCACCCCACACACCCAGGGCGTCGCTAAGCCCGCGCTTCAGGCAGTATTTTTCCCAAGGATACTGGTCCTGAATTCCCGGCATACCCCAATATCATTAGCGTCCTCCAAATATGACGGTTTTGTTTGAAAATGTTGCATCTTATTTTTAAGAGAGTCTAAGGACTGAAAGACACTGGGAGAGAAAAATAAACATTTTTCTCAGAGCAGTGGACAGCACTTTGCAATCAGGGCACCAACTCCCCCTCTCTCCCACTGTTTGGGAAGGCACTCGCACACACTCCCCTGCTCCAAGTTACTTAACAGGGAAAGCAAAGCCCGAGGGCAAGCAGCTAAATAAATTCAGAGAGGGAGGAAAAGAGAGAGAATGGTGGAAAAAGCACCTTTTGCTCCCCTCGAGTCTTTCTGAAGGAACTTCATAAGCACAGCAGAGCAAAACAAAAAACGACGTCATTCAGTTTGAAAGATATTTAAAGCCTGTTGTTCCTAATGGATTATCATACTTCAAAATAAACCAGATCCGATTCATTCAGCTGAAATGCATCCCATAACACCAAGAGCTTTTAGAGCTGGCCTCAGAGCACACCCATTAAAACTCCATCAAATAATTACAACCAATTTGGTTGGGCGTAGAGAGCTTTAACCTCAGACTGCATAATTTGGAGGAAAACTCAAAAATCTAGCTGTGGCTTCTTACTTATTAAGGGTATTTTAATAGTCTGTTCTGCTGCCTCACATGCTCCCACTTGTATTTCCTGGATATTGATGAGTGCGAATCGGCATGGGCAGAGCTCAAGTGCTCTGCCTTTGCTCCTCACATGCATATTTTTACATTGATGACATCCAAACTGGACAAGAAGAGGACTTGATGCCATCGGGGACACTTCATTATAAATTCCAGCTGGGCTTTTTCATTCCTCTCGTCCAGATCCATGCCAGGAGCTTTTGTCTCACCAAAGATGAGCCTGACCCCGTGACACCCCCGCGGTGAGACACAAGAGCTCGGTGACCCCGGGACGCAGCATCTGGCGCCGCACGAGCCACACGCCCCATCCTGCCCCGCTGGCTGCCCAAAAGGCCAGCCCAGCCCCACGCAGAGCTGCCTCCCACATGCTGCTAAAATGGCACTGGTTTTACGGAGACATATAACACGGTCCCGTTTTAATTTCAGTGTGTGGATCAAATAATTGTTTGGATTTTAATATTGAGTCTATGTTTCAGTGATTTGCATTTAAAAGTGTTGTCAGAGAACTTCCAGAAATCTTTAATAACACGACCAATTTGCATTTTAATGTGCACTTAAAGAATTTCAAGAAATCTTTTCATGTGACTAGTGTTATCTGAGTAACGTTCACATTTAAGGGGGAATGAGAGCTGCTGATTTGCTCAGTACAACTCTTTAACAAAACCACTTTTTTGAGGCAGCCCAGCTTTGGTGGACTTTGTTTTAAAAAGAAAAAAGTCTTACTGAAGATGTGGCTTACAGGGAAAGCTGGGAGAACTGGGAAGGCGGTGGCGAGAGCGGGGCTGGTGCAGAGAAGGCTGAAGAGCAAATCACTGGGGGCTCAGCCCTCCTCACGACCATGAGCGCTTAGGTGAAGCCTAAGCCTGGTGGGCAAAGGCCCGCAGAGGGATTATGAGCTCTAAAGGACCCTTTGCTGGAGCTCACAGCTTGCTACAGCTTTATAAATAATTCAGCTGGGTAACATCTCACTTAATCCATCCTGCAAGTTAAAGAACCAGCAGCTTGTCTTCTATGTCAAAAGTGAAGATAGACAAAAGCATAATTTCTTTCCTGTTCTCCTCAATATAAAGAGAATTTTAACCTCCTTGTGACTCTCCCTATCCATTTCGGGCATGTGGGTTTATCTAAGCTCTACTACTTACAGTCATGCCTTTGGGTTACAGGGCAACCCTCCTCTCTTCTAATCAATCCAGTGCCACTTACATCAAGCAGATTATTGGGAAAAGGAAGCAGAGAGGCTGGAGAGAGTTTCTCAGAACAAAAAAATAGAATAAGCCTTCACAATAGCTAACAACAAACATGAGCTAAGACAAAAAAAGGAACAGAAAAACCTTCACAAACCCCAGCCCTCCCAAGCCAGGCAGAAACACCCCGCTGAGGCACAGCCCTGACGAAGCCTCCTCCCTGCCATCGCAGTCCTCTTGCCGAGTCCAGCCTTACACGGCAAAGGGACAGACTTACACCACGGACCGCATCCTGCCGTCTTCAGAAAGAAAACTGCTGTTGCCCAGTTCGGGGACCAGCTGGTGGCTACAAAGGTGCTTTAACAGCCCTAGCTGACAGTTTTCCATAAAGTAGGAGAATACTAGCACATGTCTTCATTACATCATTCATTACTTGCAATTCAGTTTTAAGAGCTAGGGAAAGAATCTGTGTTTCTAATTATCAGCATTATCTCATACTCACTCCTAAGCAGAGCAAAACTCTAAGCTGACACAAAACCAAGTTCTTTCTTCCATCAGTAATAGCAGCAAAGAAATGGCCCCTTCAGGTTGGGTTTTCTTATGAAAGACTTGTACATGCCTGTAAATTATCTTAACAGAAAATTAGGCTTCTACACTACTCAGGTTCTTTATGTTCTCACTTAAGCACCAAGTACATTCAATATGCAGAATAACTCAGCTGATCATACAGTTAAATCACGCACTGAACTTCAAGTTTCACTACATCAGCTTATGCGTTTCTGCATTATGAGAACAGACACAAGCTCCATTCCCTACCAAAAATGCTCAAGTTGGGTTTATCTTTAAACTAGACCAGTCCAAAAATTCATGCATAAATACTCAAAGCAACTGAGAAGCCCATATTCCAACTACAGTTCCAGCCTTACCTTCCCCCTCTGCACCTTCCAGCGCACACCTCACCAGCGCTCTGCTCTCTCCTGCTCCCCCAGAGCTCACCCCCTGCAGCTACATGTGCTTGCCTTGAAACCACAGCCGTGCCAAATAGAAAAAGTTGGGCTACAAGTGGTGGGAGGGGCTGTTTCCAATGAAGAGATGTAGACAGGTTCATTGCTAGCAACAGGTGGAGGAACTTAGAGACTGACATAAGATCAGAATCTGCTCTTTTAGGCCCCAGAAGTTACTTGCAGCTAAGACAATGCCAGTGGAATACAGGAACGCTGTCCTGCTGCTAAACAAATGCAAGGCTGAAGCATTCATCAAAAATAAATGAGTTTAGGAAACATTTATTTTTAGCAGACAACTCGTTCCCTGACAACGCTCCGTTCAGTTCCCATAACTTCACTTGTACCCAGCGACTCAGGGTGCTTCATCGTCTCCTCGGCGGCTGCTGGCACGCGCGAGGGACTGCTGCTTCTGCGCCTGCCGTCCCCCGCCTGTTGCGCCGCCAATGCTGCGAGCGCACATTTATTCTGAGCTGAAGGAGCAACGAAGGAGCTCAGATGCAGCCTCCTCTGCCTCGGCTCCCAGTCTGAGCTTTGCTAAAATACAGAACGTCCTATCCTGTGCAAAGAGTTGTCTGTAGTTTAAAGGCACACACGCAGATGTGCTGCTCTCAGACAGCTCTGCTTTCCTAGCAGAGCTTGCAACTCACGCCTTTGCAAACCTGCTGATATCTTACAGTGCAATCAAAAGTTTAAAAACTGCAATTAGCCGAGTGGAGACATATGCAAGGAGGCAGCACAATAATTAGTGAAAAGCAAACTGGATACTTCAGAGTTTAAATTATCTAATACACACTTGGTACACAAGTAAGAATGTTTGTTTGTTTACTCTTTATGGGGTCACCTACTGCTTCCACTGAGCAAAGCTGTCATCGATTTTAAATGCAATAGGCTTCCGCTGCTTAAGCCAATTATTTTCTCACCAGAGATCAGAGCATCAATAAAAACGAACAAATAAACCAGTTTTTGATCAGCTGAAATATTGGTTATGTGGGATTTTTATCATATTCTTTATTGCAATAAACATAAACAGAGTATCGCACGCGCATCAGCACTGCCAACTCTTGCAGTTTTTCCGAGGATTTCGTGACAGCTGATGTTTCCCCCCCACACCTGTCTAGAGTCAGGGTGCTCTGGGTTTGGGGGAATTTGTGTCGTGCTTTCGGATTCAGGTGTTGACCCTGGGGTTGCAGGAACCACCTGCGAGCTTACATCTGGGGCTGGGTTACTAGCGAGGGCTTTTTAACCATGCCGAAGACAACACAGCTGCTTCACGAGCCACCAGTTTTATAAGCCCAGGCTCCTGCTCTTCTCCTGGTCTGCCCAGGTGAATCAGCCAGGAGGAAAAGGCTGTTACCCCAGTGACGGGGGCACGTGGCTCGCTACTGCCAGTAAGCCCAACAGGGGTATCAGATGAAAGCAGTCCTTCTGCGTTGGTTTAAAGGCCTGCTAACCCAGATCACATTTCCATATTTCCTACCTTGGTAGCCAATGATGCATTCTTAGGCAAAGCACACGGGATGGACTTTAATGCCCCGTGATAACAAGACAGGTTTTGTATCATCCCATATTGAAACAACAGTTCCAAGCACAGGGAAACCTTTCCTTGTGGTAGAAGCTAGCTCTGTATTTCTGGTGGATTTCGGAGGGTCAAATGGATGCACGTGTTACTTGGCATATTGCTGTCAGGGTGTGCAATACACGCCAAATAAAACTTCAGCTACAAAGGCTGAAAATAATTTAAACATCTCATTGGAATCAATTTAACAACACTAGCGAACGGGCACAGCAATCCCTCTGATCCCACAGTCACCAGGAGGTTTATGCATTTTTACTCAGGACCCTGTGATTAGTAACTACATGGCAGCTCTAAGGGCTCCGCAGATGGAGTCGGTCTCCTTTGGGGACATATGGGACGTGTCCCTGTCCTGCAGAAGGGAGTTATTTTATATGAGGTTATATCCAGGTGGATGTGTTCAGAACAGCTCAGTAAAGATGTGACTCCTGTACATCCAAACAGCTTTTGGCAAACTGTGTCTTTATGAATTTATCAAACCTGACCTGACTTGCCGAAGTGGCTGTGTCACTGCATGCCAAGTTAGCGCAGAAGATGATGGAGCATGTTACGACAGGCAAAAATATGCACGAGTGCTTCATCATATACACAAGAGGCGCCTGGTTTGCATTTTCAGATAGGAGTAAAAGGAAATGCTTCAGATGAACAATGCAGTGGCTGCTAAGGTCCATCGGCTCCAGCCTGCCTCCCCTCAGCCCTGGAAGCGACAGGGACTGGCTGCTACACAACCCTGCCAGGGAAGAGGGAGGGGACGGGCACAGAAACGCACGGCGGAGCTCAGGGTGCTCCCCTTTCAGCACAAACCTCCCACCCTGCTCCCCTGGAGAGGACACGGTGGGAACAACCTTTCCTGAAAAGCTCTTGAAATATCCCTGACGTAGGTCATGCATATTTATGCCTTTGGATTTATAGCGTTGCAGTCAGAAAACTGATAACCATGCTCTAGCCATGAACGCTGTTTACATAAGCAGTAAGAAATACAAACAATCAAATATCTAATAGCCTTACACAAAGCCGTTTTAAAGGAAATATGATTTTCTCTAACGAAACATTCTTTAAGGTTTAACTTAATCTGTTCTTTTCAGTTACTTCATCCCTTGGGAATAAGCACATTAAAACACTGACGATCTGTACAAGCAAGAAAAGGCATTACAATGCCAATATCAATACAAACCAATTTAAAATGCTTCCAGTATTTAGAGAAGAGCTACAGCATGATTGCAAACAAAATCTCTGATCACTTTTTCAAAAAATGTTTAATCTCTCCTATAGCCATGGCTCTGTAAAAGCTGCATCTGCAAACAAAACCCACAGTGTGTAACTAAAGTTGTCACTACAGCTGAGCAAACACACTCTAGCTAATATTTTACTTATTAAATTTCACCTTTTTCTTTTTGGAATATGCTCAAAATCAGGTCACAGAACTTGCAAACGTCTTCATCAGTGATATTTTTTTCAGGGCTTCTCCATGCAGTGGAGAAACCTGGCAGGGTCAGGTGCAGGAAATTTGGGTTCAGGAAAACTTCTCTCTCCCCAAGGTGATGGTTTATGTCACCAAAGAGCACGCTGCACACTTGGAGTATGATATTGGAATTCAGGTTTGGGTTTATGGCTGTACAACGTAAGCAGATGTACTGACACTGATTTCAAGGCCAGCTTTGATTTCAAGCCATCGAGGTGTAGGTGGAGCGGAGCGTGGGCAGGTCTGCACGGGATGACAATCCCGTGGACACGGCTGGCAGGGAGCGGGCAGAGGGTGGTGCACGTGTGCTGGGGGGACGAGGGACATCGTTAGCAAGGGTGAAGCAACCTGGTGCCAGGCTGTGCTCCGGCTGTGCCAGCAGACAGCTTAGTAACAGCTTCACCTGCGTGGAGAAGAGCGGGTGGCAGCAAATCCCCTGGCAGAGCGGCCACCGACGCTCAGTCCCACGGGGACACGCTGCAGGGGGACGGTCCCCAAGGTTCCCAGCGGGGAAAAGGGACGGTGTAAAGCCATAACCTGCTCCCTGCAGCCAGGACCCAGCCACCAGCGGGCAGACCAAGGCCCCACCAGCTTGGAGATCTCCAGCGGGGATGGAGGGACGGGGTCATCGCTGCCGTAAACTCCAGGGGCAGAGGGAGATCCCTTTCCTATCCCACAGACCAGAGGAGCTGTGGTTTTGAAGGCAATGTTTCAAACACAGTATGAAGTGCAAGAGGTTAATATTTCAGAGCTCTTTAATCCCCCTGTTCAAAAGCAGCCACGCAAACTTTCAAATATTTATGCTTGCGAGGGAGAAGGTGGCAGCCTGGATCAGTGCACTGTGCCTTGCCTCTGCCACCAGCTCCCCCCATCACGTAACCAGAGAGAAAAAACACATTGTCTAGAGCAAGGAGGCAGCTGCGAGGATGTGATGGAGTCAGTCGCTCTCATATACGGTGGTGTAATGTTTTCCCATTAAATATTCATCACTCATCCCCACTCACCCTGTCCACATCAGTACTTAAGCATCTGAGCAGAGGAGAGGCCGATGCGTGCCCCTCCACGGCACGGTGCCGGGCAGCCCCGGCGCTGCACAAAGCCTACCCTTCCCAGGTACTCCGAGGAAAACCAAATTAGCTCAAACACCTCTGGCTATGCAACGGGCTTCTCGGTCAATGTCATGTTATCCAGGATAATTATGGAAAATACTAATTACCAGAAATAGGTGGGAGGGCAATTTTTTGTGCTCCAGGGGATCCCAAAAGCCCTTTCTGCATCAGCGTGGCTGCCCCAGGAAGAGGGGACATGCCAGCCCCATGGGGACAAGACATCTCGCAGCCTTTGGAGATGCACTCCAGCAGCGCTCCGGTCTGCAGGCTGCCCAAGCGTCCTGCAGCCCCCCAGCCAGCCCCTGCTGCAGCCAAAGCCCTTCGCATTCTCCACCAGTTTCCCAGGAAGCAGAAAAAATTGCAACCAAGGGCCCCGAGTGGGGACTTGGGAAGATGGGGGTCCCTGGGTGCCGGGTCCCTGCCACGGGAAGGTGCCTCCATCCCGTTAGCGCCGTGCTCCCAGAGCCGCTGCGTTTTAAGGATGGGAACAATATCTTCTAAACCACCGTGGGCTTTAACGAGCGGCAGGGAGATTTGTACATTTGCATGCGAGGGGAATGAGTAATGGCAGCAGGCACGAGGGAGGAATAAATGAACCTGATTATACCTATACCTGCAAGTGGCGTCTTTGCCCTGATGTCGTATGTTTGCATCGTCTTTCGTGGAAACCTTCCCTGCAGCTGATATTGCCAGGATGTACATGTGAAATGCATCAAGGACAGGTAACAAACTAAGATTTATCTTTGCTAGTCCAGTCACTTGATCACAGTCAGACCTCAGAAATATGTTCCCTTGTTAGAAGTAAGCTGGGTAGACACTTACTCAATGATTTAACCCTCGGGAAATACTGTTTTCCCCAATCTAAAGATCTCAAATACCTACAGCTTGTTTGAAATGCAGGAGGCACTGGGACTCTCCCGCTTTCTCCACTGGCTCTAGATTAAACACCAACACCACAGACTGGCACAAGCTTCCCCGTGACCAGCTGCACACAGCAAACACCCCTGCCGAGAAGGAGGATCAACAAGCCACGTCAAACCTCAGCCCTCCAAGAAGATGCTACCAACTGCAGCCCCCAGCAGACACGAAGCCAAAGCAGAACCAAGGCTGGCACACAAGAGACTTGCCTGAAACACATGCTCCGAAGTCCCTCCCCGAGTATGTGACACGGGGCAGGAGAAACAGCACAGAGAATGTGCGCGGGTGCTTTATGCAAAACACTGGTATCTTTGCATGAAAATTAGTACTATGTAGTGGGTGTAAAATATTCAGGTAGACATTGATGATTTGTAGCAGTGGATTGTATTTTTTTTTTCTAGAAAAGATTAAATAAGCTTATAAATTATGACGGAAATCCAACCATGTGTTTCAAGACAGGATTAGATAATAAGCATCAGATCCTTACTGACGTAAAAGTGGGGTCAGTCTGGATTTATTCCAGTGCAACCAAGACCCAACCTGCCCTAGCATCCTCAGTCGCACCGGGTGACGTGGCCCGTTCAGCGCTCCCCGCCTGCACAAGCCCTGCCTCGGGCTCAGCGCCGCGGGAGGTTTCGGAGCGGCTGCCATCCCTGCTCGCCCGGGGACGGGGCCCTTTTCCCCTGGGGGAGGCTGGCCCGAGCACACAGCACCGGCACCTCTGCAGAGCTCCGGCCCGCAACCCTGCCAGGCAGGCCCTCCTCCCCGCAGCCCCCAAGGAGAACAGCAACAGGCTCAGGGGAAATAAAAGGGCCGCTGGGAAGGAAACATAAATATAGATAGAGAGGACTTTGAGGAAGAAATAGGGCTGTTACAAGGAAAAAAGCTTATGAGAAAATTTGCACATGTGCACAGACACACGCACACGTGCGTGCACACGCGCCCAGGGAAAGAAAAAATGACAAGTAGAGCAATAATAACAATAGTCAAAAAGTAATTTGTTCTTAACCTGTTCAAAACAAAAATAACTCGTGTACAAGTTCACTCCTTGGACCATCTGCAGCTCATGAGCATAAGTTAAAATCCTGACACCATCTGTTCAACTGGAATTTTAATACTGTACCAATATGCCAAATCACAATTATGCTAGCAAGGACAGCAGCCTCCTCATTTACCAAACAACTTGCTGCCGCACTTTAATGAGACGGGGAACGAAAAGCAGCCAACTTGGAGCAAAATGAACCCGGGTGCTTGCTGCTAACCCTGGGGTGGGGGAAACAGGCCCATGCCGTCAGTGGCGCTGCGGGAGCCGCCCTCACAGCCCTAACATAAAAAGGCAATTGGGGTAGGACATCTGGAGACTAAAAAATAAACAGAAAAAACTCTCTGGGTTCTCACAGAATATATTGTTCTGTACGACAGCAGCGCGTTGGCCATCCTACAAAGTTGGCAGACCCAACAAAGCCCTTCCAGAAGAGAGAGATCCGTCGCCGCCGTGATGAGGCTCAAGCCCCCCGGCACAACCCAACGCCCTTTGCTGGGCCACAGCGGTGGCTGTGACTGCCTGGCCCTTCTGTGCTCTGCCAGGCACCCGCCGTGGTCTCCTCTATCGCTTCTGTTTGTCTCTGTGCTGGACCAAAGAGGAGATGCCGAGATCCCAGCAAACCCACAGTGGTTGGAATTGTGAATTCAGGGATCAGTCTGAATTCAATGGCATAAAAATGTCTTGTGAAGTGTCTAAAAGAACCTACCTTGCTAAATTAGCCTAGCAAGATTTACACCATCTATTAACTAATTATTACTAGAGAGGCTGTTGAAAGCCTTTGCATATTTTTTATTGGTCCTAGTGGGAAAAAATCCATTTTAAAATGGGTATTAATATAATATCTGCCAAGCCTTCTTCAGTGTTTTTTTTTTTTTTTTTTTTTTTTTTTTGCTAGGCAATATTGTTGAGTTACAAACCATATATCATGTCCTGTGCTTCTTTGGATCAATTTCTTCACGAAAGAAAAATAGAAATGTGTTCCCTTACACTGCAGGATATAAAGTGAATGAAACTGAGGGAGGGGAGGAAGGCAAAACACTGTCAAGCAAGTAAATTTTAAAGACGTAGCACATATCCCTTTTTTCCTGATCAATGGAACTACGTAGGCATGTTCACGAAATTTAATTAAGTTCTGTTCCCCAAGAAATCTATGTGCAATGTTTCCTGCAATTATTTATTTACTATCTGCCATGTAGCTTTTAGCTCTCATCCAGAAAATGATTGGCTTCCGCTGCATTTTCATTAGCAGGCGCGCAGTAGAGAGGCTGCTTCTCAAGCGGTTTGTGGGAAGGTTTGCTCTTCCTTCCCCGTCTGCGTGTGACTGCCTTCTTGCAAAGACTCACTTCGAGTACAATGCCGTTTGTACCAAAGCCACTAGCAAAAGCTGGAAAAGAAACGTCCAAATGAACAGAATTCCGTTTCACTGCCAGCAGCTAGGAATGCTGTGGGAGCTGAGGGTTTTGCCTGTTTGCACCCAGACTTGGTCTGATCCCGGGTCTGTTGTTGCGGGATCGCGAATACGCAAACTCAAACCTCTGGGCTACTGCAGGGAATTGGTTTGGGCATGGCAGCAATGCAGCGGTGTGTAACACCCAGTCAAAGGGGTGGGAAACACGTCACTGCCAGGGAACAGCGCAGCCCCAGACAGGAGGTCTGAATCCCTCGGCTTCTCTGCTGAAATCAAAGAGACTGCAGAGATGCTTGGGGAGAGGCAGACGAATCAGCCGTCCTGCCCCCCTGAACAGGACTTGGCCGCTAATGTGCCACCTGCTTCGTACCAGCCTGACTGGAAACACGCGGGCTGCTGCTGGCCAAGAAAGGATGCAGTTATTAAGAGTTTCAAGTGGATCATCTTCTCCAGACCTTCAGGTTTCACCACAGGGAAGGTTATTCTGACTTCTTAAACCCAGAAAGTCTTTATAAAGTAAATACGAATGCTTCCTAGGTACAAGTCAAGCATTTTGAAGATTTAAAAGAGGAAGTAAGTTAGAGCAGGGTTTGATTCTCCCCATTAATGATCTCCAGTGGATCGGCCAGTCTCAACGGGATGCAGACTACCATGGGCTGCCTAATCCCATACCTGGGAAATTTTCTTGTCTTTATAATGGGAAGTAGATTCGTTTGTATTCATTGCCCATCCTGCAAGCAAAAACAAAACCAAAACCAAAAACAAAAAAAAGAAATCCAAACCAGCTAACAGATATAAAATGGGAAAAAAACCTAGGTGTCACATCCATTTCTATTTTAAGTCCAAATAATGTGACAATACTGTCCTTCTGGGAGGGAGGTTATTTATTTATTTGTATCATGCAGGACATCAGAACCAGTGCACAGAACAAATACTCTTGCTACTAAATGTTCTTCTTTACGACGACATGTGAAGGTGTTCACTGGACCTCTGTAATCCGAAGCATCCTTGCCCGGGTTGGAAGAGGTGAACTGGCCTTCGCAAAAGCCCCACTGGGGGCTGGAGCGGAGGGGCACAGTAAACCAGCGGCGAGGGACCTGCTCTCTCCCCAGCAGTGCGGATGTCACCGGGCTGTGGAAATTCTTCCCACGGACCAAACTTAAACCAATTTTTCAGTCTCTCCGCAAGAAATGGTATCTTTTGACTTCTGCCTTCACCTACAGGACTCTTGAAAGCAACAGATTCTTTAATGAAAACTTTACTGGTGAAAGCCTTTTTACCAGCATCCTTATTCAAATATTCTTTGTCTACTTAAAGTAAGGCAGACCACCTTTCTATCTGCAGACTCTGAACTGAAGGAAGGGAATGATTTCATCCTCACGTAAGGTAAGCGCGTTGACTTGAGAGAATAGAGGATTCGTTCTCCCGAATGCTCACAAACGAATGAAATGGAGAATACCCAGAAACTACTCTTCCCCCAGCTAGGAAACACATGCTGCTGCATCTTGATAATTGTGGCTTCACCAGGGAAAGTAAAGACACCCTTGGGCTGCACGTGGTTTGGGGTTAAACAACGTCCAAGCGAATGAAAGAATTTATTTGAGCCATGGGTACAAAACCTCTCTAACCTACAAGTCCTGCGGTTTAAGAGGTGATGGCAGGATTGAGAGAAAGTCGTTCTATCCAATACTGGCAGGAACGACAGCGGGGTAAAGCAGTCAGAGAAAAGCACGTCATGATCAAACTGATGAGACAAAAGGAACTCAACTTTCAAGAAATTGTCAGTAACACATTTCCGATAGCGACCTCTCAAGAAAGCACAGCTGTACTTAAATAAAGTACATTAAATATATTTGCTATGTCAAACATTGAGATATCTTCTGTGGCAAACCTTCCTAATTAGCCAAACCACGTGGGAGCGTATCCTTTTGTCAGGGTAAGACGCAATACAGGGACAATGTGCTGCAGAAATGCTCCAGCTGTGGTTGCTGGTGCAGCTCTACTGGGTTCAGCAGAGCCTTTGTCATTAACCTGAGCTCTTCATATTTACTCTTCTGCCTATAAATATAACACTATCAATATTAATAATAAAGTTAATAAATGACATAATAAATAGTATTATTTGTGCATTAAAATTATATTACCACTGACCACTATTGGGCCATCAATTCAGAAACAGAATTCCCTCTTTAACTGTGCAAGAAGACAGTGGTAATTTTTTCCCACAATTATACTGCAACATCGTACCAAACAAAAAAAAAAAGAAACAGGCACCCTCTTGAGGACCAGTTCCCTGCACTGACTTTGATGCTCACCTAAAAACTGAGAGAGTAAACCAAAGAAAACCAAAGCCAACATACTTATAAAATAATCAGCAGCTTATCAAATTCGTCCTTATTGATTTCTGCATGTTGTAAGCAAAGGGGTTTTAGATCTTCAGTGAAGCATCTCAATTTTTTCAGAAGCCCCAGTCTTCTGCTCTGATGCCCAGCCTACGCTCATTTGCCATATGACACCGCACTAAGGCAACACCACTGCAAGAGAAAACTCAGTTCAAATTTGATATAAAGCATCCATTATCGATACAGGTGTTATATTTAGTTTCACTGCTGATCAGTAATCAAGTTTTCATATGACCATGCGAATAGTAAATTTGCAAAAAGCCGTCTCCACTTCCCAGTCTTGGGATTAGCCTCTGCAATCCTTCTAGTCCTTTGTGGAACAAAACGTTGGACTTGCCCACATTACCAGTGAAAACCCTGAGCTGAGAAAAAATGAGCAAAAATCCCTTTTTAGGAGCCCAAATAAACATTTTTTCAAGCTCTCTGATGGCATGCTTTTCACTCACCCAAGCTTTGCTTTGAGTTTTTGGCTCTGAGAATATTTAAAGTGCAAAATTCAGTCAAAATCAGCATGTTCCACTAGGTTCTATTTCAGCCTGATTTAATTCTGGTATAAAAATATACTCTGATTCAGTTTGATGGAAATTCAATCTGAAGTCTTGAAATAAGTCTCCTTCAAAATATGTAGAGGGGGAATTTTTTCTTCATATTTGACTTTCAGGCCCTGGTCAAAGACTCATGCCCGAAGAGCAGCGCTGGCTCTCCATTCCCACCCGCGGTCCGAGCTCAGAGCAGAGATGAGAGCGTCCCTCAGGCTGCTGCTCCCTCCAAAGTAATTCTGTTCCTCTAGAAGCGCACACCAAAACTCTGGTTCATTTTCCTGTTTGAAATTAAAGGTTTGGGGACGTTGTACTCTTTCCCAACAACCTCCAGAGCCCCGTGTCTGGAGCACAGCTGTAGAGATTTTCACTGCAGACTTAAAGGAGTTTGTTTTCGAGGTTTTCAGGATGGATTGCAACCCAGGATGGCCAGGGTTTTCTTCACTATATATTGGGTAGGGAAGCTTTTTAACTGCCTTAGCAGCTAATCAATGAGCTCCTATAAATTGCTAATCACTTTGTTAGTAGATTCAGAAGCAGCACCGGAAAATCTGTAACACTAGTGATTTATGAACCAGCTTCCTAAGTCCAACCGGTTATTACAGCTGTAGGGCGCTCACACCAACACTCGGCTTATGGACGGAAAGGCATTTTACATGACTGATAGTCAATAGAAAGTGGTCAACAGGATCACACTCTAACTGAACAGTTTATATTTATGAGTATTTCAACAAAGCTCATACCCGGCTACTGAGATGTAAGAAGTATTCTCACAATTCTAGACTTCTCGCTTTCCTTTAAACATTATTAGAAGGCTAATATAACAAGCTAATTTGGGAAAACAAGGAAAACAGCCTACACAGTACTCTGATGCCTAGTATACTGCTGTTCATTCTCTATTTTCTTTACCCAGATCCTATTAGCAGAGGTAAAACCAAGGGACGTTCATTCCGAAAGAAAAGTCCAAAGTTCCCAGGAAGGCCTTAGTAAGGGCCACAAATAAACACCAGCCAGGAAGACGTTATCTTATGCACTAAGTTTATATATTGCATATTCATATTCAGACCTGAATCTTTATAGACTTAAGAGGCATTGCAGGTTTTCAGCACTTCCCAAATCATCAAAATAACACGCTCCCTTACATCATCAGACTTGAAGCTCGAGCTCCACTGTTCCTCAAGCACTTGGGTTAACATAAGAATGGCAGCAATGTTTTCTTGTATTCCAGTATTAACTTGAGCACATCTTCTGAAAGTAGCAGGGTGAAATCACTCGAGCGGGGTTCCTTGGACTGGCCAACTCACTCGGCATTACACCTCAGTGACAATTTAACCAATTCCACCAAGTCTAACTCACTTCACTCTCTTTTCTTCCTTTACAAAAAACATGGTTTTGAGCAAGTTTCATTAAATGTTACTCTTGCTCTTTGCAAAGATGTAATTTAGATTTTGCTGCTTCTCTCCATGTTTACTGTAGGTTAGCCTTGACCTTGAAAAGCTGAAAAAAAGGCAAAGAAACTGAGAAAATGTTGCGGTCACAAATTTAAACAAATCCAGGATGGCTGGAAAAAAAAAACAACCTGCTGCAAGGAAGTGTTTGTCTGTGTACACAATATGTTGCAGATATTCACTGAATAGCAAATATCTGTGTTATGTTTTATTATTTACACTCCCTTGCTCTTTCAGCTTTTGTTTTCATAAGAACCACCACTACATTTCAGCAAATTTTAAAAAAGGCCAGACCTCACCAGGCTGAATAAAGCTGCAGAAAACTGGCTGGCGGGAGCCATCCCACACCGCTCCACAGAGAGCAACCCAAGGATGCTGGGCCACGGCCGCCTGCGATTCTGCCGTCCCAAGGCAGCGGACTGGGCATTCCCTGCTTCCACACCTCCGCGGGACACCAGCAAGGGAATACCTCACACGGACACATCTACTGCTATTACAGCAAAACCCTCCTCTGATCAGTCAGTCTACACTGACTGTGGGACCTCATGCACGCCGCTCCTGGAAAACATCCAGCTCAAGACTGCAGTTTAAAACACATTGATTTTCTCCCTCCCCCCAAAATGCCAGCCCTCCTTGGTTAATCCTTCAGTCGTTACAGTCTCTTTCCGGATCACGGAGCAGCAGCAGCAATGCAAGCTTCACAGGTGAGGCTCTGCCTCCAGTTCGTACCTGCTGATCCCGCAGCAGCAGAGGTGGTGGCCACGAAGCAGCCTGTGCCCGCGGCCAGGCCCTCACTTTGCTGAACCCTGCGCAAATATTTCCACTGCCTCCCCAATGCCTGCACTGCACGGAGCGCACGCGGCCCTCCTGGCAGCTTGGAAAGAGAGGGAAGCTGCAAATACCAGATCAAAACCCACTCAACAACCTCTTCTGGCAGTGCTGATTTCATCTCCTGAACTCACAAACCCCTTCCACCGCAGAGACCCCCACAGACACGGGACAAAGGGGCAAGGACTTGCCTTGGCAGCAAATCTGTCTGGCTGCTGCGCAGGTGGTGTGACAGAGGGAGGATTTGCATCACCAAGCAGTATTTTGGACCAGCAAGGTAACAGATCCGTACAATCATGCTAAACATCTATCTCAAACACTCAAGCCGATGAAGATCATGCCCAAAGGGCTACGAAATACCCAGCCATGCCGTGAATACTGGGTAGAGACAAAGGCCAGTACCCAAAAGCCATCCTTGCCGGTTCCTGAACATCACTATCCATACATTGTTAGAATGAAATCCAAGCCCTATATCCAACCAACTTTTTTACCAATTTTTGCTTCAATTATTCATTAAGCTGGAGACTTTAGGCTGATCTAACAATCAGATTTGACACTATTGGTTTCTAATAAATAATAGCATTTTTCATCTATGGAATAACTCTTATCAAACCAACAAACTCCACAGGCTTTTCAGTCTGCCATGAAAAACTAGGAAAAAATCAACCATCACTCAAGTCTGACCAAAACAGCTAGGAGCAAGGTCCTTCTGACATGAACATGGTAGCAGGCTTGGCTGATTACAGTCCCACCACCTGCAGATGAGCATCCTTGTGCGAGAGAATTTTGTTTGGCAAGATGGACCAGACTCACTGATGATAATAATTACCTGGAAACAGAAATATCTCCTGTCAACAGGAAAGGAAGCTTGCATTATTCATTGGATTAGACTTTATCTTGTTATCTTTTGGGTTATTTTGATCTTCACTGATTTAAAACCAGACAGAACCAACTACTAGAACATAGAACGGTATCAGTTTAAAGACAGAGGAAAATAGGTGGTATTTCTCTTCCACATCTAACCCGCTTGACAGCAGAGCTGTAGGTGTCACTGTGCCAGAGCATTCAGTTTTGTTAGTCAAATTTCTACCACACACCTCATTTATGGGTCAGTGGCATGTACATCAGTCTGGGAGGCTTTAGGTCTGTTCACGCATACAAAGTGACGGGCCACAGCTGGCTGCAGTAATCCCAAGTGGATCATCTCATATAAACGACCCCAGGATTATCCCAGAGTCCAGTGAACGGCCATCAGAGCACATTCGCAGAGGGTATCGCTTGGCATTTCTCTTCCCTCCTGCACAGCCCCACCCCAGAGGGTTCATCTGTTTATCCCAGGATAATCTGAAACCTACTCAACAAACATCTCTGCACATCTACCAGCAAGTGTAAAGCACACCCAGCCAGCCTGAAAGAGTAAGGTGAGAAGGCCAAAATTTACAACTGTCACTGGAGCGAGCGGAGGTGGCTCGTGTCCTCTAGGGGCAAGAGCCTTGTTAATTAATTTTTGGCTTTCAGAGCTACAGTGCCAGGAACATCTCACAGTCTCCTTTGAACATCTGCAGGTGCTTGAGCTGCTCCACACATGCAGATGTGAAGTGGCCGGTGCAAGGCAAGGCTTAAGCAAATCAGACTGATTGTCCTGATTTTCTCATGCTTGCTCAGACTTTGAAACACGGCCTTAGGAAGGGCAGGGACAGTCTGTCTAAATCTCTGTATTCTTTCCTGCTAGCAAACTTCAAGGAGCATTTGTCAACCCCTCTCCACCTGCTTGTTGCGGGAAAACATTTGGGTTAAACTGAAGGCTTGACGTATCTAACAAATTCTCCCTTGCTGTGTCTTGGTACAGTTGTCAGTACCTGCATCTTTTCCCTAGTTCTTTCTCTCCAGATTGTGTGTGAATTTTCTCTCCTTTTCCTCCATCTGTACTTCTTCTATATTTGTTCCTTTTTGCTTAGTAGCTCTCCTCTCCTCTGGGTTTATTGCTCCAGCTGAGCAGAGAGCAACCTGCTCATCATGGTGCCAACTGCACTCTTTATCAGTGCTACTGAGAGTAAAAGCAAGTGGTTTGACGTGCTATATTAGAGTCAAGCTCTCCCCTCTGTACTGTGAACTGTTCTGAGAGCCTATTGCAGTCTCAGCCACTGACACACAGAGAGAGAGAAGGGACGGGACATCAGGGTTTTGGGGGCAACAGCAATATGCAGACCGGGGCTGCCATGCAGTTTTTCCCCACCCCANTGCCATGTCACTCGGTTCCTAGCTGCTCTGCAGGCACATGCACACAGCCTGCCACGTTGCTGACCTGCTGTCTGACGATAAAGCCTTCTCCGTTTCCAACCTGTTGTTTTGCTCTTCTGGAAAGCACAACGTCCGCGTGCAGGACTGTCACCCACAGTCCTGGCAATGCTGCAAGACCGGAACCAGGCAGAAAGGGCTGGTTTGTAGGTTATGGGAGGTGGTGAAAAAGAGCGTGCTGCTGCCGCTGCGAAGTCAGGAATGGGGCCAGGCTACAAAAGGCTGAGCCAGCCCATATGCTTCAACACCCCTCACCCCCGCCACAACATTTACCAGATGTTCAAGTGCACATTTTTGATTCATCCCATCGTAAAGATTGAAAACATTTCAAAATGAAGATCCAAGCACAGGCTATCACCCTCTTCAAAAATGAGAGTGTTTGGAGATGAGGTTTTAATTCAAGATCTTCAAAATAACAGGGACACACCCCAACCCACCCCCAGAATGGTTCAAGTTAGAAATCCAACCTTAGCCAGTATAAAATTTAAGTAAACATCTTTGACAGAAAAGAAACTGGAGGAAAAGAAAAAGCATGAGCAGAACCTCACCTCCTTTCCTCAACTCATACTCCACCTGTGAGCAGGAGCCAGGCTGTGCCTCCTGCCTGCCCAGCACGCAGAAATTGCGTTTCAAAGAACTGTTTAATTAAGGCTCTAACGTATCGACACAGCCTGTGTCCAAACCCTCCTTTGCATCAGCCTGTTTGAAACTGGAGAGGAGCCCAGCTGCACTCCGAGGATTGCACTGTCACCCCGAGTGCCGGCTCTGCAGCTCGTCTTGCCACCCACTCAGGAGAACAGCTGCAGGTTTGTGTGCTGGACCGTCTCTGCGTGCCCTGCATTTCGGGAAAACCTCCTCCACAGAGAACATGAATCTCCCGCTAGCCTTAATAGCACCTAAATTTGAACAAGGGATGAAAACATCATACAATATTAATCGTGCGATTCCATTAACAGCACACACTGTACCCATGTGAGTAGCTGCACAGTTTACGCCCCCTTCGGTCCATCCGATCCACTTTCAAAAAGATTTGCACGCAAAGAATGTTCTTTATCTTCATGCCAACCACAGGCATTTACCTTCTGAGTAGTAGTCGGAGCATAGAATGTATTTGGTGTATCAAAAATTTTTCCTCCCTCTATTCTTCCTCCTTTGGAAACAATCATCCTTTCCCAGCTCGGGAGAGTCCCTCCATCTGTGCATTTCACAGGAGATACTAAGCGGCTCTGCAAAGACCACCTCTGCGTCTCCTAACCAGTTGTATTAGACACCTCCCGTGTTTAGGCCCATCAACCTGATCACAACAGCTTGATGAACTAATGCTTATATAGACACAGTTGGCAACTTCTAATTAAATGATTATGGCTAAGCAGCTGCAGAGAAGTTGTAATGTTCCACTAGAAGCCAGATGTCAATTTTATTGGTCCTCAAAGTTTCAAATGAAATGACTTTGGGAAATTTGGAAAGGGGTTTCTTTGGCTCCAGGTGAATTCTGTAGGTATTGTGCCTACTCTCAGGTCGGCTGACTGCAGCCAGACCCCAAGCACGTGGCCGGAGAACCTCTGCAGCCCACCAGCGGCTCTATCGCAGCAAGCAGCAAATGGCACAAAGTGTAACAGAACGATTTGGATCGAGATAAAAGAGAGTGATTTGGCATTGCGGTCGTTGCTTTACCCTTTACCCACGGAAGGACCCTTCGAAAAATCCATCTCTCAAACTGTATTAGTGTCAAAAATCCACAAAACTGATACAAGCCAAATGCAAAACCTGCTGAACTGGATAAGAGTCTTTCCAGGAACTTTAATTGGATTCGGCTTTCCCTGCACTGGTGAGCGAAGATTTTGTGACGCCTACTATAGACTTTCACCCTCCAAAATGTCTAAGGTACCTCTCATCTCGGTACCCAACCCTAGCTGTAGCGATGTGGAAGCAATGTGCAATCCTTGAAGGTAAAAATTTGAGTAATATGAAATTCAGGAGTCTGTGTTTGCTAATTCACACAAAACCTACCTTCACCCTCTCTTCAGTTAGCAAAGCACTGTGCCTATAGGGAACTTATTTTTTTTTTCTGATTTTAAATACAAATGCAAACACAATTTATTCTAATCCATTCCTTTAACTACATTAATTCTCCTCTTAAAATTTGTACAAGACACTATGATTTCGAACAGACGAAGCCTAATGACAGAAATCATCCGTCCCCATCGGAATATAAGCAGATCCGCGACCTTAGAACCATCGTGCTAAGAAATCCAGCTAGAAAACTAATTTCAAGTAAGTCTATGCATGTCAGAAATACAGAGGGCTTTTCAGGATGCTAACTGAAGCATCGTTGCGTAAGCAGATTAGGGCTGCCTGTTGAGCCCAGGCACAAGAGTACGTGGCACTGAATCCAGTATTACACACAAACTGTTCACTTCCCGACACATCTTTCATCTAAAACTTTTGTCAGCTCTCCATGTCAGCGAGCCTGCTAACTGTAAGTGCCGCGCACGGCGCAGCAGGTCTGCCGGCGAAGCATTAGCCTTCTCTAAACCCCACTGTCCAACGCAGCAGCTGGCTAAAGCCCATTTCTACAAATGGACCGGGGAAACGTTCCATCCTTCACCCTCTTGAAATAGAAATGGAGGAAAACAGCCTCATGAACCTCTCAAATATTTAAGCACAGCAGTTGTGGAATGATTTCCTGATACAGAATTACAGAATCAAAATTACCCTCATGTTACCATTGGTAACGGTGCCTCCACCTGAATATCAACTTTGAAAGTTAATGAGCCTGCTAGAGCCATCAGCTAGAATTACCACAACAGTATGTGATCTGATGTGATTGCGGTAAGCAGGGCAGATACTTCTCGTTATGAGGATAGTTTGTTTTTCATAGCCGTGTTGCATAACAAGGCGCAGCGACTCGCCTCTCTCCGCTCTGAGCCCTCATTTCAGAGCACATCAGCTGGCTCCCAGGCCACCTCCTGTTGAAAAGCAGCCAGGGGGATGGGATTTTGTCTTCCCTTCCCTGTGTGTATGTGTGTCAGGTTTGTTGACAGATGGCTTGGCTGACTGTGCTTCACTATTATCAAGCAGCTATTACCTTTGTAAATTGAATCCCATTTGAAGATTTTCTGTAATTAAATCTGCAGTGTGTTTGCAAGGCTTACATTGCGTCCCGCACGCCTTGGGGAAGCGTGCGAGGCAGTCAGATGGCTGGTTTACACAGCCAGAGGCAGCAGGAGCCTTCGGCCGCAGGGCTGGGCTGCTTTTGGCAGTCTGTGCTGCCACCTAGCCAAGGCCAAGCCATTGAGTTCAGCCTTGCTTTACATTTTGAAAGCTTAAACTGAGGCGTACCCCCCCAGATCGAAATAAAGGCTCGGTCCTCAGCAGACCGGCGGAAATTTGCGCTCTTTGTGCTTTGAGAATCGTCCGGTCAGCGGAAGAGAGCGGCTTAAAACAGGTAGTTGCCTTTCCCTCAGAAATGCCTTGTACTTACGGTAGAAGACATATTCAGTGTAGCTGGACCAGACCTTGTCGTCTGTATACTGGTTGACAAAGGATGCCGTCACTGAGGAGTTACAGGCCACCATGTGGAATCCACTCTCGGACAACATGTCGAAAGCCCTCTCCAGGTGCTTGAACTTGAGATAAAACCTGGAGGTGTACCTTTCTGGGGCCCTGTCCGGGTCTCTGCTTTCATTCAAACTTTCTCCAAAGACCTCTTTGACCAGAGCAATCCTTCCACAAACCAAAATCCTCGGGACCCTCCTGAATTTGGCATCTGCTTGGCTCTCCCTGCCGATAGTGCACGACCCCCGGTACCCGATGGTAATGAATCCCCACTTCCGATCAGGCGGTAAGAGCGATGAGGGTGGGCATATTCTCGTGTCGCTGCCCTGGGAGACCTCTTCGTAGTCACTGTGGCAGTAATCATCGGGGCTTTGCTTGCTGTCATCGGGAGTCAGGAGTTTGACCAAGTCCGGGAGCTGGAAGTACTCAGCCTCCCTCTTGAGCCTTCCCTTCTCTGGGAAGTGGTCGGGCAGAACCACTTGCTTGTCCCTGAGATAGTCCAGAATATAGCGGAAAAGGAAACCATCTCTGTCAATGAAGAATCTTCCCTTGGAGTCCTTGGCCAGGTCGTTGGCCGTGTCTCTCTTTGGGGTGAACATTTTCCACAGCAGGGAGTGAGGGGTGCCAACCAAGGTGGAGTGGCGAGTGAAGTAAACCTGGCCGCCCACGTTTAGCTCCACTACCTCCGGGAAGGAGTGCAGCCCAGTCCCCTGCTCTCGAGAAGGAAGGTAAGTCCTGCAGTTGCCACTTAGAGCCATTGTACTTTAAAAGAGAAATCAGCAGGACTAGCAATCACGTCAAAGTGCAGAACAAGGCTCCCAACATTGAGGAGAAACGGGGGGGGAGAAGCAAGAAAAGAAAAACAGCCAAAAGGTTTCTTTACAGAAAATCTGAATTGTCCACGAATGACAGTGTGGCAGAAGTGGCTTACAGCCTAAGCCACGGAGGCTGGAGAGCAATCACTTCATGAAATGCAATCACATCGTTAGATCTTCCAACAAAGCCATCGAAATCAAGGTCAAGCCAAGCCTATGGTCACTCACAGGTCTGTCAAAAGGGAAAACAAAAGAAGACACAAATTATCCTTTTAAGCACCACAGAAGCTGCATCAGAGACAAGCAGATCGGTTTAGGAAGCCGAGCTAGATCTGCTAAATAGGTCTATTTTTCTGCAAGTTCTACGCTTCTTTTTCACAGGTACCAACCGATGGAAGGACTACATACAACTCCACCGTTGAAAAGAAAATACATACTTCATCTTTAAAGAAACATCTCGTTTAGACATGCACACGGGGGAAGAACAGCGAGCCTTACCTTGGTTACAATTAATGCATAGCTCCTGTAAAGGAAAGCAACATTTCAAGACACTCGGGACACGCATACGGGCACGCAGAGCGCAGGCAGGATGAAATCCGCTCCCGGCGAGGGGCAGCGAAGGCAAAAGTGCTCTTAGCAACATCCATGTAGATCTCAAGAGTGAAACCGAGTCGCAGGAAAGTTAACCGCGGCGGGTGACGAGAGAAACCAAGACGTACGGCACGATGGGGGAGAAGAAAAAAATACACCCCCCCCGCCCCGAGTGAGGCCGGGCGGG